>JBBMOI010000002.1:48755000-49287500 GCA_038088405.1 Porites divaricata
ACTTAGTTGAAAACGAAATGATTGACTAACTCTGAGCGAATTCGCTTGAATCAGTGAAAACTGTGATGAAATAGGCATACAAAATGGCTTTATCGTGATTCTTTTTTTTCAAGATGAACCGGGGTTGTAAGCTGGCAGATCAGGAATTTCTTTCTGTATTTTCAGGCTGTTTGAAAAAGGTGGCTAGCAAAAGATATATTAAAATAGAAATAATTATCTTCGATTCTGAAACGCCGTAAAAATGAATTCTCTTCGTCATTATTTCTTTATTTTACTCTCTCTGTCTCTCTCTCTCGGTTATTTTAATCTGCTAAAGTACCTTCTCGGCCTTGAAAAATGTACAATTATCCCTGAATTTCATCAGCCTTATGTTAACGCTTATTTCACTCGTTTCTAGAACAAGTGTGTTACCTCGATTCTGTGGCGATCTCGCTCGGCTTCTAAAAGAGCTTGTAATTCAGCTAGCTTAACCTCTGCATCCGATTTGATTTCGAAGTTCTGTTTTTCGAAATGCTCCTTCTGTGCCTTGATTTCTAACTCTGAAATAAGAATAAATATTAGCAGCTCAAGGTTTTTGTCAAAATATTAACATATGTTGCAAACTTGACTTGAACACTGGTTAGCTGGTTGAATTAAATATTCAGGGTGAGATTTCCGAAGACGACTCTCCGTACCTCTACTCCGTGGAGATTTTCTGAGTAATCTTTCGATAAGATTCATTTTCCGGTTAGTAGACTTAGTAGAGGAAGGAAGTCCGGGTTTAAAACGCGAGGACTGGAGACCTTCTTCAAGCGATCGATGTATGTGGTTCAATATTCTTTCATCATTGACACAGCTATCCGACCGTGAAAAAAACCCAACAACATCACACGATAGACCAAATCACCCCCGAATGTACAAAAATTTGTGAGTTTTGAGAGCCGCAACTATACGCTTGTAAAAAGTAAGTCACCGTGAATCCTGCTTTAAATATAATATCATTCTCTTTCAGTCTTAGAGCAAAACACCGACATGGAACCCTTTCGAAAAAATGCTGTCAAACAACGACAATTTTTTGATGTTTTGTTGACAACTGTCAGAGTCGTGGTCTTCCATTGGCCCTGGTAAAGCATATCAAATTTGCTCACCTATAACCACGAAACCAATATATCTTGGTAATGACTTCATTGTTTATTCCTAAAGGATCAAATGCTTATCTTGCCACCTGCTTCATCACTTCCAAAACAACACGCCAACCAATCAGATCGAGGCTTATAAAAAGCCAGCCAATCAAAAGCCTTGGTTTACGCCAGCTGTTTTGTATTCAGGACATGAGGAAACAGGCGCAGAACTATAACGCAGTTGTAAGCTGCTATACGTACGGTGCTTTATTGTTTTGCGTAGGTGTTCGGAGACGATAATACTAGTTTCATGCGGTTCGATTATGAAAAAAAAAAAAAGAAAAAATCTGCTAAGTACGTAAGCAACACTATGGCTGAGTTTATAATTGCCCTGAAATATTGAACATTGCAGGTTTAAGTGAACAACTTTTAATATTCATGAATAATAATAATGCCCTGCATTCAAACTCTGCCGATTCGATTCAATACATTTATACTTATTATTTTACTTAGAATTGAACAACAATGTTTGCTAAGAGCTTAATAGTCAACAGCTCACCTGATCCGCATTATTTTGCGAAAAAGAGAGAAAAAAAAGGGACGAAAAAAGAAAGAATTTAATTAAACCAACTGAATGCCACTTCCTTATCGTTGTCCCTTTGGTCATGCCTTGTTCATATCTAAGACATTTTTGACAGAATTGAGGGCATCGCTTAGATTTTGAAAAAAAAAAAAAAACATATATATAAAATCTTTAAAAACAGGATCACGATCAGTAGTTCAGAACCATTCCATTTTTCAGGTATAACCAATGAAGTCAGTGCTATAGCTCAGATGATCTATAACTATGCCATAAATATGATATGAGAGCACCTTGGACTAGAATGCTCTATAAAAACATTTCTTTCAGTCAACTAATTCAGTGGAAATTCTATTCATAATTGGTTTGTTTGGATGTTAAATAACTTCAGTCTTAAACCTCCTCTCTCTTGTAACAGAAAATACCGCACGAAAATACACGAACGACACTAAAGAGAAGTTTTACAGCTATTTCGAAAAAGATGGTCGGAAAAAAATGTGCACGCGACAATCCCGAAAGGTAAATATGGGACATGATCAATACACTGTTCCTGACACTGTAGCTGTCGAACCTGCTTTTGTTGCTTTTCTTTAGCTTTAGTACTTGCAAAGATAAGTCCATGGCCTCTCGTGCCATTCTTTCAAATTTCTTTGAAGAACAGTGGACCAAAACTACTCACAACACCTTTCGGGATTGTCGCGTGCACTTTTTCCGACCTTTGTCGAAATACCTGTATCGATTGATCGTGAAAAGCCGGATACAACGTTAGGGAAGAGTAAGATTAAAAAATGAAATTGAAATCTCTTTATACGATTTATTCAGCAGCCCACATATTGCAAAAATAATACATGATATATCCCATACTCATTCAAAAAACAAGGTAGAAAATACCGACAATTTACTTAATACATGATTTAATTTATTCCCTTCGTTATCAATTTATAAGGCATTTGCTACAAATAAAATCATGATAATTTCATATTTGTGTCCGATTATTAAAAAAAAATAATAAATACATAAATTGTCGTTAAACTAGGTTTCGAGTTTTGACGCTCATTTGCACACATCTCACGAAAATGCAGGGCACAATATTTAACAATTAGTCGCCTCAGGCGACGTGAATATCGGAGAATAGTCACCGAGACGAAGTCGAGGTGACTATTCGCCAATATTCACGTCGCCTGAGGCGACTAATTGTTTTAGTATAATCACATTGATGATTATTCGAGAAAATAAAATTATTGAGCAATTTCCGACCCCGAAACATAAAAAAATCTGGCTGCCATTTTGAAAACTGCTAGCCTTCAATGCGATAATCACCGCGCGGTGATTATAGCGGGATAAAGCGAAGCTCCTAGCCAATCACAGCGCTCTATTTTCGATAGTCATCGATGTAATTATACTAAGCTAATATGATGTTAAAACGTGTGCCATACACGTTTCTCTGCAGGGCCATCGCTCCAGGATTTATATCACTATTGGTGGCTAATTCGCAGGCTATGAATTAGGATACGAAAAAAAACTGATGTTTTCTTTTTTTAACTCGAAAAACTTATGAACTGTTTGCTTAAACCTTTCATATAACATGCACGGACCAAACAAAATATAATTATAATTATAACAATAAATATTCTTAAGATGACGTGCAGTGTATTCGGTTTTTATCGTCTCACCGCTGGGATAAAAGTATTTTGATTTTGACAACTTCTTTAACACAAAGTAGAACAAGTTAATTTCCCAAAATGGAATTATCATAGATTATATACGAAAGCACCTTGCCTGTGTTTGGGATTGTTTAGGGCAATACATTAGTCAGGGGGCTTAAAATATATTTCCTATCTAAGTAAAGGAGCTTTAGTTCGGATTTATGAATCACCACTGACAGAGTGGAACTAAATGAAAGTTAAACATAGATTAATAGTTTTGATGAGCTTTATGAAATTCAGAAAACTAAGAAGCGTTTTAACTTAGGCAAGAAAATTACAGAGTTAATTTACCTTGTATTTCAATCTTCTTCCTCAAATCTTCCGAAAGCCTGACATAGTCAACCTGTCAAATGAGGGAAATGTAATTTAAGCTAGCGGTTCGTTTCTCTCGTAAATGTTTCAGTCTGAAGTAACGATAGCGAGTATAGGTCTAAAACCTACCAAAAGTCGTTCTTTTCTTACAAAGCGATAAATCTAAACAAGAAAGTATAACTTGATACTCGGACGTAAATTTCAAATTAATAACGAAAGAAAGCGACGTAAATTATACTTGCAAATGAAAAGATTTGATCGCAGTCTCAGTGGATGAATCCTGCTGTTGTTGTGTTGAGAGATTCTGCATAATAACTATATACAGCTCTATTTTGTGGCGTATGAAGTTTCAACGTGACACCCTTCAGTAATTAGTAAACTAGATGTAGTATTCGTTAAAGACTTTAAACAAAATAGCCTCAACGTATTATAACCAGCAGTAACATAAACAATTAAATTATTCATGGTTTGTGAAAGATACCTATTAATAAAAATGACGAATAAATTTTTATCATAGAAGATACAAGATAAGATACAACAAATTTGCATGACATTTATAACAATGACCGAAAAAGAAACAAAGGGAAAAAGAAAGAAAAGTTCTGGGAATCCGCCAACAAAAAACCTTGTTTTTTTATCGTAAGCTGAAGAAGCTGAAACCTTTTACAACAAATAATAAAAACAAAGTATATAAAAAAGGAATAAACAAATTCTTAAAAGAAGTTTGCAATTATGGGGAGCAGTAACTGTAAATGGACAGCCTCATGGAGACAGCATGTCGAAGAAATCAATCAACAAAGAACCAGCCTAAGCAAGGTTATCCTTTCCTGAAATATTTATTGTCGACGACAAAACCTTCATGCTGAGAAAGCAGTCTGCCTGGCAGCAGGTTGTTTATGTCTGACCACGTGTAAAGTACTAATTATACGCTTGCTAGCGAATCCAGCAACTTGAGGATGAGCATGGAGAGTAAGGAGAGGAGTATACTCTTAGAAATTAAGGGACCGATCGTTTATTATGAGGGTGGGGGGTGGGGGTGGAGGAGAGAGGTGTACAATTTTCGAAAAGATTAAAGGGGGATCAAAATTGTTATTGCTGAAGGGGGGTACAATTTTCATATGAAATTATTATTATTATTATTATTATTATTATTATTATTATTATTATTATTAATTTTTTTAGGGGGGTGGTAACGTTTTGATACACCACACTTTTCTGAAAACCCCCGCTCCCCCGTGGGACGTAATGAACGACCGGTCCCTAAAGATAATTCATTGCAAAGCTAAGGAAGAAGTAATTGTTATAAAAAGCTGATTAACATCTGTAGTGAAAAGTAATGTTTTCAGATTCACAATCGCAGACACTGACTAAAAACCGTTTTTCTGCCTGCATAAAACTAGTAATAACCAAAGGTTACAGAGTGCGGGCGGCAACGATCGAAGGTCAAAACGCTTTTGCTCAAACGCTGTGCTTTGGGTAAGTTTCACATGGCATATGGACAAAACACGCGTGATCAGATAACGAGTGACAGGAGATCCAAACGCGCGCGATCAAATTGCGTTCTATGCACTCCATTCATTCTTAGTGGAAGTCCAAAAGAATGCCGGCTACATACATGCGACGTGCGTAATAACTAGTAACAACCAAAGGTTACGGAGTGCGGGGGACAACGACGGAAGGTCAAAACGCTTTTTGCTCCCATGCTGTGCTTTGCGTAAGTTTCAGTGACAGATGGTCAAAACACGTGATCAGATTGCGAGGGGTAGAAGGTCGAAACGCGCGTGATCAAATTGCGTTTTGTGCATTTCATTCATTCCTAGTGGAAGTCCAAAAGAAAACTGACTACATACATGCGACGCATGCGTAATAACAACTTGGAGATTATGATTTTCGCCTGCAATTATCCCCTCCCCCTTTAGTCCTGCCCCACTATCCCCGAACCTTGCAGTATTTTGAAACAGGTTTATTTAATTATCTAAATGGCTCCAGCCATCGGTTTTAGCATAAAATACTACTTACTTCCACATTGACGTACGCTGTAGAGGTGATTTTCAGCGCCCTCTGACCGAATGCCAGCGTGCATCGAGTCTCGGTTACGTCTCTCAGCAAAGGTGAAATACACAGCTATAATACAAGATAAAGTTATTTTAATTGCTAAGCTGGCACTACATGGTACGGCCAAGAGCGCTTTTAATCCGCCGAGCCAATATCTCAGCTGATATTCCCGCCAAGAGCGCAGACTCAACACCTTCCACCTGCGCTTCCTCAGAGAGATTTTGGGCATCGCCTAGCAAGACCGTGTCCCAAACATTAACGATATCATTGCACAGGCGGGGGTGCCCAGTATGTTCGCCTTGCTCAGTCAGACGGCTTCGCTGGTTTGGCCATGTAAGCCGCATGGAGGACGGGACAATTCCTAAGGACATACTTGGCGAGCTTGCCATTGGAACTAGACCTACCGGAAGGCCTCTCCTTCGTTTCAAAGATGTTTGTCAACGAGATATGAAGGCAGGTAATGTCAACCCTGCAGGTTGGGAAGGTGTAGCTGCATACCGAAGTCAATGGAGGCTTGCTCTCAAGGCAGGCATTCAGGCGTGTGAGGAGAGGAGAGCGGAGAAGCGGGATGAGAAGAGAGGGCGCTGACGGCTGAGGGCAGCATCATATCCGTACCCACCCACCGAGCCAAGCACCGAATTCATCTGCAACAACTGCAAGAAAAGCCTGCCGATGCAGAATCGGACTGCACAGCCAGAGGAAACGCTGCAACTCAATTAACCACTGACTAAACCTTGGCGCTGATTCCATTGTCTCCAGAGACAGATGGATGCCAACAACATCAACTAATGTTAAAGGCCAGTGCTAATCTTAACGATACATAGACGTCTCTAAAAAATTCCACACATCCTGACCCCCAAAAAACTTTTAATTGCGCAACGTATAATATTGAAAAAAATAAATAAAAAAGAAACTTGAAAAAATGAGTATATATCGGCTTAGAAGGAAAAATTCTTACCACAAAACTTGTTTTACAGTTCCCTCCGAGGCTGTCTTGCAACAGTCGAGTGAGGGGAGAGTTTCGGTATGGGATGTGAGTTCTCTTGCCCTCAGAAAGCGCTTGTATTGTGTTTCTGCAAGAGTCAATCAATCAGCCAGTCAACCAATTTCAGTCAGTCAATCAAACCTAACCCGGCATTATAAGGCTGTTAAAGCACGGTCTGAAAGGGAGGAGGAGGAGTGGGTTTCGTGTATTTCCCGCTCCCTTTCCACGAAAATCCCGCGCAGATTGGCCGTTTCGATTTGTAATTTTGAATTTGCACGTGTTTTAAGGCCATTGCAAAAAAGAAATAGCTTTTCATCGCGCTTTTCATGAAGCGAAGAGGAAAAGAGGAAGAAGGGAAAAGCAAGAGAGAAGGCTGTACTCCCCGCTCGCCTGGTTTTAAAATTCGCATTTGCCGCTATAACGTATAATTTTCCGAATTTCCGACAGACAGGCGATAAAACCCCACATCAAGTACCCGCTATCCGAGTAGCAGTCAAACCCCGTTTCCCGTCAAGAATGCGTTTTTTCGAATCCCGCACCGTATTTTGTTCAAATCCCGGATCCCGAAAACGCCCTTCCAGACCGCCTGTTTAAGTAAATCCTTGGGTGTACGAAGTCCTTGCGTGAGTAAAATATGGTTTCTACGTACCCTAATTCTAGCAGAGAAAGGTTAAGGTGTTGTAGCTCTGACAGTCGTTCTCCTTTGATCCCGGACTTCTTAATTCGCTCGCTTCCAGCAAGATCGCAGCTTTTGAGGAAAAAGAAAGATGAATGTGAAAAAAAAAAAAAACAACAACAACAACAACAAGCATGAAAACGAAACAAAACAAAAATCAACGAGAACTAAGTCATCAACATCCTCTCTAGTACAACATATCCTCAACTTAGAGAACTGAGAGGGTGGTCTTGTCAAGAAACGTGATGTCAACTGGTTTGGGGCGACTGTCAGATTCCTGTGCCAAAGTAATGTGGAAGCGGGAAGCGAAACCAGAAAAACCAGGGCTTATTTCGCTTTATGCATTATGCCACGGCATTCTTAAAGCATTGCTTGGATGTCGGTTTGCTAGCGCATCGTAGGGTTGCACATGCACTTTAATCCACTTTAATCCAGTAGCAGAAGTCATTATATGGGTCCTAATATTTCCAGCTGGAAGCACAAATTGAACGACCAATAGTATGTTCAACTGTACTTTTATCATTAAGTACATATTAATTAAAGTCCAAAACATGTAAAGAAATGTAACGTTGGAAAGCTTGCGCAAAATCAAGAGAGTGATAGCTGATTATAACAAAGCCAAGTAAATCTACTTGGAGGAAGAGAAGAAGGCCTGTTCCAAAAGTCGCGTCACTGTCGTGCTAAGCTGGCTCGACGAGAGCACTACTCTAACACGACAATCGACTGTAGCTATAGCACGACTTGGTGTAAGACGTCAAACTTAATTCACTCGTTCGCGAATGACCAACAAAGCTGTTGAAAAAATACTGAAGAAAATCAAACTAAGTAAAAAAAAAAAAAAACGGTTAAGCCATCTTTTAAAACGTATTCTAATGTAATATTTATAATTCATTAACGGGTCATTATTTCGACACTACAGAACATTTCATCTGTATAACAAAGTCGTGTTCTCAATGTTGTGAAGCACGGCAAAGGTTGCTGTGATATAACTCGAACTCCTTTAATTAAAGTCAAATTAAATTCCGTTCAGCTGTGTTCGGTACGGTAGAAGAACGACATTTGAAACGGGTCTTACAGTGGGTGCACTGGCCTGTCATGGCTGCAACACTCCAGTGTTAACACACACAAGCTAGTTGCAGCTAACAGGGGTCTTTTTTGCATGAGCATGCGCAACCGCTGACTTGACATAGAGCACGCGACCAGTGACAGCGACCGTGGGGCATAGTCATAGGAACCAAATTGTTCACTTTGAAAGCTTCCTTGAGATTGAAATGGTAACAGGAACTTAGGAATGACCTTCGTTGTACAAAATAAGTAAAGATCTGGTGATTTAAAGTGGAGATTGATGCGCTGAACGAGGTGAAAGAGCAGGTTTCTCAAGGATGTCTGACACGAACATGGCTGCTTGTTATTGTTTGGCGCTCCATTCGTGTCTTGATTCCCCTTCAAGAACCGTAAAGTTTGGCATAGAATGCATTGCTGATGAGTAGCTATTGAGCAAAATGTTCTTTATTTAGTGTTTGTCTATAAATCGGATGTAGGATAGGATTTCTGTCAATAATTTGTTGATAGCTGATTTAGCCATATTTCGGGAGTTGATTAATAAAGATCAGCGGGCGGCTACCACGCCGTTATCAGTTGTAATAGAAAGTTGTTCCCTTAAGTATTTTAGCGATACAAAGTTTGTTTATCGGAAAATTGTTGTTTTTGCGTGGACTAACATTGTAACGCATCTTTTACAGGAATCTTCATTTAGCCAGAACTTAAGTGCTGTGATAATTTTTAACTTTTTGTTGGCATCACATGTTTACTGTACTTCTTGGGAAACCTAACCGTTTGTTTCATCAAAATCGGTCACAAGATTCGACTTTAACTTCGGTCCTCTTGAATACAGTTTTGACTGTGTCTCATTGATATTCATTTTTTTTTTATTTTTCGAGACATACAGAGTGACTACCACCAACATCTCACCAGGTGAGTAATCTACGTCTCATGTGCTCTTAATTTTGTAGCTTTAAAGTGCTGGGAAAATTGTAGAACATATATTAATTCACTGCTGAATTGAACACCGGCTTTTGCGCACTTCGAACCCGAACGCTGAAATTTGCTTCTTTTTTAAATTTTTCTGTTCCTTTCCCATTTCAAAACAAAGAAAATTGAAAGTGTTTATCAACAAGCATTTCGCACTTTGTTTAGACTTTGATGAGGTCAGCGCAATCCTACAGGCACTACATATACGCGCGCTGTTGTCCAGGTCAAGTGGGGAGATGAAATTTGATAGTAGCTCGTGTATGTTAAAGTTTGTCTACTTCGCTTTTGTTAAGAACATGTTAGATTTTTTTTGCACACTACACATTCTGTTAAATCACGAGCACATTCGCAAAATAATCGCGATGATAGCTTTGACACGCGCCATTTAGATGAAGGCAGACCCTGTGGTGAGCCTTCATGCACATCACTTGTTCAGCGGTCGTGCATGCTCACGCAAAAAAAGACCCCTGTTGTTGCAGCTATTAATTCATGAGTTTACGACTTTCAAGACTCTTACAGGTTAATCCTTCCAATAGTCAGGACATCTTCACTGATCTGGACGCCTTCCAAGAATGATTCATCGTCATCGTCATCCTAATAATAAGAAAAAAAGATATAATTGACAAAACCAAAGTCGGTACAGATTATCGGATCCAAAATTCAAGACTTTTCCAAAACAATAATTTCTTTTTCCAGACTCAAGGTTATCGAATGGTTGATGAACAAAGACCTTAAAAAAATGCATGAAAAACGTTTTTTTTCATGATGCGCTGCAAAGACTTTTTACACATTTTTTCCTGACTTCATCTCTATTTTCCAGGACGTCTGGAAAATTGCTGGGCAAAGACTTTTCAAGAAATCAGGACTTTGTACGAACCCTCCAAAACTAATAACTGTATGATGACGGATATTTGGGCATAAGACGATTTACACAATAAAAGACCCTATATATTTTTTCTAATGTTGCAGACATTTCAACTTTTCTTTCACATAAAAGGTTTAACGTAATTAAAAGATGAAAATGGAAGACTCAATTCATTCGAACAAATTGCAAATCCCGGCACATCAGGACTTCTCTGCAGAAACACAAACAAAAACAAACAAAAAACACAAGGATATCTTAACTTAGTAGTTGGTAAAAGTTCGAGGGTAGCGCTAAGGTGCTCTACCAACTGAGCCACGAAGACCCATACATTGGAAGCAGGCCAATTTGTTGAGTTCAACTTAATCCGTAAAAGGAATTGAATCAGTTAAGACATTTCAGAACACAACATCTTTATTCTACAACGAAGAGTTATAAAAGCCTCATGTGAATTGAAGCCTGCATCGCAGACGTAATTTAACTTCGTTTAGTGACGTCTGCAAAGCAGCGCCAATATCCTGTTCTGGGTCCCCAGCGGACTCAACGAATTACCGGGAGTGCGTTTCAAATTTCCTTTCATCTTGACTGACAAATCGACAGTGGCTTTTTTAACACGCAAATCATGGCGCGTACTCTGGTACACAGTTAAGGCCTCAGAACAAGGATTTCGTCACTGTTTCGCAGACGTACTTAACCAGAGTTAAGTTTCGTCTTTGACGCAGTCTAGTGAATTGAAGCTAGTGAATCTTCCTCTTACCCATCTTTCGTTGACTGCTGTTCCATCTTCCAGTAGGGATTCCACGGATAACTGCAAATCACTTCCTTCTGAACAGGTCGGTGAGTTCAGTGACTCGCCTGATGCTGAGAAAAGATGCGCCATATCTCCGACGGACCAGCGGTTTGGCCGCGCTGCAGGCGTAACTGAGATTTCTGGTAAGGATGAGAGATGCATGCTGTGTCGATGTTCTCCTGGGCGGCCAGGCGCCGAGGCCCTGTGCGGTGTAAAGCTCTGCGATAGTCCTGTGTCGACTTTCAAAGACAAATTCTGTTTCTTAGCTTTACTTTCTTCATAAAGAAATTCTAAGCTTTTGGCTGATTTTGCCTTCTTCTGTGAAGGTACACTGCGAGCTTCAGAAGGCGTGACTGGCAACGATGATGTCGAAAATGAAAGACTGCTTTCGCTGGTAGTAGCAATACCTGTTAAAATAAGCACGTGTTAGTTTTTTTTCCACTACCACTTAGAAAATTCCTGACGCACAAACACTCGCCTCAAATATGTTTCATTGGCCTATTAAACATTTCGAGGGGACCATGGATGAACAAATATTGGTTCCTTTGTAACAAATTACTGTGATCTAGTAGGGTAAATAGATGTGGAAACTGAAGGCATGTATTTGTAATAATTATTAGTACATTCCCACAAAAATCTTGCGAAAAAGCTGTTTAATATTCAACATCTGTAATCGTCCAAAAGAAATTGACTGTTATTATATTTTTGTACCGTCGCCGTAATTTTTATGCCAACTTTGAAAAATTGTAATTGAGGAGGCCTAATTAACATAGGCTTTATAGTTTCCTTTAGGCCTCCTCGCCATTTCTTCCAAATTTTTTAGCATCGTTTTGTAATTGTAACCGCGTTATGTGTGGCAAATAAAATACAAATACAAAATTTGTGATCGTCAGGAAATGCGCCTGTTTTAAGATCAATCCTTTCAGAACAAGCATGGTAGTGAATAGAACGATTTTAATAAAGATGACGATGATGAAGATGATGATGATGATGAAGATGATGATGAATACAATAAGAAGTTAACTACACAAGGCATGTTTTACAAGTACCTGCATCCTTGATGCCATCGCTTCTTGCTCGTATTCGTTCCACTGTTATCTGACACACAGAGTGAGATCTGTTCGAAAACAAAACAAAACATAATGTGAGGGCTATAACAGCCGCTTACAGAGTTACCTTTCTAGAGAACCAAATGAAGGTCATCTTGACGAGACAGAACGTCACCACTTGAATTTGTAACCTATTTTCCATCCCTTAATCACACTCCCGTCTCTCTGAAGTTCCTCGGTACAGTATACATTTTAGGGTAGTATATATGAAATTCGTTTTATTAAAGTTCATTCAAAAAAAGAAAGAAAAATTACTCTTCATGACGCCACATTAGGGAAATCTACGTCGCGATCAGATGCAGAGTTATTGTTTTGATATATTAAACCCGCTCCTCAAGAATAAGCAAGCGTTTCCGTGCAAGTAGGGCCCGTTTCAAACGTCGCGCTACTGCCGTGCCGAACTCAATTCATAAATTATAAATACATTAGAATACATTCAAAAGTTTCCTAAACTGTTTCTTTATTTTTGTGTTTTGTTTTCGGCAACAGCCGTTTTATTCGACTGAATTAAATTCGACGTCTGAAACCAAGTCGTGCTAGTGTCGTGCTACAGTCGAGCTACAGTCGAGCCAGCTTAGCACGGTAGTAGCACGACGTTTGAAACAGGCCTAGGTCGGTCGCAAAGGGTACTGACAAGACGTGAGACTCTTGTCTCCAGTACTTCTCGGAGAGCCCCTCGACGAAGCGGAAGCCCACATAGGCACGGGTATGAAAATATCACGTAAGTAAGCTCTTGATAATGATGTTATGGAAACTAATTAAAAAAGACTTTAAAATTATACCTGCTGGAAGCTCGGTTCATCCGAGTTTCGGCGACAATTAGCTTCTTCTTTCCGAGTCTAAGCAAGGAAAGAACCTCAGCAGTATCACGAACAATAAACGTTGCAAGGTTCTCTACATAAACACCTGTAAAATAAAAAAAAGGGTGGGTGACATCATGACAATGGTAAAGTTATTTGGTGGAAATTAAAAAAAAAAAAATTAAATCACGATTTATTGTCTAAGAGGTAGCACAGAAAGATCAGTTGATAGTAGTGTTGGCAGTTTTCTCAAGCAGAAGCAGGCTACATACCACTGGTTTCCCCGCGAATAAAGTCTGAGGAACGAAGGCAAAATTCTAGACTGATGACGGGTCACTAACCAGACCTAGGATAAGCACTTCTGATTTGTTAAAGCAAATTTCCTTCATGATACGATCAATCAGAAATTTTTTTTCTTGATTCACCCCTTTTTTCCCCCACGGCGGAGCCTGGTCCCCAGGCTACCCAGATCTCAACAGTGACACGTCATCAGTATGAAATGTCTCGGCTCGTTTCTCTCGGACGCCTTTTCTTGGGAAGCCAGCTAGGGCGTCTCGAAACATCGGCAGTTGAGTGATAAATATCATACTCTACGCTAATCTGGTACATTTTGGTGGTACCTTTCTTAGGATCTTCTCTCAGCACTAAATCCACCTTGGAGTTGTTAAGAAGGTCATATATCTTTTCTTGGTAGATTTGAAGATAAGACATGTAAACCTGTAGCAGAAAATTGGTCATAGGAAAACAGACTACAAAATTCAAATCAACTGAAGCAAGAAGTATCAAGACATTTTGCAATATGAGGGCTTCCAAGTCCGGTGGGAGTTGGTGGGGCTATGCTGTTGCTTTGTCCATCATTTCTGAGACTTCCTGGAAATAATTTATCGTTATTGACCGATCCTGAACAATATTTATTTTATGAATATGATAAGAAAGGGTCCCGAAGAAAATAGCAGAAAATGTTCGGAAATAACGCATTAAGAGAGTCTGCCATTTCGCTGCCGAAACAGCAAAAATGCAAAATTAAAGTGAACAGATGTCGCTTTCACTGCTTAAAACATGGATTGTCGCTATCATAATTCTTTCTTCCTTTTCTGTCTATTGTCGGTGCTTTAATAGTTTCCGGGACCATGTCGCCTGTCACTTCAACCCCCTGGAAGGCCTTCAATATGTACATGTATCACAATTACCGCATTGTGACGTTTTTTCGACTTTCATGCTCACGGTTTACTTAATTTTCAAAAGTAGGTTGAGTTTGATCGTCCGGGTGAACGTAGCCTTGAATAGGACTGTTGTTGTTGACAGCTAAAACATAATTTACCTTGTAGTCATGATATTTATCCAAATGTATTCTCCTAAAGAGTTTTTCAACAACAAGGACAGAGATTCCATCCCTTGACATGACAGTGTGGGTCTTTCCTACAAGATTTCCAGAAAAGAATCATTCTCTTAGTACAGCATAATCACGTGCCTTTTCAAAATCATGGTATATTGATTTCCCCGAGCCTGCAGCGATAGACGAAATGGTGGAGGGAATAATAAGATATCTCAAATTCCCTCTCAAATTTATTTAAATTAAAAAAATACGCCCCATTGTAAAACTTGGCCAGCTTCACCTTAATGTGCCAATGTGACTGGCCTGCTCTTAACAACTGCAACTTTTTAGGGCCCGTATAAAGGTCAGGTTATACCACCAACCGCATTTTCGTTTACTTTATCGCAAACATTGTTGCACTGCAAATTGAAAAGTATTGTTTCCCCTGTTACAACCTGCGCGCTCAACTTGCCACGCAACAAAATTTTAATGTTGCAAGTTGTGGGTCATTAAGAAAATCCTGCGTTGTGATCGGTAAACAGTGTGTTTTGTGTCAGCCACAAAAATGGTGGCCGCGCTGGTCTGTCAAAAAAACTGAGCGATAGAATCCTGTGCTGAATAACAGGCTGTACAGTAGTGCAGGCAAACTTCACTTCTCTCTTATTACATCACGGCCACTATATATGATTATACTGCTGGTCTTCACCTGTCCCGGTCTGTCCATATGCCATAAGGGTTCCATTGAACCCTGAGAATACTCCGTCAACTAGTTGCCTGCCGGCTGTGTTATAGACCTAACAAAAGGTTAAAAAATAAAGACCATTTGTTGCGTGCTATTTAAACCCGTATACTTTGAAGTCTTTTAAAAATTGGTAACAAATATAAGTATATGAAAAAAAGGGCAATAACTGAGGTCTACTCATTACAAAAGGCACAAGAGTATTAATTTCAGTTAGGGCGTTGATAAATATCATAGAGTTAAGACAGTAGTTGTAGTTAAAAATTTAAATTTTAAGGAGTAAAAAAATTGAGAGCCTCGAAACCAGCTGAACGTCTATGAAAGCTAATGAACCTTAAATTACTAAGTAGAAGCAATTTAGTCCCATCTCTTTGGAAAATCTTGTTTCGCTCAGCTAAACTGAGCTGTGACCCCCTTCTGGCCTGTTGTAAGGGAATCTGGATTCCGCCGCACGTATTCTCACTGTATTCTTAAGTTATAAATTTATGTTATCATTCATTCAAAATATTTCCCCGACCCTGATTGGCTAAAAGCACACGCTTAATTCACCATAACCAGCTACTGATGACCAACTTTGGAAGAATTTTGCGTTTAATGAACCGATGACGTCAAAAGTGCAGCTTTCTTGCAGGTTAATGCCCCGTTAACCGAGAAGACCTGGGGACGAGGTTGAGTTGTTTTGGTTACGAAAACAAAATGGCAGACATTTCACTCGTTTCAAGAGTAAGAACTAGGCGAAATTATAGCTAAAAAACATGGCAAGAACAGAAAAAGAAGACAACTCAAAGGGCGACATCTGCTATTTGGAGAATATATCCGGAGATGAACAACCCTAAACGTGCACTACCGAAGATGAACTTAACATCGATGGAAGCAAGCATGTTTTAGCTATGTTTTTAAACTAGGAACTATTTTGAATGAATAATAAAACAATTATTGAAATCGGCTTTCGTATCATATGAAAAATTATGGAGATCTCGGAGGGTGTTATCCTCCTCGGCCGACGGCCTCGACGGATAACACCCTCCTCGATCCTCGCCTCATTCATTAATTGTTAATTATTTGTTTTCCATTATATTTTATTAACAAACCTCTCTATTGTTAGCTTGAGGAGTAAATATCTTATCAAACTTGTATCTTCTTTCCTTGGCATCATGAAGGGAAACCTGTTTGTATCACATTGCACTAACATTAAATGAATATCAATTTATTCACACGTGCATTATCACTCCCATCAATACATCTTAACTAAAATAAAATTTAAACCAAGGATAAAATTGAACCACAACATATACATCCAAACCCGGCACAAGGATCGTTTTTCCCATTAAAATCTTATTCTAAGAAAATTTTAAGAAAAAAAAGTCCCGAAAAGCGCTCGAAAATACAAATGAAATGCACCTCATGCCCCCTGGGCATCCTATAATACTCCTTAAATCGAATTAATTCAATATGGACGCCGTATCGGTAAAAAGGTCTATTACGCAGCTATCTGTGCCGGACTAGCTGTTGACGTTGTGAATGCGCTCACGTGTTTCATAGTTCTTTCTAGAAATATATTGGATTTATAACGTCACTATCCCCCCAACCCCCCCCCCCCCCCCTTCCCTCCTCAAACGTCTGCAAAAACCTCAAAACAAATGTGACTAAATAAATACTTTTGTGGCTTTTAAATGCACAAAAGAATGCCATAAAAAGAGGCACGGATAAATGCTGTTTTATAAATAGTTTCTTGCCCTCTCCTTCATCAAAAGCTGGTGTGGTGTGAAAACACATATTTGCACATTCTTAACATTTTTGAAGTCCGTTGTATGATATGTTTACCATATAAATTTCACTCCCTATGAGTATCTGAGGAGGACCAAAAAATCCTGCAAAAAATTTCTTCAACAAAAACAAATATATTTTAGTGCTTAGCATAACGCGATTTAAACAGGAAATTTTGTTTTTCTTCCTTCTTTTAATCACATAATAAAATATTTATATTGAAAGGGATTTGTTTGGGGTGTCTGTAAAACGCGGACCGGATACCTGCGGATGGCGGATGCGGATGGGAAAATGCGGATAGAAAATGCGGATAAAAAAAAAGTATAAGGAAAAAACGAGAAATGCGAATGGCAAAAAATAAATAAATAAATAAATAAACAAACAAACAATTCAGGAAAGAAATTTTTCTTTCAAGTCGCTGTTACATGGTTGGACCCTTCCATCAACATATAAAAAATGCTGATCTGGTGTAGACATAGCTTAAACATTTATAAAGTCTTCTTAAGAAGCAGCTTGGTTTTTTTCTGATTTGTAATAATTAAACATCTTTCCATGTAGAAAATTGTTTGGTTGCTGCTTCGCAGATAGACGGGAGCTGGCCAAGTAATTCGAATTCGAGTTATTTTCGATTCCGAATTCTGCCCTTCACGCTTTTACTGAAAACGAGTTTTAAGTTGCTCGACACAGACGTTCTAAAAGCTCACTGAGGATATGTTTTGAAGACTATTTTGCTAGCAGAAAAATTAGAAACAAAAACAAATGAAACAGAAAGTAGCCCTCATTAATGCGTTTCCAAGTGACACATTTTTGCGGGAGTTTAATTTTGCAGATTAGGTGATTTTTTTTACACCTTTTTTTGTTCTCCGCATTTTTTTTCCATCCGCATTTTTCTATCCGCATTTTCCCATCCGCATCCGCCATCCGCAGGTCCACGTTTTACAGACACCCGATTTGTTTGCGCCGTCTGAGTAGCGAAAGGTCAGGGTCATATTCATAATAAACTCAGTTGAGTTATTTTTCTCATTCGTGTCGCTTTAAGTAAAAAAAAAAGTATTATTTATGAATAATTTAACAAGCGAAACGACCAAAGACACCATACTGGAACAGGCCCCAGTGGTACAGATTGTCAAGTCGGGAAATCTACTGCGTGGAATAACACCATTGCAACGCCACTATTATAGATTAGTAGTAATTTCTGATTAAAAGACACCACTCTTTAAGTATTAATTTGAGATTACTAACCTAGCTTATGAAATGCTCATAACTACGTTTGTTCTTCCATAGTGCTCGATGGACTTTGTAAGGTGACTTTTAACTTTTGAGTCTGCGGACGAAATCCTATGATGTGACCATTCAAATGAAAGCTCTCTGCCTGTACTTTCACATGGTCCTATTTGAAATTTGGAAATGTGGTCGAAATTTGCTTTTGGCTAAATTTGGCATAGCCTGGAGTGCGAACCGCAGACGTATTTCCGGTCGTCGCTTCTCTCCCTCCGAAAAATTATTTTTTGGAGGGAGAGAAGCGACGACCAGAATTCGTCTGCGGTTCGCAGGCTAAATTTGGCAGTGAACTAGGGTTAATGTAAAATATAATGTAAAGGCAGAATTTGGAAAGTACGAGAGAGTGCATGTTTTATTTTATTTCCTTTTTTTATTCATTTATCTCAGATTTAAACATTATTATTTCTTATCCAATCATTCTCTTATAAAATTCAAACAATTTAACAGTGGGTGGCCAGTGGTGGACACTGTTTCACACATGTATTGAGTGAATTGCCATTGTGATAGAAAACAATATAAAAACATAAAACAATAACTCCTGCGCCCGTACCATGCTTCACTAGGCTCTTATTTAATATTGACAATAACAAAATTGAAGAGTCGTGACAATATCTTGAATGGAGCTTTGACTTAAAAATAAAGCCACTACAAACAAACGAAAGTGATCAAAGATAAACAAGCTAAATTCTTCGCGTGACAGAATATCAAAGATCATTAAATCGGCCTTTTACAACACCTTTATATATTTCATTTTCTAATCGGAATGTAAAAGAGGCTTGCATTATGGTCGATTAGTTTTCTATGAGACAATTTTGTTGAAACAACCAGAATCTTCGAGATCTATTATCAAGAAATTAGCACGTTGACGTGGAAGTTGACTCGTGAAGTAACGCAAACTTAAAAGGCTTCCGCAAGATTTATTTGTCGGGAATGAGAAATTTGTTCCTGATAGACGCCAAGCAGACTTACCTCGCATCTTTCGGAGTCGATATCAACACCAAGACCTTCCTCCCTTTTCGATTCTTCAAGGGTTTTGGGTCGTACGCGCACATAAACATGAATTCTGCCAGACTCTATATTGGAAGGTACATTTAACAAAAGCGTTAAATTTTTATAGCCCACGTCACGCGTGGGTTTCCGATTTCCTGTTCATTCTAGACAACTTTAGATTACATTTTCCCTCGACAGGTTATATGAATATTTACGCTGTCGTGCTGTGGAATTTACTGTTTTCAAAGATAAAACACTTGAACGAGACATAGCTAATACCTTTTCCATCCTTAGATGAACGAGATAACATGAAAAACAAATGAACATGCAATAAAGTGAATGATATTGTGAAGTATATTTTTTAGACAAGTACTGTTCGTTAACCCACCGCCTTCCCGAGCTTGAGTAGTCTTCTTGTCCCTCATCTGGCCAAAGAAATGCACCCAATGCTAGAGAACGCAACAATTGATTTCGGCATAGATTAATATCGATATATCCATGCTCTCCGACTCCAACTACCCTTTCGACAAATTTCAGTCTCTCCGTTATATCTGCGCGAGTTGCAAAGTAGCCCTACCCTGACTAATTGAGCTATATTTTGTCACCTATAAGCCACACACCGTGACACGTGACAACTTTCCACTTGCATGCATTTTGAAATTATTGTAATGTTTCCTGTTTAGACCGGTTTTCCAGCTGTAATGGGGTATGCAATCATCGGTAGAAATAATAAACGACATAAATGAATATTGGACTGTCCGGAAGAAGTCAAGTTTTCCAACAACGCATAAATGCAAATCTTAGAAAAGCTAACTGAGAACAAAACCACATGTTTTGTACACTTTACTGAAAAACAAAATATCGACCTAAAAACCCAGGAGGCCATCTCGTAAAGGCTTCCCCTGTTTGTGGCAATTGGTTCCTGATTTTCTGCAAACCGAATTCAGAAATCATCAGATTTTAGAGGAAATAAGAAATCACTGCGTTGTTGTCTTAACAATCATAATACTAAATTCGCATACGCGTTATTCTAAGGACTTAAGACAAGATATAAAACAATAAAATAATTTTACATAACTGAAAAGTTAGGAAAAAACAATAAACATGTGCAAAACCTACAATTACGTTAAAATAGATGAATGAATGAATGCGGAATAAATAAATAAATAAATAACTGTAGCTTTGTTTCTTTACTCCCTTCAGAAATCAGAAAACTGAAATCAGAAACCAAAACTCAGAAAATACTGAGAAACTTTTTAATCGTTCTAGTTTTCTACCTAAGTTAAGTTAACGTTGCTGTGGCCCCTGTCCATATTTAACAGTCAATCTCCGTAAAATTAGATAGAAAATTAAGAAGCCAGAAAAAAATCCTTTTAAAAACATTCGTGGTTTTAATGCCTTTTAAAAGTAAATCGAGAAACATAAATCAAGAAATCATGATCAGTAAAAATATTCGCCCTCTCTTATCGGTCTCACGTTTCTTGTATTACTTTAGCTTTCGCGTTAAATTGTTATTTTACTATTTATTTTGAAGAAAAATTGGCTGGCTGGGCTAGTCGCAATTTGAAATAATCATGTGCGCGCTCAATGAATGATGTCTTCTTTTTGAACTCCTGCGCGCGCTAAGCATTCGTTGCACGAGTGCGTAATCGTTTCACCACGTTGTCATGGATATAACCAACGGTTTTTGACAAAGACAACGTGATTTTCTTGATTGTTCTTTGTTGCGAAACAAACGCTGTTGATTGTTGATTGTTTAAAACATCTTGGACAATGCCTAACTTGACGACATCAAAGAACGATCACAATGGTTCAATTACTGACAAATCTGCATCGTGTAATAAATTAGCCTCGCACCTGAAAGAGGAAGAGAAGAGACCGACGCTTGAAAAACCTCAGACTCCTAAGAAGATTACAACAGTGCAAAATGTATCGCCCAAGTTCTCTACTCCGGAAAACAAAACTAAAGGCCTGGAATTTGCTCCTCCTGTATCACCGATCCAAAAGACTGCGAACGGCTCCACGCCACCGTCTGGGAATTCACCTTCTCCTGGCGGGTTTAAAGGCTTTGCGATCGATCCGATGAGTCAAACGTTTCTTCGCATGCCTCATATGTATCACAGCCTCCAAGCGCAGCTCCAGCAAAGCAACTCACCTAAAGTCAAACGACCAATGAATGCATTTATGATCTGGGCGCGGCTGTACCGCTCAACAATCGCAAAACGTTATCCGAACGCGAACAACGCAGAAATCAGCGTTAAGCTGGGCGAGATTTGGAACGAGTTATCCACGGAACAACAGCGGCCTTACTTTGATGAGGCTACCCGTTTGAAAGAAAAACACAGAACGGAACATCCGAACTGGGTCTATCAACCAAGGCCGTCAAAACGACGGCTAACGTACATGACGGCGAATAGTCCAAACGGAATGCAATACAACAAGTGTTCTTACAATTATCACCCAGTTCACGGTTCTCAATCGGAAAGTGGAACTCTTTCGCTGCCTTCTCAGACAATGCGCGAAAGAGCAAACCCTTCGCTTTCCTATTCTCCGCGGAGTCTCAAAGAAGCGCTGCACCTGCCGCATTCGCATCGAGTGTCCTCTGACATTAACAGATTTATGGACAGTTCAAGAGGGAGTGGACTCTCCTCTGCCATTGAACACAGCCTCTTCCCAGGAGAAGAAAGAAATGTCGCGCGTGGTAAAGAAAACACTCTTAGTGCCTCGAGAGAGCAGCAACAGGCCGTTGATTGGCTGAAGGTGGAGGCCACAAAATTCGAGGAAGAGCACCTAGCTGCGCGACGTGCGCGGGAGAACTGCATCGTTAACGACGCCATGCTACCTACTGTCAATCAAGTAAACGACGAACAGGAACAGGTGGCCAAGATTAAACAAGAGATGGATAGTGATGGTAATGACTTGGATAGGTACCTTGCAGGTTTGGATGAAACGATAAAAGAAAGTCTGGAAAAACTGAACGATGTACCTGATGAGCTCGATCTACTGGATGACGAAAGTATTGACATGTCGAGTGATATCGAAGATGAAGATTAATTAATTAGAATGATTTCCAATGACAGCACCAAATGGTGCTTGATTGTTTTAATTCGAAAATAAAAAGCAATATATTTGTTATAAATCATTTTGAGTATTTTTTCAGCAGGATTATTACTGGCGTTATTATTGACCGATACCCTGAGTGCCAGAGATTTTTAATTTCATTCGCGGTTTCTGGATTCCACCGCACAAGAGCTAGAAAAAACCGTCTGGTATTTGTCCAGAGTAATTGACAAACACTGAATAAAAAAAAGACATTTCCTTGCTATGCAGTAATGAAAAACTCATGCTAATATGAATATTTTTTTAATAATATGAACTTGTGAAGAAAAAAATTGGCCGTTGGACTGTACTGATTATTAAATTCGACCGAGGCGGTGACTTTGTATGCCGTACTTACTTTACTCCCCAGTCTTCCTCTGTTTTTTCAAAGATAGCGGCTGCTAGCTATAGCTGCCATCAGTTCTAAGATATACGGTGTACGGTTTCCGACTACCTGTTATCCCGGAGATACGTCTAGGCTATCGAATAGAGTGATTATGCCAATTTGGAAAGCATTGTCAGTAAAAAGCCTGCTTAGCAGGCGCTTGAAAATTACGGGCGTGAGAAAGAACGAAGTGAGTAAAGGGGAAACGATAGCTTTTTAAAAAGAAAGGAGGATTTTCTTAGCCCTGTCTATGTCACATTTTTCGGGTCCTTTCTTTATTTGTAAATAAAAGCCGAATCTGGTAATAAGTGAAAGGTGCAAAAAACAACAACAATAACAACAACAACAACAAACTTCGTAGTGAAGTGTGTTGAACTAGAGCTACGATCATCGCCTTTCATAATCATAATAATTCAGAAATGTTTAACTTTGCTGGAGCCTTATTAGGCAATTTGTACTTCTTCAATCAGGTATGTTCCGGAAAAAAGCCGTTGGCCTCTCGACAACTATTGTAAATATCTAGCAAAGTACTAACTAATAGCAAATTTCAATCTAAAGAGTTTTAGACATTCCCTAAAAATTGGTATCCTGCGAGCAGAGTCTTCATCGATCTTCCTCGAAAATATCGAAAAAATTGGTGGACTTTGTATAATTTCGTTCGCTTTTTATTAGTTTTATTATAATAATTATTAATATTATCATTATTATTATTATTATTGTTATTATCGTCATTGACGCAAGTGGTTCCCTTCAAGTCTGTGCAGGGCACAATATTGGAAGTGAAACTACAATTCATGCAAAGCACAACATCTTCGAGGAGGTTGAAACGATTGATTTCCTGTTAATTGATGCATCAAATGCCTTTAAGGCCCTGAACAGAGCTGCAGCACTACATAATATCCGAGTGCTGTGTCTGATCCTGGCTACCTACGTGATAAACACTTATAGACAACCTGCGCGTCTTTTCATTACAAGCGGTGAAGAACTAGTATCAGCAGAGGGCAACACACAGGGTGACCCTCTGTCCATTAGGCTATACGCCATAAGTCTTCAACCACTTATAACGCGACTGCACGTCTCAAGCGCAGCAAAACAGTGTTGGTTTGCTGATAACGCAACCGGAAGTGGCTACCTGCAAGACGTGAGGAAATGGTGGGATGAACTATCAGAGAGTGGTCTTCCGTTGGGTTACTTCCCTAATGCCAAGAAATGTTGGTTGATCATCGGCAAACCGGAACGAGAACAGGCTGCCAGGGAGGTGTTTAGAGACACTGCTATTAACGTCACCATGGAGGGCCACAAGCACCTAAGCGCGGTCCTAGGATCTAGATCGTTCCTTGAAGCCTGATATTTAAAATGTTAGCAAAACCACAGCAACAAACCAATTAGTGGTGCCGGATTTCCCAGTTGTAGACCTGGATCAGAGAGTACAATTAAACTGGTAGAAAAATATAAAACGGCAAATGGATCCCTACGGCAAGGCGATGAAAAAGTAAACAATTGCAAAAGAATAAAACAAAAAGATATATAAGAATATGTTGGGGAGAAAGTAGACGAATGGGTCAATGAAGTTACTAAACTCGTTCACAGCCTCAAGCCTGCTATGAAGCGTTCACTGCAGCACCGTTGGACATATGCAGTAAGAACATTACCGGATATTGTAGATTTACTTGAGCCACTCGAGCGCGCGATTAATGAGTTTCTCATATGTTACTGACCATACAGTCAGTAAAGTAGAGCACGACTTCCTTGGTTCCCCTGTGCGCATGGGAGACCTCGGGATTCACAGATCCGGTCCTCTAGTGACCTCATCTTCCTAATACGAGGCTTCAATCAAAGTTACTAGTCAGCTCGCGGGGCGAATTGTTGAGCAAGAGCACCAGCCTCCAGATGCCTCAGAAATACGTAAACTGCAACTGAGCACACGAAAACAAAAAGGCGACTGTCTAAGTGAGAGGTGAAGAACACCCTGCCTTCAAAAGCTAAGTGAGCTGTTGAGTTAGCTTCAGTGAAGGAATCATCTAATTGGCTGACCGTGATTCTCCTCAAAGAGATGGATTACAATTATCTGAATAAGAAGGATTTTAGAGATGCAATCAACTTACGGAAATAACGGACACGCCCATGATCTGCGCATGCGGTGTTCAATGTAGCGTGGATCACGCAATGGTGTGTCAGCGCAGCGGATTCATTATCCAGCGCCATAACGAACTGCGCGACTTGGAAGCAGAGATGCTAAGGATGGTCTGTAATGATGTGGAATTAGAGCCGGTTTTCAGGAGGTCTGACTGGAGATACATTAAATCATGGCGCTAACAAAGCCCCTGATGCCCGTTTGGATATTCATGCTCGAGATTTTTGGGAGAGACAGAGATCTGCATTCTTCGACGTTTGGGTGTGTCACCCTAATGCAGACTCTTGCAGAGACTTGACTCCTAAGCAAATCTACAAGAAGGATGAGAACGAGAAGAAGAGGCAGTCTGCGGAAAGAGTAATGGATATCGAACAGGGAACTTTCACTCCCCTAATTTTCACGTCCACGGGTGAAATGGCAGATGAGTGTGTTAAGTACCACAGAAGACTTGCAGAGCTGATAGAAAGTAAGAAGGGAGCTCGAGAACGTTGCTCAAGCGCAATTTCCTGGAGAAGAGCTAAAGTATCTTTGGCCATCGTACGCTCTGCGATACTATGCTTGAGAGGCTCAAGATCCAGAAGACGACAGATAGACTCTGTTGACTCAGATCTACAGATCGAGAATACTAGAACCCCTCCCGAATTAATTAAATGATTAATTGTTTTTTTTAAAAAAAGAACTTTTTAAAGAATTAGGACTTTAGGAATACGAGATTTTATTCTTTTTAACTTGTTTCTTTTTAATATCAGAGAAGGATGATTCTTTTTTGTAATGACTTAATTTAAAACCTCTGGACCGCCTGCAAGGGTTATTGATAGCATCTGAGCCGCAAGGAATGTATTTGTTAATCATCGTTATGACACAGTGATTATATTTTTATGATTTATATAATTCTTAATGTTATATAGTGCTTAATTCTTACTTCAAATATTTCTGTAAATTATGTACATATTTTTAAAGTTGAATAAAATTATTTAATATTTATTAAAATTAAATTTAAAAAAGTTATTATTATTATTAATTATTTTACTTCTTTTGATTCTCGACACTCTATATCCTTTTCAATAGCCTTTGTTCGATATAATATATAGATTTAGCCAGGGCTAAAAGCGAAGCTCCTATTAACTCGAATTTATGATTTAAATCAAACAATAAACTTGTATTCCACAATTCAGTTAACTTTAGAACACATTCATGTAACTATTAAATTTGAGGGAAAGGTTAAGTGATTTTGGAGAACAGTAATTTGCAAACAGTCCAAGCTAAGAGTGAACTTAATCTTACCAAGGCCACTATTCACCGAGATTGAAAAGAATAATTGTTTTAGTATATACACACGAAGTGATCTCAACAAAATCAGAGAGGAAACCATTAAAAAGTACGATTCAGATCAAATCACGCGTAAGTTTAAAAATAGATCTTTGCAGAATTTTCAAACATGGCAATTCACAAGTTTATTATTTCGCAAACAACAGCGTAATGGCTTAAAGGGAACCGCTAAAAGTTTGAACTGTTTCCTTACCTGAGAAGAAAAGTAGAGCTTCGTTGTTTTCTGTTGACTCGCCAAGTTTATAGCCAAAAGGGTTTGTTTTGTCGTTCTTCGCACGAAGTGCTGACAAAAATGGCGGCTCGGTTGCTCGAGGTAAGACGGTCGTCTTCCTGTATCATTCTTTTTCCTGTTTGCTTGAAACGAAGAATTTCTGGAAACATTTCCTTTTAAATTTGTCTGTCATAAATAAACTTCGATTTTTGAGCCAAAATTTTCCTGTTAGAAAACGCTGAGTTCACGAAACGGCTTCTTCTACGCGAATACACCGGAGTTGTAAACAATCCATCGAGCACAAAACTAGGCTACAGTAAATTGAAAAACGCCATATTGAATCCTTCCAAGTCTTTTCTTGCCATAAAAAAAGTCAGTCCTAGGATTTTGTCGACTTTTAAAAGATCGTTCTCTAAAAAAATGGGAAAGACACCGAGCTCACACATTATCCACCCGCTAGGAGGTGAATATTGTTGAATAGTCCGAGATAGCGAACCAATCAGATTGCTTAAATCACCAAGATCACTGAGTGTGTATATACTAATAGAGTATAGTGAGAGTGAACAACAAATAACATACGTAAAACTCATTATTTTAAATGTCTAAAACACTGTGTTATACTCTTCCAACGGACAACTCGATAAATGCGTTAATAATTAAGTAGTTGTGGACCATTGCAAGGTCAGTTTAATTGACTAAAGCGGATGGCTCGAACATTTGGCCACCACCTGGAGCAGAAAGATGCACTCTTTTTGCCTTACACTCTTTTCAGTTATTTCTTTTTGCAAGGTAACGCCTTTTTTTTACTTTTGTTGTGTGCTACGTTTACACGTTTCAAACCGTGCGCTCAAATTGGCGATCCTCAGTGACCGAAATGGGTATCCAGCAAACTAGTTTAAATTGCTTGGTAAAAACGGATCCAAGGGCTTCATGAGTCAACTCGTAAATTAGTTGAAGGTTTTTGCGAACTGATCGAAATGTGGCAGTTTCCTAGATATTTGCGTTGGGGGCCCCGGTCTCGAGTCAATTTAGGGAAGCTTGTCTTGCATAGGTAATTCGAAAAAATTCATGCTAGAAGAACTTTAACATTTTTAATGGGTGGGGCATGCTTATCTCGAATAAGCATTGCATAAGACAAACTTCTCATTAATTAAGGTTTGACTTAGCTACAATAGTCATTGAGTTTGCCACCTACAACAATACTCGAACATTTTTATGCGACTGACCCAATTTTACGGGTTATGATATATATGTCATGATGTGAAAGATTTAATTAAGATCCAATGAAAGGGAGATTTTTCAGTATTTTTTATGAATATTTTATGGTTTTAGATCTTAACGATAAATACAAAGACTTCTCCGTTTCCTCCTCCCCTCAGCTTCTGTTGGATAGAGGAATCAAAATACTCCCGGCATATGTAGATGAAGTAGTTGGTTAGTTCCGATATCTTGAACCCTCCAATATTAAACCTTCAGGCGATATTATATTAAAGTAGATGCTTAAGACAGTTCTCCTTCATCTGCCATCGTAGTAGAGACAATCAAAATAACGACAGGATATTATGAAGTACAGACCTCATGATACAGTCGAAGTTGAGTTCATACTCGGCTCAACAACGATTTCAGATTATTTTTTCAAATTGCTGGAGTGAAGGTGAGGAAAACATTGAACCCGGCGAAGCCCAATCTGCAGCGGAAATATTATTTTTTATTTAACCTTTCCTTTTCGACGCTTCAATGTGTTAATTAAAAATTCATGAAAAGTTAAGCAATTGTCAGTTGTATATTAATTCAGATTTATTTTAGGTTTCCTCTCATAATGATTATAGTTGGAGAAACTGAATTTCAGGTATTCATCACTAAGTTAAACGTTATAATCTTAAAAGCCTGTGGTTAACTCAGTGGTAGAATTTCATGAGTCTTTGACTCACCCAGGCGCTAAACTAGGACGAGAGACTTTTGCTCTTCGACTCCCTAAGTTCACGGGGGGTACATAAAGTTCAGCTGGCTGGAAGTAGTGAGCTGAAAGTGAAAAGAAAATGCCATGCTATAATGGTAGCCTTTGATGAAAACTCATAAATGAGCAAAATATAATTAAGAGCCCTTTTTTGGGCATTGATTTAATATATGAGTGAAACCAGCACGAAATGACTATCTACGCATGCGGTGTTCAATGAGACCAGCACGAAATGACTTCTGAAAATACTATAAACATTGACATAATGGACGAGTTCAATTTGTGCTGCGAAACCGAAGAACTTTTGCCATCAACCAGGACAAAAATTTACAACGTCGCCCACAGTGATAGAGAACCATCATGATTACAACCTAAAAAGAAATTATTAATTAATGTTCAAAAAGAGTAAGTCAAGTAGAAAATGTATTAGGCGTCGAACCCAACCTAAACTCAATTTTCTGCGAAAAGCCTGGGTACGGACATCGGGGGGAACAAAACTTTAGGTCATTTAGTGCCAGGAAAGGAAACGTGTCATAGAATTAAAAATTCTCGTTCCCAGAGCCCGTAGTTTCTTTGGATAACGAGTGCTTCAAAAAAAAAAGAAAAGTTTATTGAAAACACAACAAAAATCAGCTGAAGACCATCACTGTTAATTTGCAGAAGTAAGGCGAGTAATCGACAGGCAATCAGACACTGCGGATAGAGCATTTCTGAGTTACTTTGCTTCAGCCTCCATTTCAAAAGGACGCGAAGTGCAAAGTCATTACCATGAAAATAATTTTTATTGTCATGTCAATGAAAACTCATTTTCACAGCTTCAAGAAAGGTTTTGCGCTTAGCTTTCAGTTTGAAAGTGAGAGTGACAGTTTCAAGTTTCAAGTTTCCTAAACTCCACTTTGGATACATACCATAATTAATCCTTGCCCGCAAAGTAGGCTATAGGTAATCGAGGCGGGAAGGAAAAGTCAAAAAAGTTACAATAATAGGGTTGAAACATAACATAACGAGCATCAACATATTAAATTAACAAGATAGAGAACACATATATTTCTTGGCAAAGTAGACATTAGAAAGCAACTGTGAAAAATCTCAGCCGATATCGTTATTAATTAAAAAACATGTTTAGCTTGCTAAAAGAACAATTTCATTGCATAAATACATAGAAGTGGCATCCAATTTGCATGTGATTAGCTCATTAATTTTCAAGAAGTTCTAAAAACCTTTTTCCTCAACCCCATCGTCTCTCTTTAACTTGCCAAAGTTGGTTCAAAAGGAACGGTTGTAAAGTTACTGTGAAGTCAGTACACAATTGAACAAGCCTTGAGCAAGCTCTTCCAATGTTTGCATTTCGGTTCAGTTTATGCAGTTATGTGACAACGAACATTTCTGTTCTTTCTCCAGGGCTCAGATTTCAGGTTTGCCCTCGAAAGATCTACAAATTGGCAGTTTCCTGGGCGCAAAGTTCAGTTCAGTCTCACAATAGACATCCCTGTGTCTACCCCCCTTAAAGTCACAATTAAACTTCCTTCCTTTGGCAGCCCTATAATGCGACTCACAGAGGCTAAGTACTCTTCAGTCAGCGAGCACCTCACCTCTAGCGTCAACACAACCACAATGACGTCCTCAGCAAACGACGGCCTGAACGACATAGCGTTCTTCGAACTCGGGAACATAACAAGGAGCCCATCTGTGAACAATACGGAAATCAAGATCGGTTTTGAGGTGCAGCTGTTGAATCATGCCAATATTACTAATGGCGGTGCACAGTGGGTGAGCGTTGGTGCAGAGTACATAAATCAGTCCGTATGGGTAGCACAGATGGCGATCAAGACCATCAACACAGCAGTCAGCAGACCAGATTTGAAGGTTTCACTCTCGCCTGACAATGACGGTCATAACGTACTATTGGGGTATGATATTCTCATACAGATTGTTATTAATTGCCACAGGCCAGCTGGAGCAGTAATCAGCTCCTAACCAGGTTCATTGTCTGGTTAATTTTTTTCCAAGGAAGTTTGAAATTGAGTTCTGTAATTTTGGGTAACGATTACGGACCACTGGCATTATACTCTTCAATTGCTAAGACGTCATCTAGGCTTAAATCGATGATCGTTTCATACATACTATGGTTTCTCGTGTTCAGCCAATGAAATTGTGAAAATCGTACATCTGATTGCCACGGAAATAACTGCATTCCTGATTTCAACAACATACCAAGAAGTAACGATTATTTTATATGTTAATTTAGTCTTCAGTATTCAAGCATTTCCAACTACTTGATATCCCCGCCCGTAAAACAATCAGGCCTCAAGTTTCAAGAATAATATTCATGCAGATGTGTCATTATTTTCTTTTTCTACATTTATATTCATGGGCTTTGTGGATAGTATAAATCATAATTGGCGCATGGTCTTACGTAGTACTAGCGAGTGTTGCCAACAACAGAGGGCCAAAATCCCTTGGCACGACTATTGAAAACCTTCCTTCAATAGCGCTAAAATATCAAATATGGAAGTGCAACATAGCATCCACTTTTGAATGGCCATCCCCTCCCCTCCCCCTCTGAACAACGTTGGGATAAACAATCACTTTCTAGGAGAGGATGCACAAAATACATCTTAATTTGCTTGGGGGCGAGGGGCGAAGGGTTCAATTTAAGTCGAATCTTGTTAAGTGTCCCAAGACTTTCGACTTCTGTTGTAGGGCCCGGCCTTGGCTGAAAAGTAAAAGGAGCTTTGATTTACGAATAACAGTTTCTAAATTTAGCTATCTTTTTTGTTTTGGTTTGTTTGTTTGTTTTTTTTTTTCTGAAAAAAGGGGACAAACCAAATTCCGCCTGACACTGACTCATTCGTGCGAGACAACTAAGGAGGTGGGAAGTGGAATTATTGAATGGCCTCTGCCGCCTGTCTTGACACTAACTGGTTGGAAAACGGTGGGACAATCCATTGACATCATTGATCTGTTCAACAGTACTACCATGGTGATTTTCAAGGTAATAGAGAAATAAAGACGTTAACTAGCACAATTTAATGATTTCAGGTTTTCAGCCATTTCAATACTGCTATTCCCAGCCATTTAGAGAAAAAGTTGTGCATGCCTGGCCAACGCTATTATTTTTCTTTTTTTCTCATCCTAAAGGTGTTTTTATGATTGTTGATGAGATACAGTACCTTAAACCTCGTCTGCCCCAGATATAATCGCGAATCTGAGGGAGGGAGAACTTTTAGCGTGTCCGCGACCAGGCTCTGGAACTCTCTACCCATTGACCTTAAGAAAAGAACATGTGTAACCTCATTTAGAAAGGCCATTTATAGTCATTTTTTAGTGAGATACAACGACGTTGATCATTTTAGCTTAAGTGTAACTTAATTTTATTTCTTAGTTTTATGCTAATCCAGCATTTCACAACCTTCCTTTCGCTTGACCCATCCTAGCTGTATTCTTTTGTAATTATAGTTTGTAGATATTCATTGTAAGGATATTTTATAATTGTAATATAGTTTTTACTCTTCTAAGTCTTAACCATACATATATTTATAGTTTTTTTCGTTAACGATATGCATGTATTTTGTCACTTGATTTTCGTTTTATAATTTCAGTTTGAGGGCCACTAGTTACTCAGTTGAAGCACTGTCCCGTGTTACCCTCGTTAAATAAAGTTGATTATTATTATTATTATTACTTTTCTTTCGGTAGAATGTTTGAGTTTTTCTAATCAGTCAATACAGCTGTAAAAATCATCGTATTTTTTTTTCCTCAAAATAAACTTTCCTACTCAAAATAATTAACGTAAACAAAACTTTTCTTGGCCCAGTTTCCACGAATTTAGAACTAAACTCTATTTATTTATTTATTCTTTTCCACCATATGGTGCGGACCACCGTGCAACAGAGCGAGGCTCCAATTTAAGTGTGTCCTTACAGATAACCCACTCAGCCCAGGAGAGGTTGACTTCACCACTTGGATCTACGTCCCCTACTCTTTTCTTTTTGACGTCACAATTCATTACCCGCGAGCAGGTTACCAAGCGCACAACTAGGAGTGGCCAAAAGCTTGATATACCTCTTTTTAAAACAGCCTCAGGACAAAGAACATTTTATTATAGAATTGTTGGACTTTGGAATAATTTAGACCTCCTTTTAAAATCAAGCTGTTCAGTTCAAGTTTTTACACGTACCTTGAAGAATAAGCTTTAGACAATTTTGTAAATACTCACTAAATTTTATTTATTTTTAGTACTTTTTTTAAGATAATGTTGTTAATGTTTCTTAAATTTGATTAATTTTGATTGTGTAGTTATAAGTAACTTAGTAATTTAAGTACTTGTTCCTGAAAAGCCCCATTGGGGAGGTGACAATAAAGTAAGTATGTATGTATGTAACAGTGGTGTAAGTTCGTTTACGTCCCACAAGAACAAATCAATGAAAGTGCTGTGAGACGGGATCTACGGTTTTTCGTCCTTATCTGAGAAGACTAAAAAGTCTAACCGTTTGCAGATGTCATTGCAAAGGCAGCACTTTCTCCTCAGTTATTTTAAGACCCTGAGTGTTGGCCCGGCCGGGATTTGAACCGGCACTCTCCCAACTGAGCTAACCAACTAAAGTCATATTGGTTTCCGGGGGACGAAAATTTGCTGACGAGATCCCAACACTTTTGACGCACATGTACTATGTTTTTATTGTTACGTCGTTTTCAGTTCGGACCTATGAAGTTTTGGGAGACGCTCGACCTGGAAGTAACGTTCGACATTGATTTGCACAAGACAAGAGCCGATGGCAAAGTACATGATTTATCCACTCATGTAAACGTTAAGTACAATGGATCAATGGGAACATGCAGATCGTTCTCAGGCTTTCGCGAGTTTACCACTGAAGGGCCAGTCACAGTTTCTATCAAGTACTATGTCCCGCGTAAGTTTGTCGGCAACTTTGGCGCCGGTATCAAGTAGAGTACCGTAAAAAATACTCGAATGAAGGGGTAAAAAACACTTGTCCCAAACAAGGTAATTAAAGTGATCGAAGGATTACACTGAAGCTAATTCCTCCAGAAGAAGAAGATTTGAAACAATTAATTTCGAAATTCCAAGAAGTTGATTTTATAGCTTGCAGAATAGTGACTCAAAATATTTTAGTATAGCTTCCTTAACGTGAAGAAATAAAGTGCTTGGCAATTTCTTGGCATTTTTTTCCTTTTGTAGTAGGGTCATGTGATCAGGCCCTTGGTATGACGGATGGGAGTATTGCTGATTCCCAGATCACTGCTTCCTCATATGCTCTGGACGGGGAACCACATGAGGGAAGACTGAATGGCAACAAAGCTTGGATACCTTATGGCCAGCTAGCGTAAGTCACATGACTTGTTGATTTGTAGACCCTGAAGTGCGTCTTTTGATTATTAGAAGTAAAGTTTAGAAGTAAGACTTCATTGATTGGACAAACAATTGGAAGCTAGGGCCAAGCTAGGGTAGACTGAAAACGGGGCTGAGAGGATAGGGAATGTCAGGGGCGTTATTTCCACTTTGCTTGGTTTGCTGTCTTCTTTTTTGGACAATATATTACATAACCCCTCATTATTATTCACTGTCTGAAAAGCTGGTGTAGGCTTTGATTGTAACAGGGGAGTGTCGGGCTGAAACAATTGTTGATTTGTTGATAATAATAACAATAACAAAACGATGGAATATATATGATTATGTTGTAGTTATTTTTTTATTTCAATTAATTTTCATTTTTCCATTGTTTTTGGGTATGGTAATGTATGCTAATGAATTTAAAACAAGGGAAAACAAAAATTAACTGAAATAAATAAATAAAAAAAATAACTGCAACATAAATTTTGCCTGCTCATATTCCCCTCAACATTCTTAACCGTCCCAGTAAAATAACACAAGTCAGAATTTTGAATTTCGATTTAATAAAGTCAGCACATTTTCTTGGACTTCATATTCTTCGTCGGCAGTTGTCATAGCACAATGTCCTTCAAACCAGAAATTCGCATCACCGGCCGCGTCACTTTGATTGTAAACAAATTTTACATACATCTCCAACGTCTACCTGCGAACATCACGTTGTTTGCAATGTGACTCTTCGGACGACTGACACAAAAATCAGCAAGATTTCCGTATAACGTCATACATTAAATATGCATACCTCTCTGGGGTATGTGATATATTCACCAGGCACCTGGTGAATACATCACATACCCCATCGTTCCAGGTAAATAACCCTTACATACATAAACGAAGGGATGGAACGAATGAACGAACAAATAAACAACAGGGCTAGTATAAATACTTGACGAACGGCCGAAAGAAGTTAGCTAGAGAACATGTAGGTGGTTGATGAGAGACATAAGGGTCCACTGCAGCTGGTAGTTTAATTAAGGCCTGGGTCTAATGTGTTTACCTGTAGAACCATAACTTCGACACAAATGAATATAGAGCTGAATCGAAATTTGTATGTAAGTATGAATGTGGTGTGAATAAGTCACGTGATCTGACTCGCGACACCATTTTTTAGAAAATCTTAAATATGTTTATCCATTATCAGAAATGCGAATTTATTTATCCAAATAATGTAATTCGCCAATCTCCTTAATTTCGAATCTTTAGTCGCGTGCTAATATTGATACATTAAGGCAAAAGAAGACCTTAAGAATTAAACCTTTGGGCAAATTCAACTTTTTCCAGTTGTCCAAGAGAGAGATATTGCCAATCAATCATATTCTCAGAACACCCCTAATTGAGCCAGACCTTAAACCCTTTAGCAAATGACGGTTTCATTTGAGGAGGGGGGTGGGGGGAGGGGGAATTTGTGTGAATAGACCGATCATAGGAAGTTTAAATAGTTCAATAGAATTCAAAGTTATAGAAAAAAAACAATCTGATTACTCGTAAGTGAATGACTCACGATTATTTTGTGCTTCAGTCAGATGACAAACCAACACCTCGAGGTTAACTTTACTTGCAAAGTCAAGATTAACAGACTTGTCACCAAGGGTCTTGGTAAAAACTACGTCAAGAGCTTTTTCCTGTTTTACAGTAAAGATGGCCATATTTTTAAATCATTTAAGTTGGGCAGCAAAAACATGGTAAGCGGAAATTCCTTGATGATCTTTTGAGTACAAGTAATACTTTCTGATGATCATCCGTTTTAAAATCTTTGTTCCGCTGGCATATATACTGATGTTGCAAATACCATCTTTACACCATAAGTATCGGCAATCTACATATCGCCTGTATAGAATTGACGTTCTTAATGCAATTCTTCCGATGCATGCGCCCTTTGAACACTCACAGGCCTTTATTTTTGTTACAATTATTGCTGCTACTTGTTCACTTTTAGGTTTTTCCCGCCAACACCAATGGCAACGACCCAGCGGTCATTATCCTTCCGGTGCCTATTGAAGCAGTGGCTGTCCGCGTTAGCCCTAATGCCTGGCAAAACATTATTGCCCTTAAACTAGAGTTTTACGGGCGCGTACTGGATTGCCCTTTTACTCCAGGTAACGAGAATTAGTTGTTTTGTCGATTGTAAATTCATATGAAATGATCTTTGAAATAATCTGGCTTATATTTCATAATGCATGTCTGGGCACTGATATCCTTCTGCCCCCAAACTTGAAATCTTTAGGAGGAAGGCTCAATTAGTGTGCTGGATCAAACAGATAATTTTTTGTTTCAAATAGTCCCTGCACCAATGGTTGCGTTCGATTGGGAGGTCCAGATTTAGATTTTGAAATCAAGATTTCAGATTTTGCCGAATCGAACGCGAAATCCGAAAACAGATTTCACCTCCGAGAAATCCGCCCTCAGGGTGGATTTCAATTAAGAAATCCAAATCCGGCTTTCATGGATTTCCTTTTTACCTTTCGATTGGAAAATCCGAAAACGGATTTGCAAAACTGTTCTCGTGAACAGCGGTCTTCTTTTTGCTAATTATGCGTGCGCGTGCAAGACCGCTGATCTTTAGAACAGTTTTTCAAATCCGTTTCGGATTTCCCAATCGAAAGGTAAAAAGTAAATCCGAAAACAAATATCTCAGCTTTGAAATCAGTTTTCGGATTTCGCGTTCGATTGCAAATCTGAAATCTGGATTTTAAAATCTAAGTAAAGATTTCCCAATCGAACGCACACAGTATGTTCTCTCTCATTTGACGATGTTTAAAACTACTTATATATTTAAAAATTCGTCATCCTCACTTTGATAAAGCCAAAGTTTTTAACACTTTAATATACCGCGCTTACAGTATGTACAACAAAAAGTGAAAAACAAATCAATGGATAATTCTACAAATCGAACTTTCCAAGCACAAAATGCCAAGGTACCGATTCTGCAGTCGCTTAATATGCTTTGGCTGTTGAAAACATAGTTTGAAATTGTGGATTGCCTGGTCTCACTGAGAAATTTGATTGTACTTCAAAGATATAACTGCTAAAGAAGAACCGATTTTATTCACCCAGGACCGTTGACGTTTACCAGTCGTGGATATCTCTTGGACAAAATAAACGACGTCATGTGCGTTTGTAGTCTTTCTTTGGCAAGGTAAATTTATTCGACTTCCGATCAAACAGGACGAATGCATAAAATAACAACGAAAAATGCACAGAACTTGTGCAATTTATATGCTAAGGTCTTCTAAGGGTAATTGAATAAGTGAAAAGATTACAAAGAATAAGTTTTCAATAAGATAAGGACCTGGGCCAGGTTGCATAAAATCTTCTTAAGATAAGAGAGCTCTTAACTTTTGTTCTGGAACAAGAAACTATAGTTTTGAAATAATTGTTACGAGCTCCCTCCCGACCCTGGGCTGCGGTGGAAATCCACAGGCTAATAACACTACAGTAAAGAAACAAAAAGATAAAAAGCAAGGTATCCTTGCCATAGGCTATTCTAATTTGTGTATCGTCTATTTTAATGCCGTGCAGGAAACGTTGTTTTCCTTTGTTGTTTTCGTATGGCAACGTTTGTTCATAGATTGAAAGATAAAGGATAAAATCAAAGCACTAAGATAAACGATTAAATTCCACCAGAGCTACAGAAGAGTCAGGCTAAGAAAGAGACGCATGTAGAGAATGGTTCGCGTTGAGTTTCGGTGTGGTGAACTGCCTGGAGTGGATATAGAAAAGTAACGGAATTAAAGATGCTTGATGATTCGTTTTGAAACAATTATCTTGTTTTTACAGCTACGAAAGGGGATCTTCCACCTGTTTCTTCAGCAGCAACCGAGGTGCCTCATGGACAGGTAAGAGTTTAAACCCTATTTAGTCCGGGAGGTTTGGAGCACCCTCCCCCTTACTAAAAGTTTAATAACTTCAAAACCGTTTTAGCTATAATCCCCAAACCTAAGCGACTTTCCTAAAAATTCTCTGGGGACAATTTGTAGTCGTTGTGACTTGCACGACAACAGTGACGTTGCCATGGCGACCGAGTTTTGACAGACAGGTTTTTCAAAATAGCCTTTTTCTTAAAAAAGATTTCTTTATATATTAATTTTCTTTAATATTCGATTATAGCATTTCACTTTATTTGGCAATATTCTATCAGATTTATTACAACTGTTAGTGTAATGCAGGCTTTTGTGTGACTGATTTGAGACAAAACATGAATTAATTTAAAAAATGACCAAATGTTAGATGTTGGGTTCCATTTTTAACGGTGTTTACTTCTCTCGGGATTTCACAACTTAGGGATTTTTTTGCTTCTTCCTAAGCACCCTTTTATACACCAACCAATTTTTTTCTATCACGATTACCTCGATTTATGCCGGTTTTAACGAAAATTTTTCTGTAAATTCACATTTGTTAAAAGTTGTCTCATTATGCAATGATTTGTAATGGTAACAGGACTGAGTGGAGTCCAATTCGGTCTGTAATCATACGAGTGATTAACAAAATCGGACGACCGCGTAGCGGGAGTCCGATTTGTTTAAGCACGAGTATGATTACAGACCGAATTGGACGACACGAAGTTCTGTTACCAATTAATCATAACTTTAACAAAATTTGTAATATAATAGGCTATTTTTGAAATCAAAACACAAGAAATTCGAATTTTATTTTTGCTGGCAGTGAAAAAAAAGCCATTTAAGCGCTCGCGTGATGGCGCGTACTGTCCAATTATACTTAGGCATGACGCGTACTGTCCTATTAAACTGTCCAATTAAGGCTGAAATCAGGGCAGTTGATAGCCAATCAGATTTGACAATTTTGTTATAGTTATGATTTCAATGGAACAGTATGGGGTTTCGTCCATAGATGCAGAGGTTAGAATGGAAATCTGCTCATCATGCAGAACTCAGTCTAGGTGTCGTAACATGGTCAAATACAAAAAAGAAATTAAAACTTTTTTTTTGTTTGTAAATCACTGGAACAGTTAATTGAATGGTAATCAATTTACTCCCTTTTCTGGCAGCAATGCATCATAGTGTGATTGCTCTCCTCGGATATGACGTTGTGGACAGCATGTGGTACGGCGTTAGCAAAGATGGGAGAGCGGTCGTAAAAAGTTCTTCACATTCTTCTAAGTTCATTGGTGCCGCATTGAGCGATTGGGATGAGGCGAAAGTAAAGCCGACCACAGTTCTTGCTGAAATGATTGAAAATGACTTGGCTATCACCAGTGCCACCCTGACTCCACGGGCTGAGCATGTTCAAACTTCTAATATCGGCACCAAGTGGGGAGGTCAGAAATCTAGCCAACACAACTGTCAACGCTGAGCCCGCTTTTTATATTTGCTTGTTTGTATTTGGTTATTTAAAGTAATAACTCCTCTTTTTATTTTATTTTATTTCATTTCTTTTTCAGTGTCTGCTAAGGGCATTCACGTGGAAGAGTCACTAAACTGGAAGCTGAAGGCCGTCTGGATGTGTTATGGTCCGTAAACGTTCATGTTTAATCTCATTTAATCATAGCGTTCAGCTCCCCCGTCTCTTTCAAGAAAAAGTACATTGTCCATTTTAGTGTGCTTTCGACTGATTGACCTTAGTCTGAAGTAGGAATGCAACGTCAGACTAATCCGGAATATCCGTTCGATTGCTAACTTGCTATTCCAAATCCGAATATGTGGATTACACTCCAAAGATACTGCGCAAGCGGAATGACGTCGTTTTCCTATTAGCTGCGTCGCAGAGAGTTAATCCACAAATAACAACAAAGAAAATGGCGGACCTCGTCGGTGAAAATAAAAGATATTTAAAAGAGAAAGACGAGACATTCAACCGAAGAGGGTAACTACTGGAGCAGAAAAGAAACTCTTTAGCATATTTTGAGTATGCGCACTGTAAAACAGACATCTAAAATTGACCCATGCGTTTTCTTAGTCTCTTTGTTTGACCTTCTATTCTGTCCTAAGAACTGACACTTAAAGGTTGTTCCCAACGTTGTTTTTCTAAGAGAGTTTATCATGACGTCACGTAATTTGATCTCCGGATAGGCGCTATCGACATTCACATCTGTTCCGCTGGTAAAGTTGATGACACAAGTGAAGGGTGTCCTCTAAAGACAAAGGCCTCGATCTTGGTGGATGGAGTTGAGAGGTCGCCAAAAGTTAGTAGTTAAAAGGATTTTAGTAATAAACTGTGAGAAAGATGAAGAAGGGATTGCCATATCTGTATAGAAAATTTTCCTCTAGGAGTCACGTTTTGACTTTCTGTCTTCCTTCAATTACAAGGAAAAGGCTTGCAAAAAATAGAATGTTAGTAAGTAGAGTGTCGTCCAAAAGAAATAATTTTGTCGTCAAGTCAATAACTTTGCTTGCCTCAGTCAAAATGTGCAAATAGCAAGCCCCCTCCATAAAAAGGCATCTAAATGGCAGAGAAAAATAGCTACATGCTACCTAGTCTATGCCCTCTAGATCGGAAACCGATGAGATCAGAGTAAAACTAAAAGCTTCACCTTTTCCTTTCAGAAAAGAGGATATAACGTAGTGGTGTTAAGCAGAGATGGACATTTTATAAGTTCCCAGGCATTTGACTCCCACTCTTCCAGCACAGCAGATGATCAACTGGCAACATTTCTTACCAGCCTGCCCAATAACGTGATCGTGTTAGCAGCGATCCAGGATGAAGCATGGAAGGCCGGAGGCGTATCGGAGTCCAACAAACAGGCAGCTGACGCCCAGCTGACAAGCCTTGGAGCAACAAATCCTCGACCTTTGGAATTTCGCGCCTCGTGGGCTTTAGTTGGCTCTAAGGGTTCAGATGATCCAGCAAATTGGAAAAGATTTGCAGAGGCACGAAGAGGCCAAGGACCAACAGAGATCTTAGTGACGATCCCCATGGCCAATGGCTGCACATAAATATCGCTTTGGTTGTATAATCAGAGACATGTCTGAAAGCGTTTGAACCCCATTTTAGTACGGGTTCTAAAACCTCGCAAAACTAGATTGATTACGATCCCTTGTAAATCCCGTTTAGCCTCAACCATCATGATACTATCAGTAGGTTTCTCAGTTTTTATGAGTGTGCACCTTCGGTTTCCTTTCTTTAAAATTTAATTGTAAGTTCATTAATTACATAAGTAGCATCGCGTCAAAGTTAAGACCAATCAATAGCTGTACAAAATACATTCTCACTGCCGGTTTTATTACTAAGATAAAAGCCTTAAATGTTCAGTATTTAATGTAAAAATGTATCTTTTCGATCCGTCTATTGTCACAGTTAAAGAGTCGTCTATTGTTAGTCAAATTGTCAGTTCTCCAGTCGTTTTCTCGTAGTTCTCTTGAGATCAAGCAAAACTAACTACGAGAGAACGACTGGAGTACTGACAATTTGACTAACAATAGACAACTGTTTAACTGTGACAATAGATGGATCGAAACGCACCAATTACTGATTACGAGTCTTCATAGCCAATAACATAACGGCTTAACTGACAGACGACCAATAACATCGTGACGTAATTGACCAATCAGATCAATAACCAGAGTTGTATCAACTGACGTGATACAACTCACTTTGACTCTGAAGATGACTACCGCACAGGTTATCGAAACGTCAGTCATTGTCAACAACAGCAGTCCTATTCAGGACTACGTTCACCCGGACGATCAAACTCAACCTACTTTTGAAATGACTCCTGGGTTCAAACCTTTCACAACTATCTTTTATTAGGAAGCTTTCCGGCATCACATCAGTGTTTAGCGAAAGGTCCTAACTTAGATCAAAAATACTAACAAAAAAATTAGTTTGCATACTTTAAAATGAAGGATACCAGCCCAAGGCGGTAGGGGTTGTGGAAGAAGAATATAGTTCTTCGTTTTTCTTTCTCGCTCTCGCGCGCTCGCCGATGTTTTCGAAAACTGCGAAAGGAAAAATAAAACAACGTCTGTGTACAGGTTAACGTTTAAGCAAATCCAGACAGATAATAAACATGTTTTACACAAATCTAATTGATTCCTGACCCTGTCTTAAGTAAATTGCCACCAAGGACCTAAAAACGGGCCGTCCCATCACTCATCATTAGTTTAGGCCTTTCAGAAATACCTTTTTTACACTGGACTTCAGACCCCACTAGTAAATGACCATAATGCAGCTGTGCTCACTTATATACGGTTGGAGTTGGTTATATGGCCAAGAATTTAAGTCAGTAGTTTACTTGATGTTATTGATCAATAAGAGACAATAAGAATTAATAATAAACACCTTGACAAACTTTGTTGGAATTGTTTCACTTCTTTAATCTTTGTGTTTTGTTATAATTATCCTCATAAATATTTAATTCATTTTCTGCGTTAGAAAAGACTATGGCACACAGTGAACGTCATAAGCAGCACCATGTTGAAAAAAATAACCTCCTAAATCAAACATCACAGTTGGATAAGGCTGCATTCATTATGTATCCTACAGGGTGGGGCAGAGGATTTTAGGGGTGTTCTCAAATTTTTAGAGCAAAAAAAGGGGGGATATGAAAATTGTTTAAATATCTCCTGGGGGGATGCTTATTTTTAGTAAGATTCTGTCTAGCTTTTGTAATAGTTTTAAAAAGTGAAAAAAGAAATGATAAACAAGGATTGTAAGCAACAAGGGTACCTCTATTATTCTGAGACTATAGTGCCTATTTTGAAGTTTTTCAAGCAGTGTGCAGGTGAGTGTGCCTGGCCTGTAGATGTAATGTTTCGATACAGTATAGAAAGTAAAACATCTAAAATGGAAACAATTAATTATAATGCAACCTCAGTCTAAGCAGTGCAACTTTATTGAATCAATGAATGCAAAAGAAAACAATGTAATTCGACAGCGCACAGTTTTATGAAATTGAACAACAAATGTGCACTTAAATGTTCAATTGTTGGTTTTCACATGACGTCAGTCACTAAAATTCAAACTAAAAAACTATCCATCCTTCCGAGATTTTACTCTCACGATGCATTAGAGCAGCTAAAAACTAATTGTCAAACAAATTTTCGCTTCAAAAGGGTCCTTGGGTTTGTGATAGAGTACGCTTGAATTTCTAAGCTTTTGCGTGACGCGGCATTTACATGACGGCCAAGAGAGCTGTCATGTAGGTTAAAAAAATGACTTATTTCAGGAAATTTTGCCACCTAAACAGTTCATGTACTGGAAAAAGTATTATTTTAATGTTTATGAGTTTCTCGAAGAATAAATTCACGCTTTTGTAGCAAAACTCGGTAACAGATGTTTCTGTTGGTTTTCGTCCGCCATGTCGGAGCTCATCCAGGTGAGCACCAGCATGGCGTCTCCATACAAATCTCTATAAATTTGGGTAAAACATTTCTTCGGATATCTCGTATACGAAATATTCCTCTGACCTGAATCTTGGCGAGGGTCTTTCCCTATGTACCTCCTTTCATTTTCCAGCTATTGAATGGTTTTGATTTTTATTTTCATCTATTTTGAATGGCGCGACTGTGCTGAAAAGCAGCAATGTATTTTCTGTACCAGTTTGAAAGGGGTCCACATGCACCCAGTGCACCCCCTGCTATATCTGCCGCTTGTCAAAACAACAAATAATTAAGCCATTAAGGTTAAAAAAGAAAAAGATATGACCATAAAATGTAGAACATTGTCATTTTCACTCATCTTTGTCATTATCCTCAACTCTGTCAATCTCATCAGTGACCAACATCATTGTCAATATCATCATCATCATCAGCCTTGTCACCAGCAACATTGTTATCCTCATCATTGTCATCCTCATCATCATTGTCATCCTCATCATTATTGTCATCATCATCAATATCCTCCTCATCATCATCCTCCAGTGCACATGTCGCACTTGAGAGGAATGATGCTGAACGGCCGGAAAAGGAGGGTGAAGAGGATGGCGACAGCGGAGATGAATCCGTGGATGAGTGTGATAGTGAGAGTGATGATAATGATGAGGTTGTTGCTTTTGTCGCCGAGAGTGACAGTGAAACGGAGGTTCCTGTCAATACTCCTGGTAGTACTCGTACACGAGCTGGCAGGCTATCTATACCTAATTCGCGCTACTTAGACTGGCTGGCATAGGTATGACATAAACAGTCAAAGCTCTCTCGATGTTCTTATTAAACATGTCTCTTGAAATTTCAAACATATATAGTGTACTATTATACAGATATTTATTTTGATATTTCTTGTGAGGGAGGAGGGGGGGGGGGTATTCATTTTTCAGCTGATTGCTTGAGGGGATTATGAAAATTTGTATGGAACTTGGGGGGGATATAAAAAAACGAGCCGCTGAAACCCTCCCTCCCCCCCCCCCCCCCCCCCTGTAGCATACATAATGAATGCAGCCTAACAGCCAAAAGTGAGAAATATTTACACAGGATACCCAATGTTTGTTTCAAAGTCCAACTTGATAGTACGACGTTCTTTTCTGTGTCTCTAGGTTTGCATGTATGTTGTGTAAATAAAACAAATAAATATAGTTTGTTTCACTTTCTTGCAGTTAAAAAATACTGAATGAACAATTAAGTGATATGTATTGTTGGTTTTCACATGACGTCACTAAACTTCAAACTAAAAAACTATCCATCCTACCGAGATTTTACTTTCACAATGCATTAGAGCAGCTGAAAACTAATTTTTATACAAATTTTCGCTTCTAAAGGGTTCTTGGGTTTGTGATAGAGTACGCTTGAATTTCTAAGCTTTTGCGTGACGCGGCATTTACATGACGGCCAAGAGAACTGTCATATAGGTTAAAAAAATGATTTCAGGAAAGTTTGCTATCTAAACAGTTCATGTATTGGAAAAAGTACTTTAATGTTTATGACTTTCTCGAAGAATAATTTCACGCTTTTGTTGTAAAACTCGGTAACAGATGTTTCTGTTGGTTTCCGTCCGCCATGTTGAAGCTCATCCAGGTGAGCACCAGCATGGCGTCTCCATGAAATCTCCATACTCTCTCTCAGTTTGGGTAAAACATTTCTTGGGATATCTTGTATACGAAATATTCCTCTGACCTGAATCTTGGCGAGGGTCTTTGTATATGTACCTCCTTTCATCTCCCAGATTCTGGAATTTATCTGTTGAACGGTTTTGATTTTATTGTGATCTATTTTGAATGGCGTGACACGGAAAACCAGCAATAGCATAGTTACGTTGTATTTTTTAGATTGTAGGAGTATACAATTGTACTTTGTCTAGTAATCATGTTTAAGAATATCTAAATATAAAAAAAAATTCGTCGGCTCTCTTAGTTCTTAATTTGTTCATTGTTCTTTCGTTACCAGATCTTAAAACATAACAGACAGTTCTTTTTTCAGATTTATACAATATTCGTGAATGTCTCTAACTGAACGCGATTCCGGGACCAAATTAGTTTACTAACCCTGAATTTTGCTCACCATTTACCCAAACCATGAACCGACCGGTTTACCCATGTAAATGGTAAAAAACCAAAATTTCTAGTTTCGACAATAACTAAGATTTCAGTCCATACATTTCTTCAAACACACCTTTCAGGCCACGAGTATCCAAATGACATGCTCTGATTGGTCAGCTCTCATGTTCTGCCTGCTTCCTGTCAAAACCCCCTTGTCTTAATGGCCAACGACATATTATAATTCTAGGCTTTCTGGTCATTTTTCTATATGTGAAATGTCAGCAAAACCACAGCAACAAACTATTGAGTGGTGCCGGACCTCCCAGTTGTAGACCTGGATCAGCACAATTAACTTGACATGTACCAAAATAAAAAAAGCAAACTGAATATGACCTTACGGCAAGGCGATGAAGAAGTAAAAACAAGAATAAAACAAACATATATTTAAACAAACTGCCCTTAAATATATATTTTTATGTTTTATTCTTTTGTTTACCTCTTCATCGCCTGGCCGTAAGGATCAGTTTGCTGTTTTTTTATTTTTCTATATTTGGTTTGGTATTCTTTTTAGTACTTAATTAAGCCTCTTCTGATAATTGCAAGACGACGGGATCGAGAAAAATAAGCAATTTGTACGTAAAACTCCTCGGAGTCATATTAGAATTTTAATATATCGAACGTGGGCTATTGCAGGCAAATATATAATAATAATAATAATAAAAAGATCTCATTCACTATTTCCAAATAGACCATATAATTGAGTTAGGGATGCGTCTGTATGAAATGTTCAATGCAAATCCACCCCGAAGTAAAATGGCGATGAGAGGGTAACGCTTTTGGTTGTGTTACCCTGGCAAACATGATAAAGATAGCACTTATAGCTGCCGTAAGGCGACTTCTTTTAGCGATCAGCGCTAACAATAGATGCACAACTTTTTTCCGATTTGAGTCTTTGAGAGTTGCAGTCTTTAACTGTAATAAGCAAGATGGTAGACTATTGACCCCAAAGACTCGACTGAGATTAGGTCCGATGTACAGTAATTTTTCGTATTGATGTGTTGTGTTGTGGTTTAAACTGAAATCACCCAAGGTGAAAATAAAACTCAAGTACTGTTTTCAATAATAATAATAATAATAATAAAATAATAAAATGGCATAACCATCCTGGAAAAAAATAAAGGACTGTTAGAAAGTCTAGCGCTTGGGTAACTCCAGCTCTCAAGTAGGGCTACCTTAGAGCCAAGGTAGCCTTACCTGCCTTAATTAAATATAAAATCACGTCGCGTGAAAAAAAAGAAGAAATGTAGCTGTCATGCAAGGGTAACCCTAGCACTAGGGTAACCCACCCTCCTTGTAAACAGACCCTTAAATTGCCTGAGCTAGCACGCATTTCTTGCTGTTATTTGTCATTCAAACCTTGCTTTATGTCAAAAAGTAAAAATTTATGAAATTGAGTAAAATCTCAAAACTGCTTGCCTTTAAAATAGATTTTAATCGCGAGAAATACGGCCACCGAGCAAATTAAAGCGATGTAAACTTACATTAAACCAAGAGTATTCACTACGTTCGGCTATTTGATAAACTAAAGAAATGTACCGAAAGTGCTAGCGAGCAGGATTATTTTTATTAGCCCTAGGTAGTGTTCATTGATTCGCAAATAATGGCCAACTTTCGGTGCCTTAATGAAAAATGTCCTGCTCATTGACCTTGATCTTACAATTCGATGGAAGCCGAGAGCAAGTGATTTTGAAAGTTTATAATTGCTGCTGCATTAATTCCTTTTCCAAAGTACGGTTAAAGAAGGCTCCTTAATATCTAATTTGTTCTGCAATTTTTTTCGGTACAGGAAAATATCTATACATTCAGCATAGAAGAAATTAGACCACTACAACAGCCCAATACACTCCAAGCGTAGGCGTCTTGTTTTTTGTTTGTTTGTTTTTTGTCATTTTAAAACTCCCACTACGGATACGGATAGCACACCATATACCAACTTCTTTATATAGTAAAAAAACATCCATACTAAAATGCAGGTTTCAAATCAGTCGTTTTCAAGTGTCCTCTTTATTCTAAAGAATTAAAGCCTATGCACTATTATAGACGTGAAGAGAAACCGATTGTAATGGCTCTTGACATGATTATTTCATTCTACTTGTCAACGATTTCGACCTGGTCTGTACTACGCTGATCACGGAGACCTTCTAATTATGGTCTTGGCTTTGATGCCTCGTAATTAAGTGAATTTCCAAATAACATTTCAAGAACGGAAAACAAGGATACCCAGTCAAAAAAACTGCATGAGAAATAGATTGGTAGTGCATGGTTGAGGCTAAAAGACATTCACTAAGGGATCGCGATTTTTAGTCGCCGATCAAGTTTTCAGAAGTTTTAGAAGTCGTAAATGGGCTTCAAACGCTCTCAAACATGCTGTGATTATATAACCAAAGAGAAATTTACGCACAACCATTAGGGATCGTAACGGAAACCTCTGTTGGCCCTTGGCCTCTTAGTGCCTCTGCAAATCTTTTCCAATCCGCTGGATCATCAGAACCCTTATAGCCAACTAAAGCCCACGAGGCGCGATATCCCAAAGGTCGAGGGTTTGTTGCTCCGAGGCTTGTCAGCTGGTCGTCAGCTGCCTGTTTGTTGGACTCCGATGCGCCTCCGGCCCACCATGCCTCATCCTCGATCGCTGCTAACACGATCACGTTATTGGGCAGGCTGGTAAGAAATGTTGCCAGTTGATCATCTGCTGTGCTGGAAGAATAGGAGTCAAATGCCTGGGAACTTATAAAATGTCCATCTCTGCTTAACACCACTACGTTATATCCTCTTTGCTGAAAGGACAAGGTGAAGCTTTTAGTTCCCTAAATATAATACAAGAAAATGTATTTTGTAGATTTATTCGCTAGAACCTAGCTGGACCATCAGTTTCAAAGAGTATACTCGGTAACTTGTAGCTATTGTACTCTGCCATTCATTCTCAGACTATCTTGAATTGTGTCTTGAAGTTATTGATAACAAAGTTATCTCGTGCAATGTCACTAGACAAGTACTGGTGAGTAACATTCTAATTTTTAAAAACTTCCAATAAGGGGATCTGTACTTCTTATCCTTGTTATTGAAGCAAGGAACACTGAGATATGACAAACTCTTTCGTCAGTTTTCTCAGACGGTTTCTCCGATAGACGTCTTATGATTAATCGCCACTTTATTTACTCAACTCACGTTTGGCGACATCTCAACTCCATCCACCAATATCGAGGACTTTCCCGAAAGAGGACACCCTTTAGTTGTAACATCATCAACACTAGCTGAGCAGAGGTGAATGTTTATACCTACCCGAAGATCAAATGGCATTACTCGGTAAAATCGCATGGGAGGACAACGTTCGGGGAACGACCTTTAAGTGCGCAGTGTCAACGCCGGACGTCCGTTTTGAACAGAAAGTCAAATAAAAAACTGAGGAGCCTGAGAAACTATTGGGAATTATGTGATTGCTCTCAGGTGAGCCTGATTAATTAAGGCAAGGACAAAGAAAAGGGGGTGACTACAACCGTTCGATACAGTACCTTATATTAATGATCACTTACTGAATCATCACTGACCGTAAAAGGTCCCCGGTAAGTACTCAACCAAGTTTTATAAGGGGAGACTCCGTCCCGAGGTTCAACCCCTTACATTTTAAAATGCCATTTTTGACACAAAAGGTATCCCTTCCACATACTTTTCTTGGACAAATTGTACCCTTTTAACATCCCTAGTTTAAAACTGTTCATCCCTTTAAACTGCTGTAAATGCACTGTCTTTAAAATATGAATAAATCACAAAACCAGGCCCCGGTTGTTCAAACGTTAGATAGCGCTATCAATATCCAATGGATCGCGTAATTGATTTCTAATACTTATTCGCTGGATAGTGATTTATTTGGTGGATAGCGCTAGCTATCCATCGTTTGAAAAGCCGGGGGCTGAACGTTTTCTCGACTTTGGTACACCCCATTAATGTATCCTTTAGTCCTGTTTGACCTTTTTACATGCTGAAATAGCAGATTTTCTTCACCTTTCATACTTCAACTAGTAAAAACACATAGAACATTGTGCTGGTGAGATCAGACGAAAGGGTTTGGTGTCCGCTACGATCCGAACATATACTATCTGTTCACACTGCACCGAAATCTGGCACAGAAGCTAGCTAGTACCCGATATGTGACGCTTCACTTTAATAGCTAAGAACTTTTTACCGATACGGCGGCCCTATTGAATTTATTAGATTTTAGTAGTGTATGGGATACCCAGAGGGCACTCACTAAGTATTTAAGCCGGCTTTTCTGGTAAAACGAGAACTTCACTATATATTTCTCGGGAAAAAGGCGATCATTATTACATCCAAACACGGCACAACGATCTTTTTTTCCATTACAATCTTTTTCTAGGAAAACTTAAAGAAAAATCGGTCCAAAAAGCACGCGTAAATAGTGAGCGAGTAAATCGGATCCTGCTCATGCCCAATGGGCGTCCCATAATACTCCTTAAATCTAATTAATTCAATATGACCGCCGTATCGGTAAAATTGTCTATTGAGATCGACGCGAAGCTACTTCCCTCCAATACGCAAATGGCGCCGAAATCACCGTTGTATTACTCTTGGTAAATAGAGCTTAATCAGCCAGATATTCCATAAAGAAAAGGTGAAAAAATAATTTAAAAAATGAATACGGAGAGCAATGAGTTTAGTGATCACTTTTTAATATCATACTAACAACTTCATATACAATGACTGGGAATCACTTACCAGCGCCTGAAACGTAAGTTTAAAAAAAGATTAAATAAACACTGAATTTTCTACTAAAAGAACGTTTCGATCATCACTCCAACTACTCTTTTACTTCCAAAAGACAATTGTGGCCACTTCTGATTGCTAGAAAAAAAAAATTATAAACGAACAACAACAACAAAAGCCTTGGTAAAAAAACTGCACCGAGAACTTCACTATACTGAGCCAATAATACCTGAGTAACAAAGTTTTCTCTTGGTTTGTTTTTTCTTGTGATTTTTTTTTCTACTAAGACTAATAAAAATCAAAGAAATAAGCCCTTACGGCGTAAAAGTATGATAATTGTGTTAGAACAATCATGGTGACTTGATAAATACAGCCACCAAAAGAATAGCCTAACTCCTCCATTTATTCTAATCCAGAGGAGTTTGCAGTAAACAAGTTTTACTAACAGGGAGGGTTCGTATCAAAAGAAGGTCAGTTCCAGTCTAGCTTTCACTCAAAGGCCTGGGTACTAAGGGCACCTCAGGTGTATTAAGGAGTGGGTCAATTAGGCATGTGTGAAAACGAAGGGGGTTGGTCTATCTTCTACAGTATTCAAGATAATGAAATGAAACGTTGTCAAGGTCTTACACTGGACAAGATGAATCAAGTCGACAAGAGGTTGTCACCAATTAGTCACGTGACCGTAAATGATATCAAGTTTCCATACTTTCCTTTAGGTTAAGCGCACGCTAACTTAACACAAAGTGATATGCAAAAGGATATTTGAATGGTTTCATGTGCACGAAATTCTACACGAAACCAATTGGAATGGGTGTCCAGGTCACCTGACCAATAAAATGTGACATTGTTTTGTTACGCAATAGCCGTTAAAAGTTGATGTTGCCTAGATGGACTTCGATTCCAGTTATATTTCAGAAGAGGCCTTAAATACTGAAAACAATACTGCAAAAAAATTTAAGTAAAGTTAATTTTTCCTAGTGTGTAGAAGCCCTAAAAGAACAAACCGGAAGTTAAGCCATAAGTGGTCACGTGATAGGTTACTATGGAAACACTTTTGTGAATAAAGTTCCCTTGACATGTTTTAAGTCGTGGTCTAGTTTCATGTTGATCGGACGTTTATTTTCGGAGATAGACCACCCCCCGTATTTTCTTTACAGAATAATGTGTGACCCTCTCCTTAACTTACCTGAGGTACAGCTGTAAAATAGTCTATTGCTTTTTTGCTAAAATCACCTAGTTACGAGATCAAACATGATTAAGGGTGCGTTCTATTGAGCTTATTAAAAAAAAAAGAAATTGAAAACAAAAAAAGAAAAGAAAAGACCGTCGGCTGAATGTTATATTCAAGAAGCTCGAGAAAGCTGTTCGCACTAGAGGACTTAGTCTACCAAGTGATTTTCTTTGCCGTTTATATTTATTTGTGAATCACTCTTTCAGTGTGACGAAAAGAAAATGCCGTCATTCTGCGCCCTGCAGCAGAATGTGTGGAATAAATTCCACTTACTGATTCCGAATTTGAAATAAAAAGTCAAACGAGCAGGTGTTCTGGATTAGTCTAACGGTGTATTCCTATTCCTGATATATGGTCAATCAAAAGCACCCTACACTGGAAAGCGTACGCCTTTGTTGGGCTGTATGCTATGGTTTATTACGACTGAGTTAACATATATTCACTTTCAACAGTAACGTTTTAGTAAGATACGTGTTTCTTGTTACTGAAAGGCACAGGAGCCGTTTACGAACCAGAGCACGTCCAAACCGCCTTCAGCTTCCAGATTGATGACTCTTGCACGTGAATGCCCTTAGCAGAAACTGGAATTTAAAAAAAGGAGGAGTCATTATCCAGGAATAGCTAACCAAAGAGAAAAGCGGGCTTAGCGTTGACCAAATAGCAGTAGTCAGAGACTTCTTAATAACAGGGAAATAATTCTCTCTGATTCAGTTGAAGCAAAAGGGGTTAATATACTGACCTCCCCACTTAGTGCCGGCATCGGAATCATGCTGAATATGTGGATTCAGGGTGCTATTGGTGATAGCCAAGTGATTTTCAATCATGTCAGCAAGGATTGTGGTCGACTTTACTTTCACGGCATCCCAATCACTCAATGCGGCACCAATGAACTTGGAGGAATGAGAAGAACTTTTCACGATCGCATTCCCATCCTTGCTAACGCCGTACCACTTGCCAACCGCAACGTCATATCCGAGGAGCGAAAGTACACTATGATGCATTGCTGTAAGAAAAAGGGGAAAATTGATTGGGATTCTATTAAATAAAATCAGCTTAAGTTGTCCCTGTATTTTATACACTGTTTGCGTTCCCCTATTTTCTTCGTAAGATCGTCAGGATCGAGCACTTTACAACAAGGGCAGATTTTGGGGTGGGCCGAGGGTGTCGCGGCCACCCCTTTTTCTTTATAATTTTGTTTTATTTTTAAAGAATTCCCAGAAAAAAAGGTATCTAAATGGCAAGTGGGCAAGTGTCCCGCTGGTCACCCTTTTCTGAATTTTCTGGATCCGCCCCTGTATAATACCGGTACGGTTGCAATCTTGGTTTTATAAATACCGAGAGGGCGGGCGTCGGGGCTTATAGCGGATTTGACACTCGTGCAATACATCCATTCCTAACGCAAAGTCTTCGATCTCGATTCTCCACGATTTTACGGCCATTCAAATAACGCCTCTTTTGCGGAACTTTTCACGGGCAATAACGTACTTTCTTCATTGGCCATTTTCTGAAGCGATAGGGTTAACCTCCCAAAGTGGAAGCCTGCTAGACGTTAAATGAATTGAATGGTGTTATAGCTCTCGTAAAAAGGAGATTTTTGGAGTCACAAGTAAACAACTTAGAAAGAGTGGTAACGAACGGGTGATTACTTGCATTAATTTATTTGTGTGTCAGTGTATTTAGCATGACAGTACTAGTTGAGGACACTATTTTTCAATCTCGTGCTGGAGACGGGAAAGCCATTTAACGTGGTCATCCGAGTCATGCCAAGGCCTAGTCGTTCGCAGGGAAAAGGAAGTATTGGTCCGGTTCCGGGAATCGAACCCAAGACCTCCCTCTAGCGCTCTGCAGTCAAAAGCTCTTCCGATTGAGAATGAGCTAATCCTGACGCAGTTTATTCTTAATTGCTTGTTTGTGACTGCGACAATCTGATTTGGGGGGGGGGGGGGGGGGGGGAGATAGATTCGTAAGCGACAGGATCATGAGTAGGGCGGGGAGTACCGCTAGCGCAAGGCTGGAGACTGAGCTCCGATCATAGGACGAGTCGGAAGGCAATGATCTCACTCGAATTTCCGCATTATTTTGTAAGTAGGAGTTTGGAAACACCGTATTCGTTCTACTTAAGGGCTTTACCTTATCAACTCGGTGTGGATAAAACCAGATTTGACTGAAAAGTTTTACGTGGTCGGTAGGGCAAAACTTAGTTTGCAGAAGAGCGGAATATAAGAGAAATTGTAAACATGCATCCAGAGAGCAAAGCAACGTAGCCTGAAGTGTCTTAAGACTCCTACCTGTCCATGAGGCACCTCTGTCAATGCTGAAGAAACAGGTGGAAGATCCCTTTTTGCAGCTAAGAAAGAGTAAAAACAAGAATATTGTTTAAAAACCGACCGAGTCATTAAGCGCATGCGTCGCATACGTAATTTAACCCCAGTTAGTAATGTCTGCGACTGACCAGCGCCGAAATCCTTGCCCGACGAATTATCGAAAATCCGTTTCGAATTTCTTTTCAAACCGATTGGCAAATATCAACAATGTCTTTTGTAACAGGCCAGTGATGGCTGTTTCGCAGACAGACGCAAGTTAACCAGAGCTGAGTTTCATCTGTAGCGCAGGCTACTCTTCAAGCGTCTTTACTTCTGTTAGTTAGTTTCTATACTCCATCAGTTCCCCAAATCGCACTGACCTCTTGGCCATATTGCCACACTAAAATTATAATACACTTGTACTTTGTGTTATTGTTATAGAAACAATGAGCTGTAACTCACTATTTAAAAACTCGAAAAAAAAATCTTACTTTTTTCATTGAAACCTACTTCGCGTTAATGTCGAGGAAAAGTTCCTTTTTAAGTTGCTTACCTCTCCAGAGAAAGGCTGCAAGCGTACATAGTGTCGTTCCCTTTGTTCAAGAGATATCCACGACTGGTAAACTTCAACGGTCCTGTATGTATAAAATTACAACTCCTTGGAAATTATTATACTTTTAAACTAAATAAATTACTGTCGAACTTCCCTAGCTGTGCGACCACCTATCTAGCTGATCCAAATTTCCAAACTGCGTTTTCAGCAGTCAAAGCAATAAAGTTGGTAAGCCTAGCTGGAAGCTCTCGTAATCGACCACTTCCATAACCGACTGCAAAACCTTGACATTTTGCATGGCTGGTCGCTGGAAGTTTCGATAGTATTGGACTATTTGTAAACGTATTCGTTTGTTTTCTCCTGTTGTTGTAAGCGCGCCACATTGAAATGTTAAGGACGCTGGCTGTATGAAAATGAGGATGACGAATATTCGAATATTACAAGTGGCTTTTTTGCAAGGGCATTAAACACGCTAAATATACTGATGCAAAAATGCCAATGATACTGAGAATAAAATTGAGGAACAGGATGAGAATGAGAATAGGAATCAGATTAAGTATGAAAATCTAAGTGAGAATAGGAATGAGAATGAAAATTAGAATGAGAAGTAATGGTGATAGGACTGAGTGGAATACAATTCAGGGAGGAATCACGCGAGCGATTTCAAATCGGCCGAGCGCCAAGCGCGTGAACGAATTGAAATTACGAACTTGATTTCCCTGAATTGTATGACACAAAGTCCTATTAACAATTGATTCTGTCAATAACAAAGTACGAGAATCTTGAGATTTTAATATTTATGAAAATACACTTTTCTTAGGTAGATCAGCTTACAGCTTCTTAAGCCAAAACAATGCATGGGTTACAACTTTTCGAAATATGGAGCTCCATCTGCATTTTCTTTTTAGAATACATTTTGTAAAAACTTAAATGTGTCAAACTGAATCTGGAAAACTTGCTCATTGATGTTTTCCTAGTTTTGGTTGGCTAGCATAGACTTATTATTCAAACAATAACCTTATTGGCTAGCAACATTTGATTCTCGATTTCCATTGGCTTTCCCGATTTAACAAGTCTGACTACAAGCAGCGTCTATTTGAACAGGTCAAATTCAACAGTACTCAGGCACTGCATCAGCAAAATTAAGCAATAGATAGGGGCTGCGAACCAATCAAATCCGACTATTTTTTTGACACAATAATAATGATAATAATAACAGTAATAATGATAATTATGATAATAACAGTAACAAACAGTAAATGTGGGTAGTGACACGACAAGGGAACAGAAAAATTATCCTTACCTGGAGTAAAAGGGCAAATCAGGTTACATCCGTAAAACTCCAGTTTAAGGGCAATGCTGTTTTCCCAGTCATTAGGGCTAACGCGGACAGCCACTGCTTCTATAGGCACCGGTAGGATAATGACCGCTTGATCATTACCATTGGTGTTTGCGGGAAAAACCTAAAGTAAACAGGCAGCAGCAATAATTAGTACAAAAATTAAAACTTAAGTGTACAAAAGTTGCATGCTAAGAAAGTCTTGATTAACTCTATACAGGCGTAGATTGCCGATAGTTGCCGATGAAGGCCAGCATCTAAAGATGATATTTGCAAAAAAAGACAAGTGTTTTTTCTCGTTGACGTAAAAGTCACTTGTCTAAGTAAGACCAGTATCTTTTCAGAAATACTTAATGCGATAGTTCAGGGATGAATGCTTTTTTTGAGAGGTTTGACTTTGTTTTCCTTTAATTTGCCAAACGATGTTTTCTTACAATATTCTAGTGTAATGATCAAGAAGCATGCAACAACAAAATTCAGTTGCAAAGAATTTCTCCTCCTAGTATACTCACCGAGAAAACAACGTCTACGCATTTGCTGAAACGATCATTGCAAAAAATATTTCAGCATTTGTTTCAGCGTGATTTACTTTGAGCGGAGGGGATTCTTTATTATAAATAAACTGTGTCCACTCATGGAATCGCACGTTAGCGGTGTGTGTAAGAAGTTAAAGCGACCCAACCCACCCCGGCGGGACAAACATTTTCAAACTCAGTGGATTATTAGAACTTTATTATTCAAAAGATCATCCAGGGAAGTTCGCTTACCATGTTTTTGCTGCCCAGTTTGTAAGGTTTAAAAATACGGCCATCTTTGCTGTAAAACAGGAAAAAACTCTTGACGTAGTTTTCTCCATGTCCCTTCGTGACAACCCTATTAATCTTGACTTTGCAAGTAAAATTAACCTCAAGGTACTGGTTTTTTACCTGCCTGTAGGAAAAAAAATTGAAAATTAAAATGTTAAATCTACGAGTACCATTATTCGAACTTACTTATCGATCTATCCTACTGCAATGAATCTACATTTCTCCCCCCACCACCGTTTCATTTCTGACCCATATTTTTCTCACCATCTGCCTAATTGTATGTTCCCCAGTTCGTCTGTTCACTTGTTCGTTCGTTCGTTTTATCAATCATATATCAACTCCTACCCGCATTTATCACCCTCTCTTTCCGTTTTCAGTCTGTCCTAGCTTCCAATTGTTTGTCCCTGATCAATGAAGTCTTACTTCTAAACTTTACTTCGAATAATCGAAAGACGCACTTCAGGGTCTACAAATCAACAAGTCACGTGACTTACGCAAGCTGACCATAAGGTATCCAAGCTTTGTTGCCATACAGTCTTCCCTCATGTGGTTCCCCGCCCATAGCATATGAGGAAGCAGTGATCTGGGAATCAGCAATACTCCCATCCGTCATACCAAGAGCCTGATCACATGACCCTACTACAAAATAGCAAAAAAAGGAAGTATCAATGCATAGCTAAGAAATGAGAGTAATCGTCTAACACTTTGAGCCACTATTTGGCAAGGAGCAAATTTAAAGTACTTTCTTGGAATTGTGGAATTAACTGTTTAATTGACTTCATCTGGCAATATTAGCCTTTAGTTTAGTTTTTCGCATTAATTTCTTAGTATGGAGCCCTTCATATCGAGTTAATTATTAGCTTGCCCAGCTGTACTTTCCTACAATTACGGGTATTTAACAATTCCTCGAGCCCGAATGGTCTCTCACCATTTATTTTTGTTTTCTTTCTATTTTTTTACCATCACTTTTCCTGCCGCAAGGATCAGTGTAATGTTTTAATTTTAATATCAAATTATCCTACCCTGTCTATTATCCCTTGAATTGATTCTTGGTAAAAGCGAATAGGAAATACCCCATTAAGGATAGAGGCTTACCTGGAAGCTCGATTCAAACTTACGTGGGACATAATACTTGATAGAAACTGTGGCTGGCCCATCGTTACTAAACTCGTGAGATCCCGAGAACGAACTGCATGTCCCCACTGACCCATTGTACTTAACATTCACATGAGTGGTTAAATCATGTACTTTGCCATCGGCTCTTGTCTTGTGCAAATCAATGTCGAACGTTACTTCCAGGTCGAGCGTCTCCCAAAACTTCATAGGTCCGAACTGAAAAGGCAACGTAACAAGAAAAAAAATACATGTGGGTCATAAGTGTTAGACCTCGGGAATCAACATGACTTAAACGTTTAAGTCTTAAGTCATGGAAGCCAAGAAATTTTTCAAACAACAAAACAAAACTTCCAGTTGTACTGACTAAGAGGCAATAAAGAAAAATTCTAGAAAGCAAGGCAGGACCTAAATGTTTTTCAATTCATAGTTTAAGGTGATAAAAACGAAGAAAGTAGACAGTATAGCGCTGAGCAGGGAAGCACAGCTTTTCTCTTAGCGCATAAAACGTTTGGAATAACAGTGTTGAGTCAAAACTAGAAACCTGGAATCAGCAATAAAGTGATGTTTTTAGTAGTGGTTGCCTCATGCAAGGGAATCCAGGATTCCGGAACCTAAGAAATTTGACTTGTGGAATCCTAAATCCTGGGCTTTGAATTCCGGAATACATCTCAAGGAATCCGGAATCCCACTAAATTCCACTGACTGGAATCCAGAACCTGGAACCCGGAATTCAAGGCGTGGAATCCAGAATCCAAGGCTGTGTTGGATCCCCTAACATGGGGCAATAAAATGCCGTTTTATCCATAATTTGATGTGTCAATATAACGCAGACAAAACCGCGCGAATCAACAACTTTATCTCTTTATAACCTTTAAAATCACCATGGTGGTACTGTTGAGCACTTCAGTGATGTTAATGGATTTTCCTACTGTTTTCCAACTGTTTAGCGTCAGGACAGGTGGCAGAGGCCATTCAATAATCCCACTTTCCACCTCCTCGGTTGTCACGCACGAATGAGTCAGTGTCAGGCGGAATTTGGTTTGTCCCCTTTTTTAGAAAACAATGACAATAATAATCAGTTATACATGTTAAAAGTGGAAAAAAAGTCAGTTTATACGTCATGATTCGTAAATCAAATTACTTGAAATTTCGTTTTCCCTTCCAAATGAGTTTGGTCACCGGACACTCAAACCGGGACACTTGAAAGAGGATTGTCCAATCACAACGTTTTCTGAAAAGAAAAGATTCTCAATTTTTATTGTTGTTGTTGTTTGTTTGTTTGTTTGCTTTTTTTGCAAACGAGCCAATGAAATTCAAGGTTCAACTATGCAACCTTTGAAAACTATAAAATCTTGTCAACACACCTGACCTGTCAGGAAAGAGTCCTTAAATCAGTGGATGTTATTGATCCGTTTGCAAAAAAAAAAAGAGAATCTTTTGTTCTCAGCAAACGTTGTGATTGGCCAATCTTCTTGCAAGTGTCCCGGTCTGGGTCTCCGCACTGTAAGACCATTTACGATCTTATATACTATCAACACAATAAATGAATAGAATCGAAATGAATAAAAGAAAAAGTGTTATCAATTTTAAACGTTTTCTAGGGCCGTTTCTAACATTTACACAAACCATCCGGGTGGAAATCATGTCCATAAACATAAAACTATAAAATTTGACTTGATGGGAAAACGACCTGCTAAAATTATACCCAAATCAGCTGAACAGACTAAAAAGAGTAGAAAAATTGCACCCCTCTCAAATCACAGCCCATGCATTCTGAAGCTTCCCAACAAGAATTTCCCTAAGATTCCCCATGTAAATGGTAAGTACCCCATAGTACCCCTAGGGACCTTTGCTTTTCACGAGAGACAAGAGGACGCATTGTTTTACAAAAGTGGATGTAAAAGAGTCGAGGGAAATTGTTGAATATAAAGTGAAGATTATTTATTGCCGTGACAATAGATGTACATTTTCTGCAGGTACATAGATGTCAGAACAGGAGAAACCTTTATGAGACTGCCATTTCACTTGAGGCAACTTTTAATTAAGGAATTGAAGAGTATACTTCGATCTGGTGAGTAACAATTGCTACTCCACAATACAGATTTCAGGGCTAGTTTGTTTCCAGGATTTTCAGGCAAAATTCCTTCGAAATAAATTAAGTAAATGGGAGTTAATAATCTGAATGAGAATACCATACCCCAATATTATGTTATACCCGCCATTGTTAGGCCACAATGAAACCTTCAAATCTGGTCTGCTGACTGCTGTGTTGATGGTCTTGATCGCCATCTGTGCTACCCATACGGACTGATTTATGTACTCTGCACCAACGCTCACCCACTGTGCACCGCCATTAGTAATATTGGCATGATTCAACAGCTGTACCTCAAAATCGATCTTGATTTTCGTATTGTTCACAGATGGGCTCCGTGTTATGTTCCCGAGTTCGAAGAACGCTATGTCGTTCAGGTCGTCGTTTGCTGAGGACGTCATTGTGGTTGTGTTAACGCTAGAGGTGAGGTGCTCGCTGACTGAAGAGTACTTAGCCTCTGTGAGTCGCATTATAGGGCTGCCAAACGACGGAAGTTTGATTTTGGCTCTAAATGGGGTGGACTCGGGGATGTCAATTGTAAAGCTGAACTGCACTTTGCGCCCTGTAAACTGCCAATCTGTCGATCTTTCAAGGCCAAACCTGAATTCTGAGGCCTGGAGCCGAAAGGAGTCAAATGGAAGGTGAGACAAATCACTGCACAACTGAACCAAAATGCAAGCAATGAAGTCGCTTTCTTAAGGAATCACAATCGTGTACTTAGTTTGGCAAGCACTGAAATTCTCTCCAGATCAATCTCCAACATATTACTTTTAAATTTCAAACTAAGGCCCTGTTTGTATGGAAAATCCTGTCGACTCGGGTAGAAGAGTCATTTTTTTTATTACCTCGAGTTAACTTTGGTTAAAACGTGTTCGAATGAAACTAAATGAAAGTGAATATGTTTCGCACAAAACGCGAGTAATTCTGCAGTAATTTAATCAGTTACTCATCCCGCTTTCCGCTTACTGTATCTTCTAGCTGATATCTTTTTTTAAATTAAATTAAGACCAGTCGAACTTAGTTAGACCGTGTTTATCAAATGCATTGTAGACACCCCGTTTTAATCGCCTGCCTGAAACTTTTTTTAGCATTTTCACAGCGATGTACAGTAAACAAAATATTACTGGTATTATCCAGTAGTGTCCGGAAAACTGATTCCCTGCACCTCTAAACTATTGACACAACTTTGCTTTCAACTAGCCGAGCAGAATGTATTGGGTTGTCTAGCATTGATGAGATAGTTCGCTTTCGAAACAGCCCAGCTGGTTTATAAGGAAGGGAAGTTTACAATTCTTCTAGAAGCCGGAGTCTCTTACTGTTTGTTTGTCCAAAGACCCCTCTGTAACAGACCCAGTGGAATCTATACCTTCACTGGGTTCTTGAAGAAAACGTCACTGACTGGGTTGGAGTTCCACTGGGTTTTTCTTCATAGTGTATCTCCCATAAAAACGGAAAGGACTGGCAGGCGTTAATCTTTACTGGCATGAAAACTTTAAACACCTTTTACATATGGATGTGGCGAGAAGAATTAAACGATTTTCACTGTTTTATTGGAGATTGATCAACTACACCCTTTGAACAACGAAATCTGACACCGGTTATGTAGAAGTCCGAGTCATTGCGCGCCCCCGCAGGGATTTCGCCCAGAGGCGAAATCCCGAGGAGGCACCCTAGCAACTCGCGCGTATTATTAAGGACAGTACTTACAGTTGAAATATACAGTCAGCATACTAGAAAAAATCTCGATTTGCTTGAACAGGGGCCGCGAGGAATCGGTTGGTAATGATGACATTTCTATTGTTTGCGCCCGCAAGTACGAAATGGTTAGGATGACGTAAAGACACAAATCCCGAAGGGACCGCTTTAGATTTTGAGACATTTATTGTGCAGTCATACTTCGTTACGTGTTATCGGTGACATTCTTTGGAGCCGTTGCTTTGAAAGTTATGGACCAAAAGACGTACACTCGTTAAGCGCAGATGAAGTTATAAGGTGAGTATAACTGCGTATATAAACACTATATATAAACACTTGGAGAGTTCGCCAGACACGATCGAGTTCACAAATCTTTGATTAAAAACATTGCCAGACACTCTTTCTCTCTTTGACCGGAATAAGACTCAGCCCCAAACAAGCAAGACGAGTGAGCAACGGCTAGCTTATCACTAGAAGAACGATGGATGATTACAGAAATTCGCCTACAATCAAATTCTGTGCTGACTTATTCCCCGCTCACAGATGTCCTTCCGCTATAAAGTTTGAAATAAGACTAGAATGCGCAAGCGTGAATTGACCAAACGTCCTTTTAATTTCTAAGGCTTACATTCCGGCAAATAAAATGGAGTGAATGTAAAAAGTGAAAGAGAAATAGCGAAAAATTCAACTTCTAATTAAATCTTTTTTTATGGTTTAGAATAAACTATTCTCGAAACTGAGAATAGGGCCATTTATACGAGAAAAAATAAGACGCGTCTTATATAAGACGCGTCTTAAATAAGACGTGAACTTTCCGTATAAACGACACATTTCGTCTAAAATAAGACGCGACTTAGCTAAGTCGCGTCTTATTTTAGACTAAAGTGCCGTTTATACGGAAAGTTCACGTCTTATTTAAGACGCGTCTTATGTAAGACGCGTCTTATTTTTTGTCGTATAAATGGCCTTATTTTAGACTAAAGGATGTAGCAGCTGATCCTAAGAGAAGTCACCAATGGTGCGCAACCCTAACCCCAAACAATACTAAAACAATGGGAAGAATGACATGTCATTGTTTTCAGTGACCAATTAGGAGAGACCTTAGGATCAGCTGCTACACTACTGGACTAAAGTGCCGTTTATACGGAAAGTTCACGTCTTATTTAAGACGCGTCTTATTTTTTCTCGTATAAATGGCCCTAATGTTTTGATCAAAGCTGTGTAAATTGAACTGAAACTATGCATGGAACCTTGCGTTTCCTTATTTATCTCACCTATTGCATGGAATATGTGTGAAAATCTTCATTATGAATCGGTATATTTCAAAGAGCTACACAACGAGCAAGAATACTATTGACCGACAATATACAGAGCGGGGGTAGCTGTAGTGTGAACTATCACTAGTTATATTAGGGCCATTTATACGAGAAAAAATAAGACGCGTCTTACATAAGACGCGTCTTAAATAAGACGTGAACTTTCCGTATAAACGACACATTTCGTCTAAAATAAGACGCGACTTAGCTAAGTCGCGTCTTATTTTAGACTAAAGTGCCGTTTATACGGAAAGTTCACGTCTTATTTAAGACGCGTCTTATGTAAGACGCGACTTATTTTTTCTCGTATAAATGGCCCTATTGTGATAGAAAGTGACCGGGGAAGCAAAACATCAACTATTCGCCAAGTATCGGGGACACTATGTGTTTCCAACCAGAGAGAGAATTCGTAGCTGTCGTGAAAGAAAATTCGGCGTCGAGAATCCTGATAGATGGCCGTCAATGACGCTTAAACTGGAGGGGTGGCGAATGGTACCTCGAAAAACGTGGGTCCCGGAAAATTTTGGCAGGATCTCGAAATCTCGGAAGCGTTTTTGATAAGTCTCGAAGTCTCGTTTTTGCATGGTTTGTATTTACTCTTTGAGTCTCGAAACTTTTTACCAAAGAGTCTCGGGCTCGGATTTCTAACTAGGATCTCGGCGTCTCGGCGAGTCTCGGATTTTACCATTCGCCACCCCTAACTGGATCTGAATATAACAATTCGACTATCAATTACGAAAACATAAACACGCGTAGTGAGCAAAATTCACGTTGAGTCTTTTTAACTGATGCTGTAAGTTGCTTTTAACACAATGAATAATTTAGACAAGAAAATTGATCCGAACCATACAGAAAACACAGCAACTGTCTCTCAAATTTTTAACTTCACGAACAAAGTCCTCAAAACTCAAGAAAGGAAGATAATATGGGTCTGACATAAAAAGAGGCAAGCTTACGAAAATAAAATTTGCTTGTTGCGTCAGTGAGCTTCGGATAAAAGTTCAATATTTATTTAATCCTTCGGATACCGTTGTTGATATGTTAATTCTTTCTAAGATTACCAATTTGCCGAAAAACATTTCATAAAAATAGGAAAATTTTAATCGCAATATATGACGGTCACTGTCGTTAACTCAACTGCTGAAAAAGACTAAAACTGAATAATTTCAGATTACCGGCATTAATATCAGTTTAACCACACCAGCGGCTCCTGCATATACAATCCTAACTTTTTATGCTCCAGATAAGCTGCAAGTTGAGGCACGTTTCTAAAGACGTTTGTACGTCAGAATCATCAACTTACATTTTGCTTTTAAACGATGTTAATCTTTACATAGCATTTGCGAACTACGTTATTTCACGGCTGTATTCAACCCATTTTCCGTTTTGTCAGTTTAAACGAGTTTGCTAAATACCAATTTCGGTCTCTCAAAAGATCGCCAATACTTGTAAACGCAGCAATGAACAAAAAGTAAAAAGGTCTTACCTTGCAAAGAGAAACAGCCGAAAAGAGAGTTAGGAGAAAGTGCATCTTTCTGCGGTGGTGGTCAAACTCTTGCGCCATCCGCTTTAGCTCGTTCAATGTTGCTAACGACAGGTGCTTGACTGAATTTGCAATGGCCCACAACTACTTAATTATTAACGACATTTACCCAATTGTCCGTTGAAGTTAATGCAACACAGTGACAAAATTTAATTCAGAAAGCTAAAATTAGTTTTATGTGTTTTCAAAATGAGTTTTATGTCTGCTATTTTGTTGTTCTCAATCGTATTAAGAAATGAGAAATCCGACTGTAGCAGATTCCAATTAGAAGTGAGATCGAACAAGAAATACAAAGTCCCGCAGTTTTTTAGGGAACGCTAGAATGTTTTACATTCTTGACATTTCTCCTTAGTTTTATATTGGATTACCAAAACTAGTAAAACTTTGAGTTTTTGCCCCTATTCAGAGCTTTTACTGTTGTAAGCTCACTTTTTTCTGTTAAGTTCGCTCAAAAATTTATACTACTAGAAAACACAAAAAATTTTTTACGCTAATTGATCCAAATACTTAGTCCCACAAAAAATGGATAAAAATTAATACCACACTTGGTTTCTCGCCGTTTTTTCTTTGTTCAGCAAAACTAAGAGCTACGCGGGGGAGAGTAACATAGCCGGTATAGAAAACAGCCATTTAGCTTGCGGTTTTGCGGCTTTCTTTTTGTCAAGTAGCAGTCACAATGTAATCCATCCAACTAACGGCACACAGGGTAACCAACGACTGTTTTCCGTAACATATCTGTTTGAAGAACTAAACATTGCCCAGAAATTTCTATGGCTCGAACAAGGGTTAAAAAGTTTCTAGATTATTCATAGAAGATTTTCGGAACATTCCAACTCACTATCCCAAAATATCAGAAAGATACAGTAAGTTGCAAAGAATTTAAAATATCGAAGCTCAAATGATAACAGGAGCCGCACGCAGTTCTGACTATAACAGGAATATTAAAGAGCCTGCTCTGGCGACCCGCGAACCAAGGAATAAATTTAAAAGTTTTCTTATATCACATATAAGATCTTAAGCAGCCACCAATATATTAAACGGCCACGGCCGCCATTTGGCCGATCCACCTCTATTAAGCGGCCATCAAGAGCTTGATACACTTACTTTGGGTTTATTTTACGAATAATGATGATGAAGAAAAATACAGTCCGAGATAGAAGCTGAAGACCCATTATGGACTAGTAATTCTCCCGTTGGACGAACCTCTATTGAGCGGCCAACCTTCATTAATCGGTCACTTGACGGTACCCCGAGGGTGAACGCTTAATAGAGGTTCAACTGTATATGGACGACGTGCATTTTCCATTGCAGCACCTCTATTATGGAACACTCTACCAAAATTATTACTAAAAAGTAAAAATGCAGAGAACGTTGCACATTTAGAACAAAGGTTAAAACATTTTATTCAAGAAATATTCTCATTAATAAATTATGTAAGCTACAACACTGTAGGACTAGAGATTTTTCCTATTCTATTAATTTTCTATCATTATAGTCGTATTCATGCAAGTGCATTCTATAATTATTCAAGATCGACAGCCTTTATGAAAAAAGAGTTGTAAGACCTACCTAAAGTAGTTAAAAGAGGTATTTTTTTTAAAGGTTATCACAGTAACCAGCTTCTACCTCCGAAATTATTAACACTTCACAATTTTTTAATGCCATTACAGGTGTACAACTATATTAGGTAATAAAGACATAATAATAAATACATTTTTTACTGATAAAGAATCTTTTTTAGCATTTCTAATGCCATTTCTGGAGCATCAATAGGGACCATATGCCCAGCGTCAAGAATGTAATACAAGTAAAAGTTCTTATGAGCCTTTAAAAATGCACCAGTTTGTTTCTTGGCCAGTTTTGATGGTGCATACAAAGGTATTCTGGAGGAATTTAAGAAATCAGATAGGCCATCCCAATTGAGTTTTGTAATCCAAGACTCTGCACCAAGAGTACCGCAGATCATGTCAAGCTGGCCCTGATAAACAACCACTTTTGCACCCACTTGAATGAGCTTGCTCACATCTTTTAAAACCGATGATGGAATATCATCCTTTTGACTGCTATAAACCATATCTGACTGCCCACCCCATGTGACATCATCTGGTATTATCCCAAGTTTTTTTCTGATTGGTCCATTCATGAGCTGATAAAGAGTATCACTTTTGGTCCTTGCTATGTACTCTGCTAACAGTTTATAAGGCAACAACCTTGAAGATTTCCTGTACTTACTTGTCAACATTGCAGCATCATCAGGTACATTGTGACGAAGGACATAATAAACATCGACATTGTCAGTGAATTTGGTAATAAGGCTGGATTGTAGGTCACTAAGATGCATGGCTTTGTCATATTCACCTTTATACACAGCCATGGCTGTTTCTGCAGCTATCTGCTGGACTCGATGGAAATCTTTGTTATCCAAGAGAGAAAGGGAGTAGAGATATGGTCCGTAAGACAGTACCGTATCAGGAAACGCTATCAAGGAGTCACCAAGTGCTACTCCAGCTAACTGACATTGGATTTCCTCCTTTACAATTGCCTCATGTAAAGCAGCAGCAAACGCACTTGTCATTTTACCGCCGTAAGACTCTCCAGCTATAAAGAGTGACATTCTACCAAAAACTGGCAGCTTTCTGAGAAAGGACTTGAAGAACGTCATCAAGTCTCTGGTTATTTCTAGAAGGCAAAATAACACTAGTTAATCAGAGTAATAACTCTGAATAGCCTAGAGATACCTTGTTCATAAACATACCCTGTATAGATAGCATTAGAAGATATCCCCATCTCTGATTTGTACAAAGCCATCAGTTCTCTCACCAGAAAGTTTTGTATCCATACTCCTTTGTGGAGGGTTATTTGGTTTCTATCCCCTAACTCCTCCCCCAACCCTTTGGAAATTCCAGTGCAGGTCCTATAGTTTTTCTTTAAAAAAGTTCGCCTTTAGACCCTAGCTTTGCCACAAGTTGACCTCATGAGTTTCTAAGCAAGCAGAGCAAGCTTTCTAGGATGCAAAGTGGCCATGCAAGTGACAAAGACTTTCGTCACACACCATGTTAAATCAGGCAAAGGACTTTTTTTCTATTTAGATCCCAATGATCATTCTGGCACGGGATCCAGGTATTTTCAGAAACCACACATTATTGATTATAACAAAATTAAGTGAAGCACATATTCTTCTCCATCGGGCTCTTTTTTATCTCATGGTTACATCCTGATAAAAATTATTATAAACTGCAGTGAAACTGAAAAACTCTAGTGAAACTGAAAAACAACAGCAAAATGCTGAATAAAAAATAATTAATCAACTAGTGCATAGCATATTAGTACTTGAGACTGAGTTTTCCTGATTTTTATGATTAGTTCCCAAAACAGAATGTCTCAACTGTGCAAAATTTTACCACAAAAACTTTTGTTTCAAGCAAGTCATTATATATTTTTAAATCTTTCTGTTGCAATCTATGAAAGCAAAGAGAATTTCTTTTCAAATCCTTTGCAAAGCTACCCAAAGCCCTCCATGGCCATTTCAGCTCAACAGTGTGCTCTAGTCTCTTCTAAATCACTTTCCTATGCTTTGTGTTTAGTAAAGGCAATAATATTCTCATTAATTTTATAATCAAACCAAAAGTTTTGAACCACCAGAAGCCTTCTTGTGCTTTGATAATTTTTATGTGCCATGGAGAAGAAGAGAAAAGGAAATTTCTAAATGACAGAGCAGATTCTACATGGGCAGAACTTTGATGAAAATTAATCCCCCACCATGGGAACACAACACTTGACAAAAAATTTTTATGCCCCACTGCCTGGTGGTGGGAAAGAGAGAGGGAGGGGGGGATTGGCACACTTGGCAATGTTTGAGCCATTTCATTTTTTAGCTCACTGAACACTGTAGGTCAATGTTCTCTGCAATACTGGTGGTCTGTTCTCTCGCTTTCTTCAGCAATTCTCTAAGGTAAATGGCTTTTTGGCCAGTTGTTTCCTCAAATAATGTGTTGTGTTAATCCTGCTCCACCTTAAATCTGCCTCCCAACTCACAAACATTATGTGTGTCACATGCCTGCAGATTGACAACTTTGATCACATGCATATAGGACAATCCAGACCACTTGTTGAGTAGCCATAACACAAAAAACAACCAAATAGGGTTATTCAGAACGAGGAATAATATTCTTATTGTTAATGAATAAGTGAAAGAATTCTTTCACTAATTCATTAACTAAGTTATGGAACAGTTTGCCTTCTCAAGTGCGTCTTTCAAGTGATGCTAATGACTTCAGAAGTAGATTGCTCGACTGCAGCTTTTTAAAACGTGTCTTATAGTGCACGATTGTAGCTCTCAACTGTTTTTAGAACGAGTATTATAGTTCTCCTAGTCACGTTTCTAGTATGTGGCTTTTTAGTCGGTTTTAGCTTTTTAGCTTTTTATATTTCATGTTTTTAAAACCAAGTTTTTTATATCTATTTATTGAGTTGTTCTTAAAATTGAATAATATTATATAGTTGTAATTATTATAGATTTTATTTATACACGTTCGTATTTTGATTGAGTTTTTTAGCTCTTTGACGTAATGTGTTAAAATAAATGATTGATTTATATTGTGCTATTAAGCCATAAACCAAAACAAGCGTGGTTCAAATGTAATACTTCTCGCTCTGAAATAGGAGAATAAATAACTGGGGCGGACATAGGCATCCCGAGCTTGATGTTAGCACGTTACAAGGGTGGAAGGTAATTTACATTCAGTGATGCGAGCGAGTTAATTGGTATCACATTACAATTAGTAATAGTTGAGACTTTGTAATATGAGATTTGCTTGTTACTACTGTCATCTCGTTATTAACTAAGGCCACTTTTTTTCGGCCTGGCAAAATAGCCATACATTTCCTTATAATTATTCATAATAATTATAAAAACAAAACCTTAAATTTGGTCACCGGCCACACTTTAAAATCCCAAACCGTAGAATCTCTTATAATTTAACCCCGTTAATACGGCCACATGTTCAAAATTAAGAAAATTAAATGCCTGTGACATGTCAATTTTATTGACCTAGTAGTTTGAACCTGTTCTTGTACTGTTTTTAGACTACAGTAAACATGTAGTGCACTTTTTGTGACTTTATAGCCGAATTAATTTAACAGTGAAATTTTATGTACAGAAGAAAAAATTTTAAGTAGATTTTTTCAATTACTGTATGCGATATCCACAAACATTCTGGTTGCTTAAATGAGAACAGTTGTTCAAGAAATGCGAATGCGATTTACGTTGTATTTGTTATTACGGCCCTCAAGTCATTAAATTTGAGCCTGTCCCGAAAATACGGCCAATTGGTGACCGTATTAACGGGGTTCCACTGTACAAACTTCAATCGTTCGGAGATAGTAGCCCTATACGCTACTCTACAATCCGAAATAAAATAAAGTTATGAATGGAATGAATGAAAAATCGAATTTGCTACTCCAAAGTGTGGGGTTGACTGGTCAATAGGATAAGCATAAAAGAATAAAAATTGGTGGGTCATGTCATAGCTCCAGTGCCTTACCTGAGATATTTGTGGTGAGAGCCTTTTGATCCAAAACATAGCTATAACCAGATCCAACTGGATTATCCACGAACAGTACGTTTGCTTCTTTGATCCACGTCGTATTTCGCGGTTTTAGGTTCACGTCCAGCGGGCCTATCTCTTCAAAATTTCCATACCCCGTGGAGGAAGCTCCTGGGCCACCCTGCAACCACATGACCAAAGGCTTGTCTTGACGCGCCATTGTATCCTCTACTTCAGCACCATAAAGCCACCAAAACATAAATGCACCATTCCTGACTTCCACATATCCCCAAGTTTCATTTTGTATTGGAGGGTATGATGATTTCACAACTTTAATCAACAAGATTTCAAAGAATATGGAGAAAGCGAAAGAGGTGGCAGAGGCAGCCATTCTTCACTGTACCGCTTAAAAAGCCTGGAAACGATTCGGGCTCTCTGATAAACTACTTTGTAAGGAAGGGTAGGTCCTCTTCTTTTTATTACAAGCGACATGTCAAAAGCCATCAATACTTACGCTTAAAGATATTTTTTCTACATATCTTTTCCCTACAGACTTAGAGATGCTGCTTAAAAATATGCTGCTTAAAAATTCGGCAAGATCCATACATTTTCTTTATCCCCTGATACAAAGAACGCCTCCTACCCCTCCCTCCTTAAAACAGAATTGTCCTGTAGTGCAAGGAATGAACACATTTCCAAGATGGAGGAAAACTCACAGCAGCCCCTTCCGAAAAGACACGATTTCCAAACCTCTGCAGACCTCGAAAGGGTTACTGATTATGCTGAAGAAAAAGAAATAAGCGCAAAAGATTTAGAAAATGTAAGTATCTTTTTTGTGGTTTATGTGTAAAGTTTCATTACTCTGGTCAAAATGTAAGCTCAAAGAATTTTGGGCACATGTCGAATATGGTTTATTCAGCTGGTATTACGCTTGAGCTTTTTAATACCAGTTTTCTTGTAAAAATTTTCACTCCTTCTTGACATAGTCTTCCTCCCTGTACGTTACGTCTCGTTAAAGACAGTAAGTCAAGTTATTATTGTCCAAATGCAAGGTCAAAGGCAAATTTTCGAAGTGGCCAATTTATAATTAATATATAGTCTTAAGTTTAAGCTGAAAGTGCCAGGAAGGATCTCAAGATTATTCCCAGAGATTGTGCTAGCGCTTTTGTAACTTTCTCATTTCAATTAACAGGCCATTAGTATAGTAGAAGGAAAATATTCAGAAGAGAAGGCAGCCAAGTTACAAAGGTAAGGTATTATTATGGTAAGACAGCTTAGTTCTGCATGGTGTTAATAGAGACTGAATATATATTGGCTACAGATCTTGCATATAATTCCCTGAAAGCTTCTAAATGTGTGTATAATTGTGTAGTACAGCAGATGTTTGGTATTCTTAAATGGTATGGGGTGAGCTGTCAATCGGCCAGTCATGCAGAGTACAGCAAGTGCACACATGAGCCTTTTAAAAAAAGCCTATTGCGCACACCAAAATCGTAGCATTGCACATGGCAGCGTTGGGCCCAAGAGATTTGCACCTGACTAACAAAGGCGTAGCCATTATATTTTTTGCCAAATCTATCCTAACCATTCAGTTCTCCCACATCATCTAAACATCCCTTGTTTACACTTTTGCTTTCTCATCAGTATGGTGAGGTTATATACAAATGAACGGCTAGCAATTTGTCTGTAATCTTGGTAGCCCTTCTTTTGAGTTAACTGAAAGGTGAAGCATGAACATACTAGGGGGGGGGGGGGGGGGGGTTCTGGGGACATGCTCCCCCAGCAAAATTTGAAATTTAGATCATCTTAAATAGCTGGAAATGCACCTTAAACTCACACATCCTTCTAATACTTAGCCTATCTATGGGGACGCACCCATATTCTGGCACAACAATTCGTATTGTACGTGGTGCATTTGACTAAAATTGGCTCTGCACGCACAAGATCTTGTTGAGTTCTGCCATACTCTGTAGAGTGGTCAATCAGGTGCAGTAACAGCTTTCAGCGTCTACAAAACAGGGCAGCACACATAATACAAAGGAGGGCAATGGCCAAAGAAACATTCAAATTGTTAGGGTGGGTGGATTTGGAAACAAATGCATTTTAATTTTTAAATGTCTAAATGAATTAGTTCCTCCATATTTATCAGCTTATTTTATCAAAAATTGCACTATTCACACTTACAAGGCAAGACAAAAGAATGACATTCATCTACCGAACACTATGTTATTGCTAGGAAAAAACACATTTAGATTTTCAGGTGGGGTTCTTTTTAATAATTTACCCACATCAACAAAAGAAGTTACATCACTTTCCGTTTTTATGAACTTTCTTAGATTTCATTTTAGCCATTAGTTTTTTCTATATTAATTCTTAGGTAACTTTGATAGCTCTCTTATTTTCCTTTATTTTAAACAAATTGTGATTTTTTGTGAAGATATGTAATTTCCCTTTTAGTCACTTTTTAAAATCCTTGTACATAACTTCAAAGTAATTTTTAATTTTTAAATTTTTATTGTGTAGTCATAATTTATGCAGGGCTCCTTTTGATACCAGCCAATGGCTGACAGGGCTACCCTGCCTAAATAAAGTTGACCTGACTTAACTATACTTCCCTGTCATAAAAAGAGTTATTAGTAGTCATAGTATTCCTGGAAACTATAATGCTTTAGGTGCAAAGTCTCACCCCCACTCAGAAACTTCAATCTCCTGCCAGTTACACCCTGTAAGCTTGGTGACCAATTCTTTTGTCAGAATAAATTTAGCTATATATGCAAATGTCATCAGCTGGTCCCTTGATTTGGACCCCGGGCCAACCAGGGGGAGGTTGGAGTAAAGTTGAGAATTTCCCCCAGGGGTGGGGAATTTAACAAGACAAAATCACTTGGGTGAAGTGCTTCTCAATAAAAATCCCCATGATATCTGCCTCATCTAGTTGCTCCTGTTTTAATCTGCATAGTGGGAGGCGGCGGGGGGGGGGGGGGGGGGGGGGTGATTTATTTATCAAGACTATTAGCAGAGACAACAAAAACACAGTGGAATTAATATCGCTTTCAGGCCGTGAGAAGAATTGGTGAAAAATACCTTACAGCATGCTACTCCTCAAACGTCAGCACCTCCATACGAGACTCAATCACTCACTGTGGCAGAGAAAGGGTTAATGGTGTCCATGTTGTAGGTAAAATCCATTCTCAGTTTAGACCAGTATTCAAGCTAGTATGCCATGGTAGATCTATCTCTCGGGGAAAAATTAATCCTAGTAGGTTTGATACTGGTTTATCCAGAGTACAGATTTTACCTACAGTAATTCAATTGAATTACCAGTAGTGATTATACTTCACTTTAAAGTAAGCTTTTATTTAGGGACCATAATTTTGTTTCCAGGGAAAAAGAACTTGCAAGAATTGTCATCAAAAAAGAAGATGTTGATTTAATTGTAAGTACAAGTTGCAAATCTTCTGTTATACCACAATCATGTAACAGTACAATAAACATTACCACAGACTGTTGTATTGCACAATGTCTGTCATGTCCTGTCAGTCATTGTTATTATCACTTTTCTGATGTCCACACTGTATTTAAATTTTGACTCAGAGGCTTGAAAGATATGAACAATGTCAGGACATTTTGGTAATTCATTAAGTAGTACATGGTACAAACTTCAAATAATGAAACAGTCTTGAATTTTTAAAATAGTCGTCTTGTAAAATCCTTGAATTCGTTTAAGGTCCTTGAATGGTACTTTCAAGATCTTTTCATAAGGGCTTGATATTAGTCCTAGAAATTAACTACTTTAGTTTGAACCACTACTTCAGTTGACACCATATCATTTTCTGTGAAAGACGATTATTTTACACAAAAAAATTTCGGTCACTCCTGGTATAAGATCTGTAAAACTCACGGGTAACAAAAAAAACATTTTTGTGCATGAACAATATCCTATTTTTTAGATGCAACTGCAAGTCATACCCAGTGACTGTTGCCATTGTGTAAAGTGGTGTGATGGAAATTAGTATAAAATAATGTGATCAGCCATGGCTGAAGAAGTAAAAGTCGTAATCAACTCCATTGAGTGTTTTAGCCAATCAAAAGGGAGTCAAAGAAATTATGCCGATTTATTGAATTTATCTAGTTCTTGAAAACTGTAATTTGTCCTTGAAATGTCCAGTTAAAAAGTCCTTGAACTTTGTTTGTCTGAAGGTGTATGAACCATGGTAGTACATATTGTTTGGTTCATTATGAGCTTTTTAAAGAATAATGGGTCAACTCCTGCTATTGTAGACTCCTTCGTGAACTGGGAGTTAGGGTTGTTAATAGCACAAGTCTGTGATAGCAGAGGTTATTTTAATGAAACGCCTGTAACTTAATTTTCACTGGAAATTTAGTTGCTAGTGTCCATGTTATCAGGGTGTCTACAAAAATCTTTGAGGAGGTGTCTATAAGCCAGGTGAAAAGTTACTTTACTGCATTTGGGGGGAAATTGATGTACATGTACAGGCCATAGTTTTTACTGTTTTTACCCAGTTTGAACTTTTGGCCCTTTACTCAACACTTGCACCTTCTCGTGAGATGATCATTGTAGAACTCTCTATAGAACTGAAAAGTTTGGTATTGTGAACTGCTGGGGTTCATGCAGTGAATGTAACATCATGTTTCCAAACTTTCACACTTTGTTTGAACAACTTTGCTTTCTGCTGGCCTCACAGTACTGCAGGCTTGCTTTTACTAGAGTTGTATGGAAGGAACGAGGTGGGGTGTCACATGTTCCCCATTTCCCAGTCTTTCTCGCTCGTTTATCTAACAATTCTTATTTCACCAATTAGTTGTAATAGAGCGACTTTCGTATGACCTTGAAAAGTGGTTTCGGTAAGTGTTTGTTACTTGTTTTGTCAGCCAATGGATGAAAAGATCAAAACATGGACTCTCCGTTTTCCCGCCAAGAAATCCCTAATATGGCGAAGACATTGTTCAATTGGCCAATAGTGTTGCAGTGACTGCAGTATGACGTCAAAGCGAAGCATGATTGATTTCTAGAAAGTTCTCGGGCAGAACGTTTTTTCACCTGACCGTTCGCTCAACCAATCAAAAGCCACGCGCGTTTGTATCCGTTCGATAAACCAATCAAATCGCTCTATTTCCGTTAGTTTGTTGTTTCTGTTTTGTTCGTGCGTTTCATTTCAAGGTCATACGAAAATCGCTCTATTGACCAGTGGAGACAGTGTTGACCTCAAGTACTTGTTTAATTCATGCAAGGTTGTTTGAAATTCCAGTTTGAAGAAATGGAAATCCCAAGAGCCGTAGCAGAGAGAAGTTTACGAGAACACAAAGGAGATGTAGTAGAGGCACTAGTGTCCTTAACAAACTAAAAAAACAATGGAATAGAAATAACGTAATAATAAACAGCCTGGAATGAACTCTGAATTGCTGATTGCTTTTACAGCGTGGCCATTTTGGCAAACTTTGCTGTGGAAACTGAAGCATCATCACTTTACTTTAAATTTAGGTAAAACACCTCGAAAATTATGCAACAAAGATGTAAGTGGCAAACACGTTTACCCTAATTACAATACCCTGGCCACTGTCTTGCAAAGTATTTGCGGCGATAGATGATCGTGATGTCTTCTTACAAAATAATTGGACTTATCACCCTCTACCCGTTACCCGTCACCCGTCACCCGCCACCCGCCACCCGCGGAAAGTCCTGCCGATAGATTAATGTCGAAGGGTTATCCCCCCCAAAAAAACTGTCTGACAACTATTAAAATTCAAACGATGACTAACACGCAATCTCGTGTAACTTCACCTTTAAATTTGTCTGTAACACTGATCTCAGTGTGATCAATCAATGGCAATTTTGTGCTGCAAAACTACCGAAAGTACAACTTATGCTTGAAGTGCTCATTTGGGGGAAAAGGATGAACATTATGCTCTTAGTGACGAATTATGCCAAAAATTATGCTAGCAAAATCTATCAAAGCCTACGTCCAATTAGGAAGTCCCGAGTCCTGGCGATAGTGGGCGTCAAAGAAAATGTATCCACGAGAAGAGCTTTTTTTCGCTCATAAAACCAATTGCTTTTTCACGTTCTCTTTGTTCGTGGTCATCGTAGTTGTTCAAGAACGTCAAAAAAGCAATAGGTTTAATAACAAGTGTCAGTGAACAGGTATTCGTTCCAGCTGTCGCCGTTACCTTTCATCAGTGATCATCTTAAACAACCTAATTGTAAACACAAAACGACAAATATTTTGCTTCAAATTTGGCACTTAGTAGGAATGATCGCGACGAAGACTGAAAAAATGCAAATTCATTTCGATTATAAAAGTGCCCGCCGTTTTTGTTGCCTTCGACGTCGTGAATGCGGTCCAAAAAAACTAAGTGTAAGTCTCGCTTAAATTAAGGCTTGGGTATTGAGCGATAATAGTTAAGCAAAGTTTAAGTTTGTTCTTTACTAATAAAGCCGCTTACTCTACTTTTCTGATTCTTTTCTCTTTTCTCGAGTGACTTTCGATCTACAGGGCATCATGCTAGACTCAATGGCAGGGCATACCTAGTGGGTAAAAACGGCACAACATGCGCCAGACTGGGGCACCAAGATTCAGCCGTAGGCCGACGGTAATTGTCAACTGATCTATATTCTTTGGGCACTTCCTTGGACAATTAAAAAGAACAGATCTATAGAAATCAGTGATCTTTCACTCATCCATTCATTCGTCTATATTATTCACCCTTAGTCGACGACAGCATAAAGCTACTGGCTATAGAAGTCCATAAGCTCTTGCGAAAAACAAGAAGAAGAAGAAGAAGAAAGGATTCTAGTCTATTCCAAGAATAAATCGGCCAACCGGCTGGAGGAAAACCAACTGGTTTAAGCATGGCCAAGGATTCGAATTTGGACTGAACTCCCGAAAACAAATACACGACCGACCAAGCAGTTTTCTGTAAAACATCTGTTCGAAGAAGCAAAAATTGCCTAGGATTTTCTATACCTTGAGGAGTGTTAAGGATTTCTGGATGACCGTTCCATTCATGTACAATTTTCCAAACTTATCAAATAAATTCCCTACGATTTTCTGAATTTAATTTTTCGCTATTTACTCCCCAGATTAAGCTATTTTTGGCAGAAAAAGGAAAATTAAAATTTTCGGTTTCGAAAATCCGATGGAAAGAGGAATCAGACTGAAATTCTCACTTGAAAATGAAATGAAAAATTTCGGGAAAATGATACCGAAGCCATAGGAAGCCCCAGGATGACCGAACAGATATAAATTTCATAGCGCCGATTAGAATGTACTTCTAAAGATCTAAAAGTACTCTGGATAGCCTAAAAAGTGTTTTCAGTGCTGAGGAGGAAACCGTCGTTGGGTGTCACCTAAGTGTCCCTGACTAAGACAGTCTTGGATTTTGGATTCCGAGAAAACAGCCACGTTGCGAAATGGAGGCTGTTTGCTCATGCTACTGGATTCCGGATTCCACAAGCCAATTTTTTTCCGGATTACACTCACTTATCTCGGGTTTGTAATTATGAACATTATTTTAAAAGTACAATGCGTTCCGTAAGTCATAAATAAAATTGAATGATAAAAGTGACGTTTGAAGAGCAAGTTATGTATTTAATTAAAGAGGGTCGCAAAGGTAAAAAAAATTTTTTGCGAACGTTCATATAAATGGGCTACCTGTGCCCGCCTCAGATATGCACATGACAATCTCGTGATGCCATTCTTGTTTGGGTCAGTCAGTCATGGCGAGGAGAAGCTTTCTCATCTCGACGGCTGTGTTTTCCTTGTTCTTCTACCTTGCTGCATCTTCTCCAGCTATACCAGACGAGGACTGGAATTACGTAAAAGTCAGAGAAAACGCGTTTATGTTTTGGTGGCTTTATGGAGCACAGACCACTCAATCTCAGCGACTTTCGAGTCCGCTCATCATGTGGCTACAAGGAGGCCCTGGTGCTTCGTCTACGGGATACGGAAATTTCGAAGAACTTGGTCCACTAACCGTAAACCTTATGCCACGAAACACAACTTGGCTGCAAGCCGCTAATGTTCTGTTCGTCGATAACCCGGTGGGGGCAGGATACAGCTATGTGACCGACAAGAGTGCTTTTACCACAAACGTAACAGGCAAGTGTCTTAGCCGCAGTATAGTTTAATTTCGGTGATCCGTTGAAAATGGTTGTCTTTTCGAATACCACCTTACCTTGGGGGTGTTTTGATGCGCTTTGTTACTTCAGGTATCCTTTCTGTCTGTTTTATTTCCCCGGGCTTGAGAGCTAAAATTTTTTGATATTTTTCAATTATGATACAATGTGTTTTTTTTTTCCAATAAATTATACTTTTTAAACAACTTTGCAAAATGTATTCTGCTGACGAGTAGGGTGGAGTGGATGTCTCTTTGCGCGCTTTAAACATTTTACATTTGTTTTGTTGTGTCCTATAGGTTTAATTAAAACTAATAAACCAGGATTAAGAAAAGATATTTTTTTAACTGCCGAATATGAGCTTGCCAAGGACTTCAGTTCTTTATAGGCAAACATGGAGTGTCAGATACACATGACGGGAGAAGTCACACACAAAAAATTATGTTTCTCGCAGCTTTCCCCCTGTGCAGTGTCTCAGTGTCTCCACACCTACCTTCACTCGCCAAAAAAATGTGTAAAATTAATGGCTATTCATGTTTGGCAGGGCATATATTGTGCTTAACATTTATGAATATGCGCGTAATTGCTGAATTGAAATCAGCTACTGATGACACAGGATACCCAAGAAAAGACTAACCTTGCATATTAACAGCCAGAGGTAAATGTAGCAATAAGTAGTAATAATACATAATGTGACTCATCAGTCAGACTTTAATAAATGGATTATTATAGTGATTGAGCATTCATATTCTTCATAGGGATAGCAAATGATCTTGTCACTCTTTTCAAGGCTTTCCTGGATAAGCAACCTGTGTTCGAGGAGATACCTTTTTACATTTTTTGCGAGTCTTATGGAGGCAAAATGACATCAGCCTTTGGTGTTGCTCTATATCAAGCTATACAGGCTGGAATGATCAAATGCAACTTCAAAGGAGTAGCGCTAGGAGATTCATGGATTTCACCAGTTGACTCAGTGGTAACCTGGGGGCCCTATCTTTATGCTGTATCACTACTTGATGATAAAGATCTAGAGTTAGTGAACAGTGCAGCCCAAGAAACTGCCAATGCTGTTGCCAAGGGGCAATATAAAAAAGCCACCGAACTCTGGGATAAAACAGAGACTGTCATTGCTGAGAAAACTGACAATGTCAACGTGTATAACATTCTTCAACACAATACTCCAGCCTTCCCCACATCTCAGTCCTTAAAGAATGATGTCCTTGATCGTTTATATGCTCGCCATGTTGGTCTCCTCCATGCTGACCCCTTGACAGTACTCATGAATGGACCAATCAGAAAGAAGTTACGTATAATACCTGGAAATGTCACCTGGGGAGGCCAATCTGGTGAGGTCTTTACATATCAGTCAGAAGATTTCATGAAGCCCGTGATATCTGATGTCAGCAAACTTCTGAGTTATGGTCTGAAAGTTGTCATCTATCAAGGTCAGTTGGACATGATCTGTGATACCCTAGGCGCAGAGAAGTGGATTGCAAAACTAGATTGGGACGGACTACAAAAATTTCAAAATACTGACCGAGTGCCACTTTATCCACCATCTGGCCAGAAGGATAGGCATACGGGAGCATTTTACAAGGCTTACAGGAATTTAGAACTTTATTATATCCTGTTGGCAGGGCATATGGTTCCTTCTGATAATGGAGAGATGGCTTTGGAAATGGTTAAAAGAATAATTGATCAAGATAATAGCAAATCAGCACTGTGATTCACACAAGGCTGATTACAAATGCATGCAATGAGTTTTTTGTGCTCTAAATACAGTACATGTAGGTGCTTATACAGTAGTTGCATTGCAACTGTCTGACACACCATAAACTCAAGATCAAGAGACTAATTCTAAAATCATGCCACTAAATAAATGTCAGTTTAATCAATATAACAGCATTTTAAGTTTCTACCCATATTGTTTTCAGTCATGGATGACCTCTACTGTTGCAGTTTCTTTGTTTATTGTTTTTTTAATACCACTATTTTTTACAAAAAAATTATTGATAAGTATACCTGTATTAGGATGGGATCTACTTTTCCCAGGGCTGTGAACTTATAGAGGGAGATGTTTCAGAATTTTTCAGAATTATATGGTAAAAAGTGTACAACAAATTACATAGCAAAGTAGATTTTTTTGATGCCACAACAATGTAAGAATTAGGTAAACTTTAAAAATAAATAATCTTTATTTTAACCTAATATGTGGATAATATGTGTTTTGAATGACAGACCAATGGTGATGTTGATTTCTGCATAGCACATTTCTGTCTCTTGACTGCAGTCAAAGTTATGGTACAAATAAAATATTAAATAATCTGAAAAAATCCAGACAAGGAAGATTACACAAGTCATAGTTTAACATAGTTTTAGTTTATTTTAAACTATGTGTAGTTTTCCTTGTCTGGATTTTTTCAAATCGTTTGGTAATGGGTGCCATGAGATTCCATCGCCATAAGGAGGGTGTGTGGAAGGTAGCAAAATACATAACCAAGACCTGGAGAAAAATACAAGTAATTATGTCAGGATTGGCAATGTCTGTAAATACAATCGAAAATCTGACTACCAGTCACTAAGTTGACCTAAAACATCTGAGCTGAAGGTTACAAGTGTCACTGGGTATATGAGATTATGTAGTTAACCATAACATCCTAACAAGGTACTGTAAAATAATAATTTATTATTAAAATTTTTAAGTTATGTTGTAGACCCAAAGGTTTAAGCTTACCTTCCATTCACAATTCCTAAAAGCATTTTCCAGTTATTCCGGACTCCAAAATTATAGGGATTGTTAAAACTCTGACATCAAAAGAAAAATATATTTTGATAATAAATAAACTGGTATTTATTATTAAGATGGTTTGTGTACAATCAAGTCTGATCACATTGCACACATCCTGATAATAAGGATGGCAGCTAAATTCCAAGCAATAAATATATTATTTACAGACATTTTACAGAAATCATACTTATCCAGGCAGAGCTACGATATTATTTTGTAGTCAAGCCAACAGTTAGCCTGAGAAAACAGCCGATATTTTGTGACAACATCGCTGGTTTCCCCAAGAAATGATGTCTGAGAAACAAGTGCAAAATTCTGTACTGAAGATGACATATCACTACCCAGATCTGGGTAGTACAGTACTTGTGATTAGATGAAGCAAATTATCAACTAATCAGAGGCACTACCCAGATCTGGGTAGTGATGCATCATCAGCATGGAATTTCTGCACTTTTTTCTCAGATGTCATTTCGCAGGGAAACCAGTGGTGTCATTGCAAAGTGAATGCTATTATCCCAGGCTAGAAAAGAGGTGAGAGCACTTCAGGGAGCAAGATAATGTGCAAGTGCAGCAACTTCCTAAGATTTTTTGTAACCATTGGTAACTGGTAACTGACGAGAAGTATGGGGCAGCCCTGCGGGAGATGAAATTAGCAATCCAGGCTTGAACTGCACCATTGTATCGATCCTTACATTACTTATTACATAGATTTGTTCTTCAGTTGTATCTTGGTATGTGTGCACACACAATTTTGTTTTCTGTACGTGCATCATTTGTTTTTTTAAGTGACGTGTGCATATAGCTCATTAAATAACCTCTTAATTTTACTTTGCGTTATTTTCCTCACTTATATGTGTTGTCCGTGACTGTGTTCACATTGTGGCTGGCTCCTCCTAAAATGTTCTACAATAATTTATTGGTATACAATTTAATGGAGACGAAACCAATTGTGGAATTGCACACATTTTAGGCATCCTACTGATGAACAGTTACAACATGTAGATATATGTTTTTAGCGACTACTATAATTTGCAGTCTGTCCACTTTGAATTGCTTCAAATTTCTGAGGCTGCCTAGAAAGCCAGAAGTCCATGATTTAAGGACTTCCATTTTTGGCCAAGGAGCTTTTTATCTGTAGTACAGGATCATGGAATGGGTTAACAATGCAAACTTAGAATCCCAGAGGTGCCCATACAATGCATTCTCTGAATGAATATTGGATTTTCATTTGGTGAAGTTTATTACTCACCAAACCTTTTTTCCGCAATCTTTTTGCACCATCTCTGTTAGAATGCCATTCAATTGATGTCTCTCCATAGCTGATTAACCTACAGTGCCATCCAGTTAGAATTCCAAGAGCTAACGTGACACAAGAGCACAACATGAAAACAAAGAGGATGCATCGATGTTCCGACTTTGCAGCACTTTCTTCCTTATACTGATATGAACCAGCTGGCTGAAAGAAAAAGTCAGTAGCATCAGGAATTCACAGTACTTCTTTTTTAGTCACTCTATTTAACAGCTATCTCAAGGGTCTCGTCAGACAGGCAGACCAAAGAGCTCTCCGCTACAAAGATGTGTGCAAGAGAGACCTCAAAGCCCTCAACATAGACACTTAAGTCTTGGGAGGCAGCAGCAATTGACCATTCACACTGGAAACAGACAGTGAAACTGAGATTGCTGAAAAATAAGAAACAAAGAGACAAACAAAAGGACAGGCAGCTAAATACTGAGGCCAATATTCACATATCCACACATTGTGGCAAAAACTGTCATTCCAGCATTGGCCTTTGCAGCCATAGGGTGCAACTCTATAGTCTCTTGAGACTAACGGAAGCCTTCACTACTATTCAAGATGTACATGGTCTTTGTAATACTGGGCAGAGAATTCAACCTCATGAGCCTTGGAAAAGCAAGGAAATTTAAAATAATTAAAATAATTTCTGTTCATGGTTTTATATCATTTTATGTTCTTTTGTCTGCATGTACATTTATTGGTAGTTTTTTTTTTCTGTATCTTTATATCTTAGGCCTTGGCCAAACATTGAACTTTTCATGAGACAGACCAAACTCAAATTTGGGTTGACCTAAATTAAGTTAAGATTGTGATCTGTTGGGTCAGACATCAAACTTAAGACACATTGACCCAATCAACTGAATCAAATCTCAGTAATAATTTTTCTTCTGAACAAGGCTAAATATACACCATCATCCAAATTTTTAATTTATTACTTTAGTCTGATGCATGATCAACGTTTGTCCCAGAGACGATCATCAGATGAGTAGAACGTGTTGGACGAACTTAACTGAGCCAGATGTCGAACTTTTCATGAACCTAACTCACTAAGTTTGGTTCGTCTCATAAAAAGTTCGACGTTTGGCCTAGGCCTTACCTTGGCTCTTGAAGATACATGTAAAAGAGTTGAATTATTTTTCCCATTATTAATGCTTGCCCTTGACTGAAAAACAATAAACAAAAAAAAATTAGGTGTAAAACAAATTAATATTTTAGAAACCAGCAGTCTACAGACTTGGACAAAGAAAATGCATACTGTACATGTCCTACCAATACAGCTCTTAAAGCACCGATTATACAATGTAAATACTTCCCCCTTCCCAAACAAAAACAACGTTTAAGTCCAGCTGGATCATATTTGTGCCCAATAAACAACATTGATCAGGGCAGGGTGGGTGGAGGAGTCACAGGATGCCAATTCTGCAGCATGGGCATCATTTTTGTCCAAGAATGTACATGTACAGTGTATATAGAAAAACATTACAATTTTGTCAGTATTTTCAGCCAGCTGGAGAGATTTCTGAGGCTATGAGGTTAAGGAGCCTGGTGGTGTTAGCTATTCTATTAAGGGGAGATTCAACTATTTCCCAAAAACTCAGTCACCTCTTCAAAAAGTTATATACAATGTAAAGTAAAACTCACCATGCAAGTTTTAAACTTACCCAGTCATGGAAGAAGTGCATGATGAACAGATCTCTAGCAGAAACAGTTACATACAGGGTTCCAAGACACATAAATATACAAAATAATATAAAATGTTGATGATTAAAATGGCCAACACAGTTGTTTATCCATGCTACCACAAAGTGTCAAGGAAATTTCAAACCTTACTTAAACGGCCTGTTTTCAGTGATTTATTGACAATTTTGTCAAGTAAGATTCAGGTAACTGGTGCAAAAATAGAGGGTGGCAGCTATACGTAAGTAGAAGAGTGCGTATTTACTTTTAATCAGTTATTCTTATTGGTTCAACATGACTTCTTTATAAAAATATATTATAAAGTTTTACATTGGTACACATGTATTTACATGTACCTGAGTGCCAAATATAACATTGCTAGATGTACCTTTCCTACCACAGTCTCTAGTGTGATAAGATGGACATTTTTAATTGCATTAATTTTATGTTTTTTTCTACCTCAACATGTACATCTTTTTTCCACCCTTGCTCCCATGTCGATTGCAGTAAATAATGATAACATGCATATATTTACCTTTCTGATATTTCCATAGATTTCTTCTGAACTTAACAATCATTTGATTGGTAAAGGCATGCTATGGGAGACTAGGGAGGTGGAGAATCAAAAAACAGTCAACTCTTGCCTTACGGACATCCCGTTATAATGGACTCCCCGATAGTATGGACAGCAGCTAAATTCCAGGCAAAAATAAATTACAGACGTTTGACTGAAATAAACTCCTGCTATTGCAGACTCTCACCAATGAAGACACTAACTCAAGGTCCCTACAGTGTCTGATATAAAGGCAGTTGACTGTAGGTTGAAATCATTTTCACCTGAATTTAATTAAAATTAATTTGTAAGCTACAACTTTTTATAATGTCGTGTAATGGTAGCTTTTAGTGCTGGACTTATCTTGACTGAAAGTGTCAAGTGATTTTGATTAAAAAGCAACTTAGTATACTCTAAAATTAATTATCAGATACACATGAAATGATAATCACATTATTTTATTATAAAAATTAAACAATAAAGGATACGACAGTGATGATCCATCTTGAGAACACACCTTTAATAAAATAATATATGTCTGATTATATTAGTGCATTTGTCATGATTGTTGAGCATGATCAGTTTAGAGGAAAGTGAAGAGAGCTAAATTAACAGTAAAAGAGCAACCATGAAAAAATTAAAAGCACAGAATTTACAATGACTGAAATTTGCCCAAAAACCAATATATTTCTTATGAAGGGGTTTTATTTATGTTTTATTTTTAAGGTGTGTTGCCTTTCCAAATTTGACTTGAAATTCCATGACATCAACATCAGTACAGGAGGGGAAATTATTAAGTTACAACTATAAAAGCCTTCAACAGTAGAATTCAATTATTTGTGAAGAAATGGAAGATGAAATGGAAAGGATGCAGTAAAATTCACCTTTTGCATATTGAACAGTGGTGAGATCTTGAAGGTTTAATTTGAATACCTGAAATACGTAATAACTTACAGTCAAAATTATTTTGATTATACACTATGATATCACAGTCAATTAGGTAGTCCACACTTACAGCATAGCCCTCTCCTACAGTCAAGCCAAATTAATACAGTGGCAGATCCAGGGGGGCCCGGTCCCCCCTCTTATTTTTAGACCAAACTGAGGCCCTAAGGGCCAAAAACAAATTTTTTCCAGACTGCCCCCACCCCTTATCTCAGGGTCTGGATGACTTCCCCCCTTCCCCTTGTACAGAATGGAATAGAATAGAATAATTCTTTATTAATTTTACACACGGTAAAATTCATCGGGAGTATAAAAAATTTTAAATAAACCTAACTACCCTAGCTAAACAACATGCAAAACTATCTACAACTAACCTAATTAAGCCCTGTTTTTCATGAATGTTGTGTACACAGTACTTAAAAAATCAGAAATTCAGATCAGACAATCATTTCAATAGACTTAAAGATTCAGCCTATCTCATTACACAGGGCAGGTGTTCCAGAGAACTGCTCTGCTATAACTGAAGCTGTTCTTCATAAAGTTAGTTCGCGGGAACAGGTCAATTAGGTATCGAAAGGTCTAGATCCGCCACTGAAATTTAATTGCTTCATATCTTGCTGTTGTTATATTTTATCCTTGGTTTAAATTTTAGTTGCCTTTGTTTCAAAATCATTACTAATAAAAATTACCATACTCAGAAAAAAAGGAAAACAAAATTGAACCACAACATATACAACATACATAATTTTTTACTTACATTTTTTACAAATAGAGTATTTGCCACTTTTCACATTGTCTAAATTTGAATTTGAATCCTGAAAGAAAAGAAATATCTTATTAAAAATAAGTAGTGATAAATCACTCATGAAGAAGTTATGATTATATGAAAATCATATATGTAAACTGCAGCGTGAAGACTTATAATGAAAGAAGATCATCACAGTTATATACGCAACTTTAGCAGTTGTGAAAAGAGGTTCACATAGAGGAGATCCAGACAAGACCTTTGAAAGATTCTTGTACGATCCCCACAATTTCCTTGAGGATCCTTGAAGGATCATGTCAAAGACTTTTTAAAAGATACTTGCCAATGAAGATCTTTCAAAGATCCTTATATAGCTCCTTTAAAGATCCTTGAAATATCCTTACAATTTCCTCAAGGATCCTGACAAAGATCTTTCAAAGATCCTTATACAGATCCTTCATCCTTGCAATATCCTTAAGGATCCTTGAGGATCCTGAAAAAGATCTTTTAAGGATCCTTATCAAATCTTTGAGGATCCTTGAAAAGATCTTTGCAAGGATCTTCATAAGATCATTAGAAGATCCTCATGAAATCTTTAAGGATCTTTGGAAGATCCTTGTCTTTGAGGGTCTTTGTAGGATCTTTGCAGATCAGCAAAGATTTTCACCAGGGAAAGTTACAGAGTGCAGGTGACAACGATCTAAGGTTAAAATACTTTTGCTCCAACGCTGTGCTTTGTGTAATATTCACATGATAGATGGTCAAAACATGCATGATCAGATTACGAGTGATAGAAAGTCCAAACATGAGCGATCAAATTGCGTTCTGTGCATTCCATTCATTCTAAGTGGAAGTCCAAACAAACTAATGCTGGCTACATACATGCGATGCATGTGTCACATTAACCTGGGCCGAGTTGTTCAAAACTGGGTTAAGATAACCCAGGGTTAGTGCGAGATTTGAATTCAGATTTGAAAGCTTAAAAAGCATTTCAGTTTTTATTGTTTTTGTCTACAAGTTGATGATTGGAAGCTCTAAAAATAACAGAGGAAATTATCCGAAAAAATGCTTTGAACACAAGAAAAAGAAACCTGCAATAAATATAACCCCGGGTTAAGCGCTAACCGGCCTTTGAACGACTGGGCCCTGAAAATTAGGATTGCAGGCTCCTCTTGTTGCCTGCAATTGCGAGTTCGTACCTGGGGAACTCTTCCTGGTGATGTAAAGACAGCTTTAAAATAATGGAAAACAATGTTGATGAGTAGCCAGTGAGCTGTCGTAATGTGAAGCACAATCCACGGCATTGTGTAGAGCAGAATAGCAGGCAGCACAAATGAATACCAAATAACTACTACAGATGTTGTTAATCCTATCACCAGCAGCACAAAAGCCTGCAACATGAAAATAACAAGTGGGTGCTTTCAGTCATTTCCTGGATACTTCACAAGGCTAAACTTCAGGTAAAATTGAAGGACAGCTAGCTCCCCAAAAAATCTGTAAACTGTCTGTTGGTAGATGACCAACGACAGACAGTCAGCCAACAGACCACCGACAGTTGACTTATCATTATTAAACTGTCAAGCAGCTGTTAATTAGTGATAAAATTTTCACCATTTTGAGATACATGTATCAGCAACTGTGAGAGTTCATACTAACCAACTAGGTAGAACATAAAAAGATATAGTTTCAGTTTCTGTTTTCTTTAAGAAAAAAAAAAGGAAACAGGGTTACTTTTAATCTGTCAGCCCACTGTCCAAGAGCTGTTGATCATCTGTCAGTGAACTGTCAGTCAACAGTTGGTAAGCTGTCCATCAACAGCCTTCAGACAGATGAACGGATTTTTGGGGGAGCTGTTCTTCAATTTTACCAAGCTTCATAAATTAACTCATCCACATGGTGCAAGTCCTCAAAAACTGGTTCTATAGTAGAAGTGGGTTGTAAAATGGTATCCAAAAAAATATGGCAGCAAAAGTAGTAATTACTGACAGTGCTCCAAGCTGTGACCGTTTTGGTCACCACGGCGAGTAGAAAAAAATTTTGGCCACTAAAAATTAATTGCAGCAAAAGTCACCAATTTAGCAACTTGTGTTCAGTGATCATTTGCCAAGCTATTCCCAAGAAATTCCCGAGATTTTGTGAGATGCGTTTTTCTAGTTAGTTAATTAATAGTGTTTATGGTCTTTTTAAGTTAAAGTGAGATAGACATTTGTATTAAATATAAATAACATGTATGCTCTGTTTTCTTCATAATTTGCAAAGATTTCACCCCGAATCTCTTGAGATGTCACGTACAGCTCTCGATTACGACGGTTGGGCAGCCATTTTGATTCTTTCAAACCTACATGTAGTGTTGCACAAAGTGCCCCTTTTTTGTGGCGACCGATATTTTAAGTCTGGCAACCATTATATAATTTTAGATTGCCAAAAGGCAACTTTGAAAAAATTGAGCTTGGAGCACTGACTGAGTGAAACAGTTAACTTTGTTACCCTCAAATCCCACCCTAAGAAGGGATCAGTGATTAATTATAAATCCTTCAGAGAAAAACTTCTACATGTACAAACTCATGAATTCAAGGTAAAAACTCAGTGAGCAGCAGATATCTGCAGGTGTTTACCCTTTGATATCACGAATTTTGCAAAATAATTGCTTGCTCAGAGACTCTTCACAGCAAACATTTTCATTGTCAGAATGTCATGTGACCTCAAAGTAACCAATGAGAGTAAGTTCTGCTGGGGACAAATATTCCAGCTATATAAGGATACATTGTAGTTCTTATCAGGATTCATCTGCCCAAAGCACCAGGGGGTAAGGAGAGGGTTTGTTTTTAGAATCCCAGGGGACCAGCAATCTCCCCCCCCCCCCCCCCCCCCTCCACCCTCCCCCAAGAGAAAAGTTACTGGTTAATGCATTACATGTCCTGGCGGAGTCTTAAAATAAAAACGCGCATTGTTCATAACACACTACACGCATATCTATTTTGACTATTTTATCACAACGTCACTGCCCGCATTTTTAGAATGAATTATTTATAATGGGAACTCACTTACCGGTCCAAGGATCCTAACAAAATGATCAATTACCCAGAAAACAGGTTCGAATACGGTGTCAAGTACAACCGCTCGAGAAGTTTCACTGTTGAAAGTTAGAGACCGTAAACTGAACAGTACGACTCTCAAACGTTGCATGGCGGTGCTGGTGCTGGCTTCTCGGACAAAGTAAAGACGCTTCTGATGAAAGAACTACCCTTCCTTAAGATCAAAACGATTTTGCTGCCATGGAAAAGGAAAGGAAGAATTACGAAAACACACTTCAATAAATGCTAAATTCTTTCATAGTCGTGAACTCATCATTTTTCCTCCTTTGGCCGCCATTTTGAATTCCGCTTTTTTCCCAGGGGACTAGGGAGACCTATCCCGTCATTCGTAGCGCAGTATGAGAGTATAAAGAGTAATTAAAGAGTTTGTTTGGCAAGTATAAAACCGGCAAATAAAAGACTTCATGAATTTCGAATGAATTCATGAAATAAATGAACTAAAACGCGTAAAAAATAGTGTAGGGGTACTTTGGTCGATTCAGAACTTTCAGTTGGCTTTTTCGACTCATCATCCACCACCCACACGCTTATTAAAAAAACAGAAGCCTGAAACAACAGAAAGACAAGAAGACTGTCCGTGGGAGTGGCGAGACAGGCAAATTTGTATTTGCACTGTGCTTATATAATCTTACCCTGGGTGCCAGAGACTTTTCATGCGCGGTTTCAGGTTTAGGTCAAGTCTTGGGGGTGTTTACATGACGCCGGGGCGACTTTCGCTCCGGAGCGAGTTCACTCCGGTTCCCTCTCATGGCTCTAGATTTGTTTACATGATACCACCACAAATTTCATTCTGGCGCGAGTCACCTCGGCACGAGTTCACCCCGGTTCTTGTACCGGGGCGAGAATTTCACTCCGGTACGAAATCTCGCAACGGTATCGTGTAAACACGATTGCCTAGTCCCTAGGCCTCATTATTCCGCGCGGCCAAAGCGTTTTGGGTCACGTGATCCGATCGAAAACGTTTCCCGACCGTTCGCCTCGGATACGTCACCGAAATGAATTGACCGAGAGGGACTGGGAAAACGCCGTACAGGGACTAGGCAAAGACATTTTGTCTCACTTGGGGCGGAGCTTTTATGGGAAGCGGACGAGCTGTCAATAACTTTTCCGCGTTGATGAAAGATGTCCAGCAGCCATGGAGAGTACAGAGGATAAAGAGCTAAACCGAGCATTATTATTCCATGCACGTTTTCATTGTTGAAAGTCCTTTGGCCTTTCTTTTTCATTTATCTTATTAAACTAATTTGAACTTTATTTCGTCTCAAAAACTATTTGTAGGCTGGGCAAAACAGCGTCGCAAAAACATTATTTGATCAAGAATCGGAAGGTGAGCTAAAGAAATAAGTTTATATTTATTCTTGGATATGAAAGCTATCTTTCGTTTCTCCATTTTCGCTTGCTCCTATACATTTCTCATTATCATTCCACTTCGAAATATTTTATGTAATTTAATTTTTGGATTTGGAAGCTTATCAAACTAATCGGACAGGCTGTTGAATTGGTAGAATGTCAACAAACTACTGTTTGAAGTCTTTTTATCAATGAAGAAATATCATTTTAATGGTACATTTGAAAATGAACTAAAAGAGAATTTACTTCGGCACGTTATACAGTAGTATTCTTTCCGATTTGTTCTTTTATAACACAAACTAGGCTAGTAGGCTAGTTATTTTTGTCAATAGTGCCGATCTTTTATAAGCGAAGGATATCTACGCGCAAAGTTGTTATTTACAGATTATTTCAGTTGACCGTTAGAACTTTTCAAAAATGCTCACGCATGCGCACTCCGAGATTGTCTAGGCGTCTTCCGGCCGTTGGTCTCGGATACGTCACCGAATTGCATTAACCGACAGGGCCTGGAAAGACGCCGTATAGGGACTAGGCAATAAACACGAAACGACCACCCGTTTCGGTGTGAAATCGGTCTGCCGGTATACTGGAACGGGTAGCGCATGCGTAATGTTCGCGATTTTGAATCATACGTGCATTTTATCAACATGAAGTGTACCATCAAATAACGAGATGTGAAATAACCCAGTCATCATGTAAACGCGATACGAAATCAAAAAGTCATGTCGGTATAAAACTCGCGCCGGTGCGAGTTTTCTCATGTAAACACCCCCTTAAATACTTATTGTCATCTGATTAGCTACTATCAGCTATGTTGTAGTATTTTTACATTCTAACTGTGTATTTTACCGATGGCTAGTTAAAGACTGCCAGACCTCACCTGCGCTACTCTGAGTGGTGGTCTAGATTTATATCAATAATCTTCTAGTTTATTGTTTTATCACAATTCAAAAGCAAGAGATTATGTAGTCTCTTGTCAAAACATAAAAGCCACGTTATTGTTAGCTGGGTCCAGTCGAAAGTAAGCCGCCAGTTCGTTAAAATTTTCACTGAAGAGACGCCGTCTCTTTCTACCGAAATTTTCAGGAGACCTTTTCTAACAATAAACGCACAATCTTGGTGAAATGTTTAAGTTAGAAGAAAAACTCCGAATATCTTGGACCTTAGACGGTAGAACTGATATCCAGAAAATTTTATAATGACTTTTAAGTCTAGAAAAACTCCCAATATCTTAAACGAATAGAAAGAATATCCAGGAAACAACTGGGCCTTTCGAGCTTTAGAAACTTTTAGGCAACATTTGTTGCAATGTGCCTTCGAACAGATCATTTAGAGGAAAAGTAAATATATATTTTGTTTTCTGTAGGCCTTACTCGTTACATGTATTTGCTGATGTTTACCAAACGCTTTAAAAGGGCTAAACTGAAAGGAACAATTAATTACTTCTCCATTTACTCTGCTAGATTTGAGTCTTCTTGACTTTAGCTGGAACTCAAGAGACTTGTTGCCGAGTTCAAGTTTTGTGGAGTTCGTTTGTACATGTTTTGTTTTATTTTGATTCAGTCAGTATAGTCTTCTTGTTTTTTTATTTAAATTAACATCGACGTAAATTAATTAACACTTAATGAATGAGGCTGAGTATCTTATGAAGAATTATGGAGATCGAGGAGGGTGTTATCCGTCGAGGCCGTAGGCCGAGGCGGATAACACCCTCCGAGATCACCATAATTCTTCATATGATACGAAAACCGAATTCAATAATTGTTTTATTATTCATTCAAAATAATTCCTAGTTTAGAAAAGTGGCTAAGACATGCTTACTTCCATCGATCCATCGATGTTAAATTCATCTTCGATAGTGCACGTTTACGGTTGTTCAGCTCCACAAATATTCTCCAAATAGCAGATGTCGCCCTTCGAGTTGTCTTCTTGCTGTTCTTGCCATGTTTTTAGCTATTTTTTCGCCTAGTTCTTACTCTTGAAACGAGTGAAATGTTCGTCATTCAGTTTCAAGTTCACAACCAAAACAACTCAACCTCGTCCAGAGGTCTTCTCGGTTAACGGTACATTAATTTGCAAGAACGCTGCATTTTTGACGTCATTTCTTCGCTAAACACAAAATTCTTCCAAATTTGGTCATCACTAACTGGTTATGGTGAATTAAACGTGTGATTTTAGCCAATCAGAATGAGGGAAATATTTTGACTGAATAATAAGATGCATTGAATTATTGCGATTTTTTTAAAATCGCGTTAGTAAAGTGCATCGTTAATTTCATATATTAATAAGGCATTTCTGTAAAAACAAAATTGGACTTCGTTCGAGCGTAGCCCGAGCAAAGACGACTATGATTTCTTTCAAGGAAGTGCTGAGTATTGTGAGGCCTCATTTTCTCTCTCTCTTCTTTTTTATTTATTTAATTTTTTTATGGGATATCTTTTGTTTCATACATTAGAGCAAACATGCATAAATTTCTGGGCTACCTGAAAAGAAGAGGGCTTGCAGTCCAGTTATTAATTCCCAGCCAGCGCGATTGCAGGCAAAGACGTTAAAATCAAAGAAATAATTTCAAATATTTGACCAAATGGCTTCGCCGCTTGCCACTCGTGCATGAGTTTCACCAAGAGAGAATGAGCTCATTCTCTCTTGGTTTCACATGGAGTACCAAATTGGCAAAAGGAAAATATGAGACTGCTCGCAGTATGGGGCTCGCGCTGTACATGTTTAAGAGAGCAAATCGTCTCTTTCTTTCCTTGAGGCCAGGGCATGCAGTAAAAGGAGGGCTCGGACTTTTGGGAAATGACCGACGCAATGATGTGCCAGGGTTCTATGATTGGCCCATGAGTAAAAAATCGATCTGAACAAATTTTTAGAATGTTTTTTTAATATTTGAGGGATACACCCGAGGCTGAGACTTTATAGAAATAGAGAAAATTAAGTTTCGTTGCAAATTTTTAGGCAACTGTATAATTATATATTTAACTGACTGTAAAATTCTTTCATTCTCAGGTGCACCCAACGACGTTTGTTAGTACGTGAAATAACTGTCCGAAGGGGATTCAGCGCCAAGAAAAATTTCTCAGAGATAAACGTCGGTAGCATTTCCCTCAGTCGACTACGATACTCGGAGTCTTTCTATTAACGTCACTACGATTTTGGGAGGTTGTGTTTTTACATTATCATAATATTGCCAATATTTCTAATTCAGGTAAACAAAAAAAGGTCTCAACACTAGGTTCCCGACAGGGCCGCAGCCAGACTTCAGAACAAGACTAGGCAAGGGCTAGGGGGTTCTGGGGGCATGCCCCCCCCCCCCCCCCCCCCAGAAAATTTTGAACTCTAGAGGCTCAAAAATGCTCTTGTAAGCGTTTTCCGTGGCATTTTTCTTCAGAAAAGTCAATCTTGGGCAAGCGTAGAAGTTCACTTTTTTATTGCTTAGCGATACTGGTGCCAAGTTAATGACCATCCGCATTTTAAAGCACTTGAAAAACCGTTACTCACAGTTCACATGAAACAAATTAACCACATTAAAATGCTTTTCCCCTCAATTCATCCACCTTAATTATATTAGTTGGTTTTATCTTAACAAATCCAATTTTTTCTAGGGTTATTTTCTCAATTAAACGTTTCTTCAAAAAAAAGACCAAAATCAAGACGAGGTTACTGCCGCGTCTTGCCTCATGCTAGCTTACGGCCCTGTTCCCGATTCCAGATCCCGATGCTGTTATCCCTGATCCCAAAAACATGCAAAAACCTCTTTACATCTATATCTATCCCTGTAACACCTTGTAGTAATCGTATTTTATTTCTTTAATTTTTGAGTTAATGCGACGTTGTTTCAAATTCCGGCTTCGAAATCCGGTGTGATTTTATCGATTCCTTCATCCCCGAGTTTCCAAAAGAAATCACGATATGAAAATAGCATCTTTATCGCCTTCGATTACTTGAGCACTAGCTGAAGTGTTATTTTCCCTGATTCCCGGACTCCCTGATGAGAGCCTGCTACTCTAATAATAAGTCAATATTGTGATCTTTCGTTTCAACATCACAAATTAACACCTATAACTGATGTACCAATCTTTCGTTATGATGAAAAGTATTGCATAGCTGTGCTTCGGGCCTAAGTTGATGATCTGTCAGTGCTCTAGTTTTCGTTTCTTATTCAAGAGTCTTCAAATAATTTTAGCGTTTGATCTTGCCTTAACTCGCAAGTAAAAAAGAAGCCTCCATCAACAAACTGCTATATTTCCTGCATCCTTGTCTTTCAATCGGGTCCGGAAAAATCTGCGAGTAAGAGAGCCACGCGAGCCATAAGAAAAAATAGAGTTTTATGAAATTTTAAATGCATAAAAAATGTTTCCTGCTTAGTTCCGAGGTTTTCATTGCAGAATTAGGCAGTATTGATCGGCTTTCACTCTGGGTTAAGTGCTGATTTTATAAATTACTGGGTCTTTACTGACTAGGGTTAGGCCCTCGCCTTACGGATTACATTTAAGTGCTGTTTAGGGTTAAGGAGATGCATGTGCCGCGGTCGAGACATAGACAAGAGACCTTTTTCGTGGCATACCACAGTTCATTTCGTTTTGGATCGGTAGAATTATGTTATTTTGTAAAGTTATTACTGCGCTTTTCACAAACATGCGAATTCTGAAGTTCAAAAGCCAACTGACTATTGCGCTTTTCGCTGCCGTTAATCATCTTAACGGACCTCTTAGGAAACAAAACTTTACTTTCACAGGTTCAAAAAGTCATGGTTTCTGATTTGTGATTGGTGGATTTCGATCCGTTTTGTGTGTTTCTGTGTTTCAAGGTCCGTTGCTAGTGATCGTAATTATGATTGACGGCAGCGAAAAACGCAATTGTGAAGGCGGCTTTTGAACTTTAGAGTTCGCATGTTTGTGAAAAGCGCAGTAACATTACGGAATGCTTCAGTATTACAGAACAGTTGCGAGACGACTTTGATCAGGCTTATGGAGGATTGGAAAGAAGCATTGGATAATAGTAATGTCGTAGGGATCTCATCAACAGATCTATCCAAAGCTTTTGATACTCTTCATCCACCCGTATTATAAAGGCATATGGTTTTGAAGATTGTGCAATTGCTCTTATGAGGTCATATTTCTATGAGAGATGGAATAGAGGTTAGGATAGGAACCGATACCATGACTGACTGGCGAAAAACCGAAAGGGGATGCCCTCAAGGGTCTAACTTTGGTTCTTTAATGTGGAATATTTTCCAAAACGACCTTATGTATAACAAACAAACTGATAAGTGCAGTCAGAAGCATATGCTTCTGGTACAGTGTAATGATGTATGTAGATGATCATCAAGCTTATACCAGTTATACTTTCGGGGTAAGAATCGAAGACGTTGAGAGTGTTTTGAACTATGAGGGGAAGAAAATTTCAAACTGGTTTAAGGACAATCTACTCATGTGTAATCATTTGAATTTTAGTAGGCATATTGGACAGGTATGTAGCCTGCAGTGCAGGCGTATTTTGGGTGGGCGAAACCTTGTTCGTGTTCGTAATATTGTCAGTAGCCGCCATCTTTGATTTTATGACAGTGGAAGATTGGGGAGAGTAGAAATAGTAACCCTTACGGTAGGTGCGAGGGCGAAAGAAGGAAAGGGGGGAGGGGGAGGGGAGAAAAGAAAGGATGTAAAAAACGCAGAATCTATTTACAGCTTTAAAAAGAAAATTCGTAAGGTAGATCTTGAACAAGTAATCACAGAGGGCTGTAAAAACTGCTTTCTATGTTGTCTGACATAAATGACATTTTCTAGACAAAAAGGACACCTCTTAATCCGTGATAAGTATTATTTTATATGATAAATCCGAATACGTTTTATCGACAATTTTTTGAAGATGTATACTTTTGTAAATTTTACTTTTTGTAAATATATATTTTTATATTTATCAGTTAGAGCTGATAGTATTTTAATTTAGTGTCCCCTGTTAGTAGGCCTTACTTGGCCGATACCAACTGACAGCAATGAAGCACACCTACCAACTCCGCGGTATGGCCAGTACCTTAGGCATGCCCACAACCATATCACCAGGGCAGTGGCAGTCATGGACAGCTGTTTCGCCCTTGTTGGGGCTCACCAGCATGGCGTAGCCGTCGGGGCAATGAGCAGGGTTAACCCGCGTATCAGAGACCCGTTACTGCCGAGGCGTTACTGCCGGGTGCTGCCCTGGTGTCTTTTACATATAGTGCCACCGGGTCGTCAGCGGGACAGAAAAAAGTCAGAAAAAAAATCTGTTTGCAAACCTTTGTTGCTTTCATTAACATCAACGATCGTATTCCGAGTATAATTAATTAAATGCCACTTAACTGTTAACTTTTCCTCATAACTATCGTACTGAGTTTTCTTTTCTCAGTTAACTTTTCATTTCTCAGTTAACTACAAAATGTTTGGCCAATTATCAGTTAACTATCCTGTTTGTTTGGCCAAATATCAGTTAACTGCTAACCCCATAGGCGGCCTCTGTTTTCAACAAAGTTCATCAAAAGTCACGTGAAACTACATGTGAAAGGTGAATTTACCCGCGAGATACCCTAGAAGGTATCCGGTAACCTTTAAGTTATTACACTCTTCAGAGTTACGTAACAGACTACTCATCCGCTTTTCTCTGCAAAAACGCAACACTCAGACAGATGTATAAAAATCGTCAAAGTTTTTCATTAGTTACAATATAATAGAATTTGGGTGTGACAGATGTACTTTTTTTCCTACTTGTTCTAAAACTACAACAAAAGAGCCTCGATTGTTCGGTTGCGACTAAATAGCCTGACTTTACAAACTTTAAAATCTGAGCCTGATTGCTTTAGAGAAAAGAAATGAAGGCCAACTGAATCTCCGTGCCAATTCTGTGGATAAGTAGATAAGGCGGCGTGGGAACTCCTGGCATTTCAGACTGGAACAATTTTTTTTTAAAGCATAATATAAAATAAGCCAAAGCAGAACAGAACTGCTCCTGTTCTAAAAGCTATGTATCTCTGCGTGTACAAATTCTAATTGTTTGTTCGAAGCAATTTTTATTCAAATTGGTTGTGAAAATGACTGTTTGCTGCCGTATCGTTTGTCTACAATGATGTAATTTAACTGACGGCATACAAGATGATACAAGGTCAGCAAGTTTGACCCCACCTTTTTTTTACTTTCACTGTTTGATGTTTGATGGTATTTATGCTGCATCGATTTTAGTCGTATGTAAAACGAGCTTTTGACGGGGACTAGCGAAGCCCTTTTACAAAGACAACTTTTCTTGACTCAATGTTCTTTTATTTGCTTGTATCTTCTTGAACTTAATTACAATTCTTTTTCTTCTAGTAAATTGGTGTTACACCTATTTTTATATCGGCCCGAAAACCATTTGCTTAGTGTAGACTAATGCTGACGTAACTCTAAACAGTCTCATTAGCATGAAACCTTCGATCGAGGTAATTATTTTGTCAAAATGGTTTTTCAATCCAAGTTTTCACTATTAAGCTTAGGTTAACTGGCCAATACAAAATAAGGAGAACAATATAAAAACTACAAGGTAGCTTCCTGTTTACAAACTTTTCATATCAACAAATGAGAAATTACTAAAATTACAGCTTGAAAATCCTGGCTTGTTGTCGATTTACAAGAGGTGTGAAGCTTCTTGTCGAAAAATGATTGGTCAGTACTTTTCCATAAATTAACTAAGGACGTGATCGCAAAACTTCAGAAAATAAATTAAAAATGCAGTTCAAAGTACAAAACGAAATTAAAACAATAGTTGTTTACCTACAAAAACACCTAGATAAAATTACGTAAACCTAATTAAAGTTATTCACTGCCATGAATTCGGTTTAAACTCAAGGAAACACGCTTAAAACTGTTAAAAACAAGTAAGGTACTCATTTCCTGGTAAATATGGACGAAAAACCAGATCAAGGTCAACAAATGTTAAACTGAAGAAAATATTTAATTTAAACAGGGCTTAACAACTGTCAAAGGCTCTAATTAGACATTTTTCACGAACAGAAGTGTCTCCGCGGAGATGCACGAAATTTGTACATCTCCTTATTAAACACCGAATTCATGTCAGGAGAAACCCTCTATCGATCATCAATTAACTTAAAAAACCAAACTTTCAATAGTGAAACAGCTCACTGAAATCATTCAACAAGAACGCTTACGACAACTTTACTACAACAGATATCGTGACAAATGTCGCAATTGGCTAACGCAACTCTTCGATCAACACTTTCCCTAAACAAGACCAAGGAGAACGAATCAACAGAATTCATTTCTCATTTCGGGAGAGGATGACGTTTGATCAGTGCCGATACGTAGAAGGTGAACACCAAGCAAAATGAGTCAAATTGTTTTTATGATATTTCTTTACATATAGATATTTCCCAAATCGAAATAGATCTTGTAATAATTCCCAAACACCAAATAAAATTCCTTTTATAACTTTCATTCTAAAACATGCGTACTACGAACATTTTTCATCGCTTACAGTTTTATTGTTTAACACGTGGTATGATAGACATATTGTTCTGAGCACTATATAATGTTAGCTTTGTTTCAAAGGATTTCTGGTTCGTGATTGGTTGAAGTAAATTTCGGGTGTGACATTCAGTTTTATAGCAGTACTCCCAAAGCCAAGTTACCATTCACCCTGGTGATTTGGAAGAGAGCAGATCGAAAACAACAAGAGCTGTAAGGTTTATATCTTACTTCAAGTCTACCATGATGGTAAGTTCTGGACAGGAAAAAGGTTTTACAATGTATTTTATTAGTTCTTATTGTTTGTTTTACTCACGACTCAACTTTACTTCCAGTTCTTGACGGATCATTGATCTAGAGCCAAAATTATTTAATATATTCCGCAGACTGCAACAAAAGACTTGAAAACAGAAATGAAGATAAAGCTTCATATGGACGGTGAGGTTAACGGGAACAAGTTCAAGATTGAAGGAAATGGACAAGGAAGCCCTTTCGAGTAAGTAAAAAAAGTCAAATCATTGTGACCTCATTGCTTCAAACTGGTATGTTCAGAAGAGATTTCAGTATATATTTTAGGTTTTGCTTGTGTGTAAGAGATTAACCACCAAAAATTAGTCTGACCCGGACCCTATGTCTTTCAGCCATAGCACTGCAGACAGAATACGGCTGTTTTTGCCTCCTAGCCTTTGATCGTTATGGCAAAGAACTAATAACCTAGGAAAGTCTTAGTAAAAAAGCCTTTTTGAAGTTTCTTCCTCACCTTGCCAAGAAATCGATAAGTAAAACTTACCTAACCTCGCCATCATTTTTTCACAAGAATTTGCAACTAAAAGTTTTTCAGTTTTCTTCAGATAAAAATACCACATCGAAAGCTCTGAGCCAAGGAGAATTTACTTGAAAAAAAAAACAAAACAAAACAAAAGAAAGCAAACAAAAAAAAAGCATTATTGTCTCAATATCTAATGTTACATGAGATTGAATGATACACCCTGTGAGGTGTGGTCAGATCATGAAGTGTCTTGCCATTTCACCCCTCCCCTTCTACATTATCATGTGATCTCAGCCATGTTGCTTTTTCCCAAACAAGAAAGTCATTAACTCAAACAATTCAATTTGAATGAAAGCTAAAATGAAACCAGGGAAACTTCCCGTTATAGCAGTTTTGATTCCTTTAGCCGTAGTACTGGCTTTTCAAAAGCGAAATATAAACTTACTTGACGTTCAGGACGTTCAAATGGTGCTAAATTGCGCTCGTATGTGCGTTGCATATAAATTCTACGTTTTCTTACTCAGATTTGATTTGTCGTTCGTGTTTTTCAGGGGAGTACAAACTATAAATCTTACAGTTACAAATGGCGGACCTCTTCCTTTTGCTTACGATATTCTGACAGCAGCGTTCCAGTACGGCAACAGGGTATTTACCCAATACCCACCAGACATACCAGACTATTTCAAGCAGACATTTCCTGAGGGGTATTCCTGGGAAAGAACCATGGAATTTGAAGACGGCGCTAAATGTTTAGTTAAAAGCGTCATCAGGTTAGTAAAATCTAAAACCTGCAGTACTCAGTACTTATTAAAAGTCTTTTAAGTCGTTGTAGTCCTCTGCCTTTTTCATCTTTGATATAAGTTGTTTTGCAGTCCAATCATAGATTCGGCCAGTTAATTGAAAATCAATCTATCGTTTTAGCTTTTATTTCGCCTTCATGCTTTGCTATTACTGGCCAAGATAATGCCATTGTTTCAAAAATGTTTAATTAAACTAGAACCATAAGGTTCTTTTTCAAACTAGTGTTCAAACTAAGTTGCTAAGAACTAGAATGTTTTTGATATCTTCGCGTTGTCGCGTACACTTAGTAAATCTCGTCCCTCTTTCACCAGCTTGCCAAAAGGGGGCTGTTTTGAATATAAGATTGACTTCAATGGGAAGGGCTTTCCTAGAAATGGTCCAGTTATGCAGAAGAAGACTGTGAAATGGGAGCCATCCACTGAGATGATGTACATGTGTGATGGGGAGCTGAAGGGTGATGTTAACATGGCTCTATTGCTTGAAGATGGTAGCCATCACCGATGTGACTTCAAAAGTACTTACAAGTAAGTGTTTACGTTTTTAAGTATTCTGATGAATCTAACGTAAGCAATACAAAACGTTTTTGATGCTTGCATAGTGATGTACCTCTTGTTTGGGAAAAAAGATGTTATCAAAGTACAAATTTCTCTTGCTTAAAATAAGAGGCACCCAATTACCGATTGTTCGTAATACGTCAGAAGTGCCTCAAAGGGTTATGTTTATGCTTTAGAAGTCTGTTTGGTTAATTTGGAGCTGCCAGCGTGAGAACTATTAACAGCAGGCAACCTGTGTCCGGAGAGCAAGCTTTAATCTGTGAGGACCGAGGTCCATGCAAGCAAAAATGTACTTATACATGCGTACAATCAATCTTCATAAATTATGTGAAGGGTAGAACCATTTTTGACGCGGTCAGAACCATAGAGGACATCATGGAATTTTCAAAGAAAGACAGTATTGACTGAAGAATAGTTTGCATAGATTTCAAAAAGGCTTTTGACACAGTTGGTAGGGACTTTTTATTTCGAACTTTATCCGTTTTTGTTTTTGGACCATCTCTTATTCAATGGGTCCACACTTTTTACAAGAATATCTCGAGATGTGTCTTAAACAATAGCTTTTCAACTTCACCCTTTGCAGTTGAAAGAGGAGTAAGACAGGGAGACCCTCTCTCTGCTTACCTATTTATTATAGCATTAGAAGAGCGAAGGGGAAAAAGCATAACACAGGTGTTTTGTTTTAGACAACAACAACAACGAGCTTTATTTGCGTGACCATACAAGTGCATACAGTATATTGCAAAGCTATTTTTAGGAATCAAAATTACAACACATGGCAATTACGTTACTTTAATAATAATTTGTCACGAAAATCAAAACAAGTTGAAATATGTTTTATGAATTGTATATTGATAAAGTAATTAGAAGAGTTTATCAGTTTTTTGATCAATCCGTTTATAGGTAACTGGGTACTATTTGAAATCAGAGTGTTGACTTTATAGTAAAATTTATTCTTTATAATCATAGAGTATGTAGGACATTAAAACTGAATAAAGTGAACTTCGTCTTCTATTGCATTGCATCCACAAAAAGGGCAATGCCTATTATCCTTCGTAGTTTGATTGTATCTACCTATTTCTATCATTAGTTTGTGATTGCTTATTCGTAGCTTTATTAAAGCCCTTCTCCCAGCTGTTCCTCTTGTTAAGTAACTAGAGGAGGTATGATCGGTTTTAAAAGATCTATAAAATTCAAGTTTTTGAGAATGTTGAAGGGTGCATGTTTTGCCAATATGAGATATGTTCCTGTTTCATTGAACTGACATAGCTTTTTACCATAGCTATATCTAATAAATCAGGGTTAAAGTCAGGAAGCTTAAAGTATTCTGACATATTCATCAAATGAGAGTGGAAGCTATTTTTGCCATTACAGTGTACCTAGGTCAAATGGCATTAAAAAGGCTTGTTTGACGAGATTCCTCATCTTTAGACTGTATATACAAAATGTACTTGAGAATTTTTTGATTGATAGTGATACTTAAAGGAAAACGACCAAGCTCTGCTCTACAAACTAAGATACATCTCGCGCAACCCGATGAAGTACGGTTTTGTGGTATTGATCTCAGTTCTTTTCCTCTTTGCAGAGCTAAGAAGCCTGGTATTCAGTTGCCGAAATATCACTACATAGACCATCGCATTGAGATTTTGGAGCAAAAAGATAATTACAACCAGGTTGTGCTGTATGAGAAGGCTGCTGCTCGATATTCTCCGTTTCCTGTCATGGCAGCCAAATAAAAGGCTTGAAGAGAGAAGGGGAAAAAAACTCTCTCTGTGTTTAAGGCGGGTGCTCGGAATTAGTTTTTGTTGCTTTGGATTCAGGAATTCGTTTCTAGATTTGTTAGAGTATAGTTCTGGAGTATAACAAAATAATTTTTTTTTCTTTTGTTTTTCTTTCATATTTTTGCAAGATTTCGTCATAGAGATAAGAGTTGTTAAACTCACTTGCAGACAAATAAAATTAAGAATACTGTAGCTTGGAATGAACTTGTTTCAGAATTCGGGCCTTGTGCAGATTCATTTGTTTTGTTTGTTGGTTTGTTTTTGTTTTTTTATTACTGGGGCTTGGAGAGTGACTTTTTTCGTAAATACTGTCAGCATATCAGTTAATTTCTTCCCATGGGTTTTGGTGGATGCATGATTCAAAATCAGACAGGCATTCAATTTGAGAAAGACAGTCGTCACCTTCTCCATCCGATACTTGAGTTAACTTCTTTCCCTAAATTGCTTCAAGTTTCTTTTATTATTATTGTTATTATAATTATTATTATTATTATTATTATTCAGTTATTATTATTATCATCATTGCTGTTATTATCATTATTGTTATTTAGCTACAATTTGTCATGTAGATAGTGGCAAAATTGCTTTTTGCGAGCGTGTCCTTCGTGTGTTGTTTCGATGCTTTAGGACTCTATTTGATTCATTTCAGCCGCTTTTTCTATCCCTGAAAGGTCGTTAAAGCGGGCTTCAACCGATGGAAAATTTAAACTTTTCCAAAATCAATAATTAACTTTCTAAGTTATCTATTAATCGCAGCAGAGAGATATTTACCTTTAATCGGCTTCTGCCGTTAGCCATGAAAAAGCCAAATGTCTCCACCGCACTGAGATCCTCTTTTAAAACAGTGGTTACTGAACGGAAAGGCTGAATGTGGTCTTCTCGTTTTCTCTATTCCTCCAAGGGTATCTATCCCATATCTCTGCCGCAGAACATACGAAAGCTGCGAAGGATCTATAAAGACCTGACTGGCAGCTGCTTGTATAAAGGAAGATGTAATTTAACCTGTCCAAGTAAAAGAAGTAGAAATGGATTTTGATTTTCTTCGCTACCATTTTCATTTTCCGTAGATAAATCGGTAACGAGAAACGGTTTAAGTTAGGATATATCAAAGCGCTTAATCTCCCCCACTAACGGTAACATAAGTGTAATTGCATATTTATATATTAAACCGATACACAGAGTTAATGTTTCCTCAAATTGTCTAAAAGGAAGCTGCAAACTCAGAGAATTCAACGTCATTTGAAGGTTTATGGAAAGGAAAAATAATACACCATGATGTTTGACTGTTTTAAAAAGGTGGTGGAGGGGGCGGGGTGACTTTTTTCGGGGGGGGGAGGCCAGGGTCCAGAGTAATTTTTTTTCGGGGGGGGGGAGAAGTTGGGTAAGTCCAGAGTCCAGGGTCCAGAGTCCAGAGTTTAGAGTCCAGGGTCTAGGGTCCAGTCCAGCTTTTAGGATATGCCCATGATCTCTATAACAATCGCTAGTATTCCCAAATAGCTAGTAAAAGTTCTGTATTGATTAAAACTTTCCTGTCAACAGCCAATTTTACATATCTTATAGAGTACACTTACCCGCAGAGACTGTATTCAGTCCAACATACTGTAAAGGTCTGTAAATAAACCTAAGGAAGGAAATAACCCTTAAACGTCAATGTCATTATTTAGCAGTACATACCGTGAAAAGCAAAGGCAGAAGAAAGCGAGCTGTTACTGTGAAATTTCACTCGAACAAGTTAAAAATGAGAAAAAGAGAAGATTATTGAAAGGAAAACAGAATCTGATCCTACAAGACATGGCAGATGACACAGCAAAGTGTTTGAAAGCCTTCAAGGGCAAATAATCGGTGGAAAGTGCGTGGTTTACCAATGGCAGAATAAATACAAACAGCATGAACAACCTTAAGGATAAAGGAATTTGTCTGAATCAAAGAACGTATGTCTTTCTTTAACCAATGACTGTGAGTAGTATCAGCTGCATTTTAGATTCATTACCATTTAACAACTTGAATAATGATGAATTTCACAATTGTCTCATATTACTCAAGTAACGTTCAAAATTGAATGTAAGCCTAAATGGAACTGAAGTTGCAAAATTGCAAAATTTTAACTCGTTTTCGCTAACTGATCAGGGAAGGTCGTATTTAACGTTAAATTCTGATATAGATCCCGATCATAATTTTTACAGTCAGTTTTTACATTGTACAGATGATTGCGATTACAATTATGGACGTACTTTTAAAAAATTAAATGGCAACCATACAGGAAAGGAAAATAAACTATTCGTAGCATAGTAAATATATTTGATGATTTTTAAGGCATAATTAAAAAGCTTAACACATGTCTTGAATTCTCAGTTATAGGGTTTATCAAAACTTGGCCTAATAGTAGCAATCGCAATTCGTTGAGCTTACTACCAAACCAAATAATATCATCATTGGTATCATTTATAGATCACCCAATGATTCTTGCTCTATTTAAGGAATTCCTGGAGGAGTTACTGAGAAAAATAGATTTTCAAAATTAATTAGTGCTACTTAATGGGCGATTTTAACCTACAATCATGGACAAAAGTCTTGGGACACTTTTGCGTTTCTGGGGTGTTTCTTCAATTCACACAGGTCGGACCCCTCCCCTCACCCCAGAAACAATGTTGGACGCATGTATCCAGAATTTTTTCGGAGTTTCAACTTTGTATAGGGTGGGGGGAGGGAGAACTGCAAGAAAAGTTCGAAAATGATGCACTGTTTTAAGAGGGAACCGAGAAATGACGGAAAAATGTGCATATTGCAGTACTGTCCCAAGGACTTTTGTCCATGATTGTCTGAATCTTGGTTTGGGAGGAAAAAGTCTGTTTTCTTCATTTTTCCTACGCTTTTTATGCATTTTGGAGATAAGTAGGTGATCACATGCAATAATAATGACCTTTGAAACTATTTTCTCAACATAGCAAGTTTTTACAAGGCAATTCCCTGATTAGCCATATCGGGCCCACTCCCTTAAACTGGAGCCGAGTACAGCGGATGTTGGTCAGGCACGATGTTTCGAGCATCGCGCACAGTACTCGGTCGCAAAAACAGTGTATTATCAATATTCGCTACAAATTCATTAAGGAAACACGGCTAGGATATATTTCAACCAAAAAGTAATTGCACTTGAAATAATTTGGGCCACAAAGGCCATCCCGTAAAGTGAATACAACAGTACTCACTTGATTCAGTAAGGAAAAATTATCTTGTTCTTCTTTCTCTCCATTTGAAAGTGAGTACTGTGACTAAAAAGCTAAACAGCCAAATTTAACGGTGAGAATAATTCCCTGTGAATTCTGCTTCGGTAACATTATTCTGTTGACTGCTCGCAACATATCTGCCCTGGTATTGCCGGAAATTACTCTGCGTGACATATTCTACACTTTACGTTACTCCACAGTTCTCACAGTTCTCACCCTACAGTTCTCACCTGTAAAAAGTATATGTTCCTGCGTTTGAAACAGTGATAAGCAAATTATGTGCTTTCAGATATTGTATCTCATCTAGTCTGAGAGAAAAACGTGCTTGTACTGGAAATTCTCAAGCACACTAGGCTACTTTTAACAGTTCTCGCTCCTAAATAAATAAGAGAAAATTTCAAAGATTATTTTTATACTATAAAAGGGCGAGAACTGTGGCAAATCACTCAACGCCTCAGTTTTATGAAGGGAAATAGCAATAATTCATCGCAAACAAACATTTTATCACTGTGTCGATACAGTTTGATGATAAATCGGATTTCCAAGGACATATTTTTTCACATAAATAGCCGAGAACTGAAGGCGAGACATGTCAACAGGCGCTCAACTCCTGAGTGTAACGCAACCTCGAGATTCCGTTACACTATCTTATTTGGCATCAATGTTCAAGATACTATAAAATATCTACTATTTGGCATGTCTGCGAAACTGTAGCCGAAAGTTTTACTGACGCTACATTGCTTGTTACAAAGACAAGGAAGAGACTTTGCAAACATATAACAGAAAAGTGCTCTATATGGTGTTACGGTTAAATGTAGTGATTATTTCCAGCACTCTTAGAGCAAAAGAATAGTTGTTCTGGTTTGAAAAAATACATCATACCGTCGTCAAAAGATCAATTCCAGCATTAAGGATTTCATTGTGCAACAGATTACAAAGCAACGTCTACTTTTCTAAACAAAGTGGTTTTCAGACCATGTCTACTAAAAAATAATGACAATCAACATATTATATCTCAAAACCAACTAGAATAACAAATTCTAGTGAAACATTTATTGGTAACATATTTGTTAACAAAATTAATGAGAACTATCAATGCGGCATACTGTTTTCTGATCTTTTAGATCATTTACCAGTGTTTCTGACAAATACCGGCGTACAAAGCAAACGAAAGGAAAACACCAACCGCGACAAATGTAGGTTAGCGAATGACAAGACTCTACGTAATTTGTGCCTTGACCTAGAAAATGAAACGTGGAGCGACCTTTACAGTAAGTCAGATGTTCAAGAGACTTATGACCTTTTTTACAATAAACGTTTTAAATTGTTTCACAAAATATACCTTTACTTGAGAAACTAAGAAAGATAGCATGCATAACAAAGGGATTCTACAATCAAGGAAGTAAAAAGGTGTTATGTAAGAAATTTCTGAGATATCGAAATGGAAACTAATAAGTCAATTTACAAGAGATATAGAGACAAATCTAATATTAAAATAAGAGAGGCAGCAAAGAGAGTTATTTCAAGCAGCAATTAATGGTCATAAAGGTCAAGTAACTTGAAATATACATGCATGGAAATTAATCAATCAAATCATAAATAGTGAAAGTAAAGTGAAACCAGAGTTACCAGACTGCTTTCAAAGAAATGACACTTTGATAACAAATCCTTGTGAAATTGGTAATGAATTTAACAAGTATTTTGCAAACGTAGGTCCAAATTCTGCTGCTGAAAATACCTGACAGTGGAGTAAATTTCTCAACCTATTTAGACAAAAGATCTTTTAACTCTGTCTTCCTCGATACAGTAACAGAACGAGAAATATAGCATGAAATATGCCATCTAGATCTAAAAAGCTCATCTGGTTATGACGAAATGCCATCAAAAGTCGTAAAGGCCATCTGCAAGTACATAGTTAAACCGTTTGGATACATACTCGGCAATCAGTCTTTTGTCATTGGGGTAAGACCAAACGACCTAAAAGTGGCACTTATTACTCATATCTTTAACGCAAACAGTAATTAGGAGGAATTTGCTAATTATAGACTAATCTCTGTCCTTCCTTGCTTCAGTAAAATACCAGAGAAGATTATGTATAAAAGGAGAATTAAGTATCTTAATAGACAGAATGTTTTATACAGAAGTCAGTATGGTTTTCGCAAAAAGAAAAAAAAACATTCAACAAACTTAGCAACTATTGAACTAAGACCAAAATTGTGCAAGCAGGAGAAAATAGTGAATATACTCAACAGTTACCAGCGCCGTACAAACCGGCGTAGCTGTTCAGGGAGCTTAAGCAACAGCGTTTTTGAGCGACGGACGTCAACCGGAAGTGGACTTTTTGCATCGTTGGGCAGTGGTTTGGTTAAAACTCTCGGGTAAATCGTCTTTAAAAGAGAAAAGAAAGTTAGCAATGAAAATTTGATAGCGTCAAGGCATATAAAAAGAAAGAAAGCTTCACTTCCGGGAGACGTGCGTGGCTCAAAAACGTCTTTGCTTAAGTTCCTTATTGTTAAATAATACCATCAACTTACGTGATACAACTCACTTTGACTCTGAAGATGACTTCCGCACAGTTTGTCGAAACGTCAGTCACTGTCAACAACAACAGTCCTATTGAGGACTACGTTCACCCGGACGATCAAACTCAACCTACTTTTGAAATGACTCTTGGGTTCAAACCTTTCACAGTGAATATGCTGTTGGTGTATTCTTAGACCTTACAAACGCATTTTGATACAGTTAACCATGATATATTACTATTACTATTTTACTATTTTTATCATGACCTATCAAACTATTTGTTTTAATTATTATTTCACATTAAATAAAGAAATACACGACCATTATACGCGTTTAGCATCTGGCATACATATTGATTATACAAGGACAAATCAGGGGCGGATCCAGGAATTTTTGATTGGGGGGATTCAAACTTTGGTTCAGAAAGGACTGTTGAACTTTTTTGCGGCAAATTACTTCTCCCCCACACCTTCCACATTCCCTTAGCCCCACTTCCCTCCCACCAGTCGCGGTTGCACGTTATAATTCAGTCCTTAGCCCTTATTTCTTACCGTGTACTTGAATTCTATTCGTAAAGGATGCACGCTTGGAACATCCTCCTCTTGTGCTTGGTAACAACGATTGTACAGATTTCGTCAAAGTCATTGTCAAGGTCATGGTGTAAGTGCATATGAGCGGAAGTCCTGACAACCGCTCATCAGACATCAGACATTACATGGCTTCAGCTCCTCCTGTTTAGCTTCAGCTTTTTATTTTCAATTTCATTAGATTTGACTGGTTGATAGAAAGAGGTTATCGGCCGAGTTGTCGCCATAATTCTCCACCAACTGAGAAAGTAGAGACGACCACCCTTTTTTCAGTCTGTGCACGCCGGTCGCCTTTGGTGCGGGAAATATTGCTTTGCGAGCAGAGGCGAACAAATCATAGGACGGTACCCCCACCCCCCCCCCCCCCCCCCTCACTCATAAAAAATTCATCCGCCACTGTCTTGAGTGTTTCAAACTGAATTACTTCTTCTTAATGTCTAATACTCACGACAAATGTTTCGCTGTGCACACAAATCAGGTCAGATGCTTCAACTAGCTGTTAAACAATCACTAATCTGGCTACATCGCCGGCATGTTGTTGGGAGCTGTTGCTTAAAGTTTGAAACCGGTCATACTTTTAGCTACGTGCAAACGCAACAACCCCCAACATTGTTCTGGGCCAGCAATGTTGGGAGCTGTTGCTTCCATTTGCACGTAGCTTAACAATAGTGGGTACTGAAAGAAGTTCTCAGAAAAGGCCATAAACACTTCCTCTGTCGTGAGTTTACTCTAAAACGAGAAACGAAATGTGTTGCTATTGGGAACTTGGAATTTAGATTGAGAAATGAGGAGGCGATTAATTCTTCGCGAAACAGGATTTACTCGCTAAAGGTTTTTTACTTCCTATTTTATCAACGTCGATACTTTTTACTTGTTTCTGAATTGATTTAGTACGCGTGTTAGCGACGACCGGAAATATGTCTGCGGTCGCAGGCTATACGCGAGTAACGAAAATTCAAGGGCATCGATTCCAGAGAAATTACATCATTCAGTGGCCAGAGATCAAAAAAGTTATTTACATGGCAGGTCATTTCAATCATCCCCTAAAATAACTCGCATTCTCATCACAAGATCCATCTGCATGCAATGAAAGTTAACAACACCCGATCATCGCAGTTTTGCTAATTTCTTCTTTTTTTTTCGACCACTCAGTAGTGTTCACTTGTTCCAAAGTAATCGACGCTTTCAAGCGATAGAATTCGTGGACCGACGCGTTTCGGAAAAATTGGGTGGGGGTGTGCGGCACGCTTCCTGAAACCCTTACTCTAGTTTCAGACCAAAATCTGTGATTTTCCCTACTCTATTTCAGACCTGATCAAAAATTTGATTCCCCATTTCAGACCTGAAGCCCTTGAGCCCGGCGCGTGACCGGAGCGCGTGACAAGCTGTTACGGAACGTACACGGTTGGCGTAAACATTATCCTCTCTTGATTAAAAGGGAAATGGTCTTATCGCCAAATGATGAAGAAGTAGCTTCTCCTAAGAAACATACCCAATTCAGGACTAGAGTGCACAAACCACACCCTATTTCAGACCAAAATGGTCGAAATTGATACCCTATTTCAGACCAAAACGGCTAAAAACCCATACCCTTTGGCGCCACACATACCTATATAGCCTATATAAGGGAGTACCCCAGGACGAAAAACGCGTTGCAGATTATGAGTCTCGCTGCTTACGCAAGCGAGTCTAATGAGCAAACTGAAATTTTATATTCAACTGAATTGATTGCAAAGTACCATCAATATGAGAATATGATGTTTCACTTAGCCGGAGATGTGAATTTAAGGACTGAAGCTAATCAAGATGTCACCAGCAATTTTAAGTGAATTTCCCTTGTTAGTAGTCATTGCATCCATAACAAGTGTTTCTCTTTCATATTTCATTGAATTAAATTCACATTGGTCTTAGTCGATAAACATTTATAGCACACGTTAATTAAAAAATTGAGGAATAAAATCAGCATGAGGCAGCACTCATTACAATAGGAACTTTTTAATATCATGAATCGTCAAATTTGATCTTTTGCTGTTGGTATAATTAGTTGGTTAAGGCTGCTTAATGACCGCATGTCGCGATAAGTTTTACATTTTTACGTTCTTTATTTTTTGTTTTATCTCTTTCGTTAATTTTGTATTTTTTGCTTAATTCTTATTACCTTGAAAGGGAAAATCAGATTTTATCGGTTTTTATTCCATTTTGATTCAAGCTACGATCTATTTAAGTCGCCAGCTTGTCGGTTTTTTCTATTTTTCTTAAAGATAAAAAAACTGTTAGTACTTTTTCGGCGTTGCCATTGTTTCGTTTCTAAAAACAAGCTTGTTTTTGTTCTAACGAAAACTGTTACCTCCCTTATAAATAGGAAAGCCGTTATTAAAGATTGCACCCCGCGGTGTAGATTAATTTACTTCCTACAGTCTGCAAAACAAGACCCTCTAAAATGATTTTAAATTTCCCAGTTCTTGTTGTTTTTAAAAAGGAAAATTAAACGAATTCTCGCTATTCTTGAAGAAATTAGGTAACAACTTAGAAAGCATTGCTTTAAAATAATATCAAAAGTGATAAGTGTTGGCCGGAGAGAGGCCGATGAGACCTTTACAATTAATCAAAACTGCTTTATATATAGTCTGTTCGTTTCCTTCTTCCGTCGCTTTTTAACCTTAACTTGATCTTATCAAACCCATTACAGTGCTTCAAATTTGTCATTACTTGTGACTGCAATAATCAGAAAACTTTTAATACACCTCAACCGTAGCATGGTTTAACAACAGAATCAGATGAAGATAGCTGGGCATGGGATTTCTCTGTAAGTTGTATCAAAATAACCGAGGTTCTTTGACAGATTACCGCGCTTTTTCAATGCCCATTGTTTGAAATCGAAATAGGTAGCTTGCTCTGAATTATTATCTTTCTCGTTCACAGTTATATATTTTGATTGAACGGATAGACGTAATTAAAAAGTATAACTAGTATAATATGTATTTTCCTTTGCAGTATTCCAATGATACATCAGCATGCCTACTGATTAATTGCATCAAATTATATTGTAATTTGTATAATTTCCCAATAAAGTGCTCCATATTTAGTTAAGTCACAAGGGGTAAAAATAGGTTATTAGTTGTTAGTTTTTATTGATGGGCATTGGTGCGCACTATAAATTCAAACATCCGAAGGTTTCGTTGTTTATTTAGCACTCAAAGGAAGAGAAAGAACCGAGCTATCGTTCTCTCAGTCAACAAATTTTCTCTCTGCCGAGATGCAGCCTTACCGTAATAAAGCCACAAATCAGTTTTTGCCCATTTATTGGAACTGTGAGCCGTGTTTGTGCGAAAACTGCCTGAAGTCCCCCCATCAAGAATTAAGTTCGTGTGTGGTGTCGGATAACACTCAAAAGCCTTCATTCTCTATTGAATCCTTGTTAAGCAGAAAGGACGAACCAAAAACTGACCAATGCTTGGTAAATCCGACTTTGAAGATGAGCGGAGTCTCCAGTAGTACTACTAGACAGCTTCCGAACGATGCTACCGAACTATTACATGGCTACCTTGCACATTTCCGACATCCGCCGAGCTTTGCTCAAGTATCCCTGTTTGGAAGTGGAAACTTCCATGGAAATGGTGAGTTGACAAAAAAATCATTTGGTTAGTTTGTTGGGTTTGATTTTATCATAATACACAAGTTTTTAATATCACGAAGTGACAGGTGACAGAGAACAGCTAGCTAGCGAACCGAATCCCAGAGTTTATCCAAAGCCACGCAAATTATTTACCGAAATAGATCCATGACCATCAAATCTGTCTTTCTTTCCTACTTGGAATTATAATTCGGAGGCGGTACCCGGTGATAATGTTACTGTATTAGAAAGGCGCTTATAGAAAAGGCATTAATTGCATTTAGATTGAACTTCTTCCCAGCACTGAAGTGTCTCGTTGTTTTAGTTCACGCGCGCTTATACTAGTGCCCTTATTACGGAAGCAGGGTCTCACGTCGAGCTTATCGCGTCCCGAGGTGTTTGTATGACAGATGAATGCAATGAAATGATGCGATGCTGATTTATTCCTTGTAAGTTTAAAACAAAATGCATGCAGATATAATTTTTTTGACATCCAATAAAGCTTGAAAGTATTTTTCAATCTTCCACAAACTTAAATGATTGAATCATTTCTTCAGTGTTACACATTATATATAACGGAAAAAGCGAGTGAGCGCAAAATTATTGAATTGATATTACTGGACGAGCTGTCTCTATTCTCGTGCTAGTGGCAAAAAATTGCATCATTTTCACTCGGTCCTTTTCCATCGTTGCAGGAACTTTTTTCGCCCGCAGCGACGAAACAGATTGGTCCATTGAAAAGCCTAAACGCATGCGCACCATCTTTACCGTGGAGCAGCTCGAGCGCCTGGAAAGAGAGTTCACACGCCAGCAGTATATGGTCGGAGGGCAGCGGTTCTATCTTTCCAAGGAGTTGGGATTGACGGAAACTCAAGTGAAAGTCTGGTTTCAAAATCGAAGAATAAAATGGCGGAAACAACTCATTGAAAAACAAAGAAGTAAAGTTAGATACCAGAGAGAGCCAAGCATAAGTGCACAAGAGGAAAATGATTGCTCTTAATCACTTATAGAATCAGTAAAAACAGCATGTCACTTCAAGGTGAACGACGATTATAAAGGTTGTCAGACTTTTTAACGCACATGGGACATAGACTCGCCTTACGATTCTCATAACAATTCACGTTGGCGTTTCATTCCAGCATTATAGTTTGACCGTTTTGCTTTGTTTTTTGATTTTGTTTTTTAATTATAATCGATCACATAATTGGCTTAGCATAATAACGGCCGATTCATGGCTTACAACGCAATGCACTAATTAGATTAATATTGATACGACTTACTCTAATACTGGCGTTTCCAACAGGCTCTCGGCATTAAAAACAACAAACCTTTATTATCTAAGCGCTAGATCCTTCTCAACAAGCAACAACCGCCTCAAGCGACTTTCCTAGAGGTATGAAATTTATGTGTTCCCCGTAATATATAAGACCTGTATTGGAGTATAGGTAAGCTACAGATAGTCTGTTTGTTACATGAAACTTTCTTTTAACCGTTGTTAATACTCGCCACTCAGTCTTTGTCCAAATACGGAAGTTAACCAAAGTTTCAACTGACTAGATTGTTCTTGTATAGCGGGATTTTTCAATGAGAGTAACTAAAAATTATTTTAGTCTTCTACTACAGCTCTACAAACCTATTTAAATCAACACACTCGTCAACTCATCTACATAAACACTTGGTACACGAGCAGGATAGCCATATCTCCAAAAAGCTCGATGTTTGCAGTGGAGAATTTAGCAACACCATTCCAGACCAATGGGTTCGAGAACATGATTTATCAGAGCACAGAGCCAATGATTTCACCCATATCTTGGACCCATCTACTTGCAAGTGAAGCTTTCCTTTTTCTATGGCTGAAGCAAACTCACAGATTGTGTGGTTGAAGTTAATTGACGGGTTAGAGGTGGTGACGAGTCCAAGTGCTTTAATGTCTGCCAAGACGATAATGACGTCTAAATCGTCGCCATTACTGAAACTGCCACCGCTGTAAGCAACCCAATCCACGACAATTGTGTTCCATTTTAATGGCTTGGCAGCGGGGGAACCTAAACCATCTGCAAACTGACTTCTGCCGTCGGCGTCTGTAATTAAGGGAAACAGATGAGGTGTCTGACGAATCTTCTTCCGCTTTCTTACCTAACTTTTGGACAGAAACTTTTATAAAGATCATCGTTCCGTTTTCGCCCCCCTCAAGACACCGAAGAATCTGGCCGCTCCTACCGCTGCTCTTACTGCACCGCGTTTCGATGTTCCACAATCCATTTGATGGATTCTTATGCTGTGTCCAACCTCGAGCCTGAAAGATCCTCTGATGGTCCAGAACACTTGTAGGTATTCCGTGCAGTTTAAGGCGACACATTCTGGTCGGGCGCTAGAAAGCATGGAATATGAGTTGCGAAGGCCCAATTCCGTATCTGGTTCCCAGTTGCCTGGATCCACGGACCCACCAACGGCACCAAATTAATTACATGAATCTCCAGATGGGCTAGAACAGCTCTGGGGCAGATTGGATGTCAATTTTCTTCCAGGCGTGCACGAGCAAGCCGTTTTCACTGTACCAGAATTTGTATGGAATACCTCCACCAAACATTGGTACCAACAGTACTTTGCCAAGGGGTTGACACAACGTGCAGCACGGTTTGTTTTTTTGTTTAAACTAGCTGTTTGTGAGGCACGTCGCCCACTGGTACTCGTTGTTATAGGAGTATAGTCGTATGCAGTTAGTGTTTCCAGATAAACCAGTGAAGGGGTCACACTGATTGACGTCACACCAGGCACAGCGCACGAGGAGAAAAGCGCAGATATTGACAACATCTTAATCTCCTGCGAAAAAAAAATAAGGTAGATGATTAACTAATGACCGACAACAACTACACTGCCCCGTCCCAACTATTTAGAATAGAGTATTATTTAGCAGGCTGTTTAAGGGGCAGAATTCTAGCCACTTCGAGAGTGCAATACTGATCAGAACTGTGACTAAACATATTAATAGCACGTTAATCGCTAATCGATAACGTCAGTTTTCTTTCTAGTATGCTATTTTCATTTGTAATCAATGCAAATACGTTATTATAAAATGCACAAGCAAAAACAAACTGCAACAACTTGACTATTGCGCTTAAGTGCTTATTGCTCAACTATTTGTCGAATTAAAAAATCGTGTCCATAGCAGTCATCATCAAGAACTAAGAACGCAACTATCACACTATTCTTTTCTTCTCCTTCCTTCCTCCTCGCTCTTTCTATTTTCAAAAGTTTCCTTTGGTTTAGCAAGTGCACAGACAAAACTAAATTCTGGTCAAGTCCGTCTGCGAAACAGGGCCGAAATCCTAATTGTTCTAGGCCCCCACTGGTGTACCAGGATATGAGTAGGCGCCATGAATAGCCTGTTTAAGACAGTCAGGATAAAAGGAAATTCGCAAATTAAGACATTTCTGGTAATTCGTCGAGTCCGTTGGACGCCCACAACAAGGATCTTGGTGGGTCGTTAACAAAACCAGGATCGGATTGCTTGGATCAGATCGGATTGCGGATCGGATCGGATCGGACTGGCAATTCGCTTTAAATTACATTAGGTACACTGAAAGTGATGACTTGTTGGTTATTGTACGACTGCGAAAGACTCGGCTAAAGCAGATAGGTGTGAGAAGACGTCTTGTTAATGAAAATATTGTACATGACATTTGAAGAGGTCATTCGCTTATTGGTAACAACTCGTCGCTATCGTACCTTGCTCACTGATTTTGTTTTATTATCCAAAACCAAGAAACAAGAAAATGATCACATATGGGCTTTTTAAGAGTTCCATACTTGGTTCTTTGATTAATTTTCAATGTCAATATCCTCGGCGTAAGAGCTTGAATTGTCACCGATCAGTTGAATCAGAAACAGAAGGATTTATTATTGCTGCCCAGGATCATTCCATCAAGACTATAAATTGTAACGTATCGCAGGGATAATACTCAGTAAGAACTCCAACAACGGCGAACACTCGACTCGAAGCTTATCATCTTTAATTACAAAAATCCCACGTGCTTACAAAAGACTTCGCTATATATATAAGCTGCTCACAATACTTCATGTAAGCAATACGTTAATAAATACTCTTCATGTAAGCAATACGTGACATCCCCCCTTCACAAAAAAAAGTAAAACAAAAAGACTAGCTAGCAATAACAATAACAAGAAAGGAAACAAAACAGAACAAAGAAACAAACGGCTAGGAAAAAAAAAAAGTTCACATGATTAGAGTTCTGTTATCAAGAGTCATATCTTAGTGGCCTGCGAACCACTCGGCCGCTCCTGGTGGTTGTCACAGCAGGCGCAGGGGTAGAGGTAGCAGAAACAGGAACTGAACTGACATCATTGGATCTGGAAACAGGTTCATTGCTTGGTTTTGGTTCTGACTGGATGATAGTGGCACCACCCGAAACTTCCATATTGGCAGAAATAGGTACAGGACAGCTTGGAAGGTCAGCCTCAGTGACAGATTGGTCTTGTTGACTTGGAGACTCAGGAGGTATGGCTCTGAAGAATGGCTGCCTGGAGAGACTGAGATGTCTCCTGTTCCTTCTGTAGGTCCGGCCATCCTCAGTGCGGACCTGGTATGACCTAATGTCGACCTCCTTGGCCACAGTGGCTTTAGCCCATCTCTTGGAATCTCTGTCAGGTTTGATATGCACTACATCCCCAGGCTCCAATTTACTCAGCTCTTTGGCACCCCTGTTGTAGTAGTAAGTCTGTTTAGCCTTTCTCTCTTTCAGCTTGTGTGGGACACCCTGAACTGTTTCTGGAACAAGTAGTCTTGAAGAAGTTGGCAGCAGTGTTCTAGTCCTCCGACCAAACAATCGCTGCGAAGGAGAACTTCCGACTCCCTCAGCTGGAGTGTTCCGGTAATCCAAGAGTGACAAATTTGGGTCTGAACCTGCATCTCGTGCTTTCACCATGATACTTTGTGCAATTTTAACAGCATTCTCTACCTTCCCGTTGGACTGAGGGTAGCGCGGAGAACTGGTTAAGTGTTCAAACTCATAGGCTGATGCAAATTCCTGAAACTACTTCGAACTGAAGGGTGGACCATTGTCACTAAAGACTTGGACGGGTATCCCATGTCGAGCAAACTGAGACTTCAGCTTAGAGATTACCTCCTTGCCTTTCTTGTCACAAATTCTGTCTAGCTCGAAGTAGTCAGAGTAGTAATCCACACAAACCAAATAATGTTTGTCCTCAAAGTCAAACAGATCACAGCCTACTTTCTCCCACGGTCTTGTTGGGATCTCATGACTAATCATCGGTTCTTTCTGCTGATTTGGTTGATAGCTCTTGCAAACACCGCAATTGGAAATGAAATCTTCAATGTCCTTACCCATCTTGGGCCAGTAAACAACCTCTCTACCTCTTCTGAGACAACTCTGTATTCCAAGATGGCTCTGATGCAGTTTCTGCTTGACTTCTTCTCTCATACTCAGAGGAATCACTAGCCTCTCACCTTTCAAAATCAACCCATCTTGCACTGCGAGTTCATCTCTAAAGTGAAAATAGTCCTTCACACGCCATGGGACTTCCTCTAGGGTATCTGGCCACCCTGCTTGAATTATGGCCTTTAGGAGGGCCATTTCACCATCTGCCTCTGTACTCTGCCGGACTCTAGCCAGGCCATGAGGTGTAACAGACAGAAAGCTGAATGCATTAACACTTTCCACTTCCTTTTCTAGAGAAGTTCTAGAATCTAATGTGAGGCAGACTTCCTCTCTTGGATCCTTAATCTGCACACAGGGTAGGTAAGCTCTACTGAGGGTATCAGCTACATGGAGAAGAGCACCTCTCTTGTACTCCACTTCAAAATCAAAGTTCTGCAAGCGCAGCATCATTCTCTGAAGACGTTTAGGAGCACTCAACAAACTCTTGCTGAGTATTGATTCCAGTGGCTTATGATCAGTCTCTACTTTGAACCTCTTACCATAGACATAACTCTCAAACTTTTCAACTCCAAAAAGAATAGCCAAGAGTTCCTTCTCAATTTGTGCATAGTTTGACTCTGCTGATGTCAACGACCGAGAAGCATACGCCACAGGTTGCCCATTCTGCATAAGACATGCACCCAAACCGTGCTGAGAAGCATCACATTGTAACACAACTTCCTCCCTTGGGTCAAAGAACTTAAGGACAGGTGCAGAAGCTATCACGGCCTTGACACACTTGAAGCACTCCCCATGGACACTTTCCTCCCACACAAATTCAACATCCTCCTTTAGTAAGTCCCTGATAGGTTTCGTATGCTCTGACAAACCAGGCGCAAATTTCTGCAAATAATTCACCATTCCCATAAATCTGCGAACTCCTTGCTTGTCAGAAGGTGACGGCATATCCAGTATTGCCTCTACCTTGGCCGGATCGGGTTTCAACCCCTCAGCTGAAATGACATGACCAACATATGACAGCTCATGGAGTTTGAACTTGAGCTTGTCCTTGTTCAACGTGATGTGCTTCTGACGACAGCGCTCCAACAAATTCAGGAACTTAGTGTCATGGTCTCGCAGGGCCGCATCCTTTGTGTCTCCAACACCAAACACAATGATGTCATCTGCAACAGTTCTGACTCCATCAAGTCCTTCTATTGCCTCGTCAAGCCTACGCTGAAATTCCTCCGGGGCTGGGGAAATACCAAAAGGCATCCTTAACCACCGAAAACGGCCCCAGGGTGTAGCAAAGGTTGTCAGCTTACTGCTCTCATCATCTAAAGGCACATGCCAAAATCCATTCTTAACGTCAACCACAGAGAAGACTTGTGCCCTAGACAGTTCAGGTAGTAGATCATCAATAGTTGGCAAGGGATAATGGTTTCTCTTTAAGGCTTTGTTAAGGGGCTTTGGATCGAGACATACGCGCAACTTGCCATTGGGTTTTAATACCACTACAGTAGATGAAATCCACTCTGTTGGTTCTGAAACCGCTGCTATAATTCCCCTTTGCACCAATCTCTCAAGCTCCATTTTGTATTTCTCCTTCAAGGCAATAGGTGGTTTGCGAGCAGGCATCTGTACTGGTTTTACGTTCTGATCCACGTGAAGATGTAGTTTGTCTTCCAGCATACCATCTCCCTCAAAGACATCCTTGTACTGCATAACAACTTGAGGCAAGGTAAGACCTTCGGAGCTCTGTGAACCTTCAACAACCAGAATGTTCTGCGTGTTTACTGTAATTAGCTGCATTCCTTGTATAGCAGATGCTCCAAGCAATGGCTTGTTTTCTTCACCAACAATCTGAAACTCAAGGTTGTACTTTCTATTGTTCTTCGGATTACGCATACTAATCCTCTTTTTACCGAGTGGGCGTATCTTGGTACCATTGTACATATTCAAAACTGCCAAAGAGGCTTCCAGCTCATTAAGTTCAGGATCTTCGCAAACTCGTTTGTAATCTCTTATAGGCAGAATATTGACTGTTGCTCCACTGTCTAGTTGAAACCGAACATCATGGCCATTAATCACCATCCTAGCGTACAACTTCTGGGATTCAACACTATCCACCGACTCTGAGTTTACAGTGAGCAGATATTCCTCTGACGAAGAATCATCACTCATGGCATTGACCTGTTGTTTCTTCTTTTTCTGCTTGAAGGGCTTAGCACGCTGCCTACGCGACTGCTTCAAAGAACACTTCGCAGCAAAATGATTTTTCTCTCCACATCTGTTACAATTCTTTCCCCACGCAGGGCATTCCTCTCTTCTTTTCATGTGCCGCTTACCGCAAAATTTACACAGAATGACAGGGCTACAAGCTTTCTCAGAGAGCTTAGAATCTTCAGAAGCTTTGGATTTCGACTTTCCATCCGAAACAAATTTAAGCTCCTCGTGATTACCCATCGCTTGTAATTGCAAAGCAGTTGCCTCGCTCGACCTACAAATGTCGATACATCTGGTTAAAGTAAGTTTTGGCTCCTGTAGAAGACGCTTACGAGTGCCATTGTCTCTTATTCCAACGACGATCCTGTCACGAATAAGACTATCCAAAAGCGAACCGTAATTACATGTTTTAGCCAAAGTACGAAGGGTTGCTACATACGAGTCAACGGACTCGCCAGACTCTTGGTCACGCTTGTTAAACTGATAACGCTCGTAAATTTCATTCGTCTCGCCGACGCAAAACGCTTCTAATTTTTCAAGAACAACATCAATATCCTTACGCTCCTCTTCACTCGCAAAGCTGAGCCCATCAACAATTTCTAAAGTATCGGGACCCAAACACGTGAGTAATGTCGCCGTTCTCTCCTCCTTCGGCTGCTTAATCAGGCGAGAGGCCACTTCGTAATTCGTCCACATACGACAAAAGCGTTTCCAGTTGCTTGCTAGATTTCCTTTGGTTTCCAGTCTCGACGGAAACGGTACATTCTGCAAAACAGAAGTTGGAGTTTCGACCACCGGCGCTCCCTCGCCGCCCGGCATGACTACGAGCAAAATATAGGCACCAAACACTTCCAATACTCCTGACACCATGTAACGTATCGCAGGGATAATACTCAGTAAGAACTCCAACAACGGCGAACACTCGACTCGAAGCTTATCATCTTTAGTTACAAAAATCCCACGTGCTTACAAAAGACTTCGCTATATATATATAAGCTGCTCACAATACTTCATGTAAGCAATACGTTAATAAATACTCTTCATGTAAGCAATACGTGACATAAATAACGGTGCCAACATTCCTCACTTGCAGCCAATGGCTGAATTGCGGAGGAACCAGAGAGGTGAGATCGGACGTCAGCATGTAAAGGCGCACTCTTGCAGCCACTTCAGTCCATGCTTTGATCACACCTCGCCCACCCAGACCGATGACGGCACAAGTCAGTTAGACCATGACATCAGAGCCTACGTCCCCTACTCTTTTCCAACAATGTCACGGGTTCTTTTACTTCCCCTCAACTGAAGTACAATGATGAAGGAGATAAGGCCAACGGCTTAACGTCGCTGCTCAATGACGCGATCATCTAAACTGAAAGGGATTTCACAGCTAGCATGATCTCACCAGTTTTTTTAAAGACCTTGGTGATGGTCCGGCCGTGCTTTGAACTCATGACCTCCCGCTCAGCAGACCGGCGCTCTTCCAACTGAGCTAAATTTATAACCGGTCGGCAGTGAATGTACGGTGGCTCGTAGGGAGAAAACACTTTCCAGAACCCAAAACACTTCCCAGAATCCGAAACACTTCTCAGAATCCAAAAATACGTCCCAGAATCCAAAACACATCCCAGAAGCCAAAAACATGTCCCAGAATCCAAAACACATCCCAGAATCCAAAAATGCGTCCCAGAATCCAAAACACATCCCAGAATCCAAAAACACGTCCCAGAATCCAAAACACATCCCAGAATCCAAAACACATCCCAGAATCCAAAAACACGTCCCAGAATCCAAAACACATCCCAGAATCCAAAAACACGCCCCAGAATCCAAAACACGTCCCAGAATCCGAACACACTTCCCAGAATCCCACGTCCTAGAAATACACTTTATATAAAACTGTGAAAGGCTTGAACCCAGGAGTCATTTCAAAAGTAGGTTGAGTTTGATCGTCCGGGGAACGTAGTCCTGAATAGGACTGTTGTTGTTGACAGTGACTGACGTTTCGACAACCTGTGCGGTAGTCATCTTCAGAGTCAAAGTGAGTTGTATCCCGTCAGTAGATGGTATTATATACTCTGGTTATTGATCTGATTGGTCGATAAACTGGAGAACTGACAATTTGACTAACAATAGACGACTGCTTAACTGTGACAATAGACGGATCGAAACGCACCAATTACTGTTTACGAGTCTTCATAGCCAATAACACCACGGCTTAACTGACAGACGACCAATAACATCTTGACTTTATTGACCAATCAGATCAATAGTAAAATGTTATGTGGCTGCACAATAGACCTTGTCACGGTTTTCGACGCCATCTTGACGAGTAGGCAAACGCGTGAGAAATTACAGTATTTGTATGAGAATCTAATGTCGAATAATTTCCGTAGAACGGCTGTTATGAAAAAAATATGATTTGTAAACTAAAGCTTCACTCCCAAGGATTCTATACTGGGAAAAAATGAGGGCGTTACATGCACTTGAAGACCTAGAACCACTTTTTAAAATTTTCTATAAATTTGTCTGTAAGAAAGTACCGGGAAAATTACAGACAAATGTATGGAAACTCTAATGTAAACTAATGCAACCCTCTGGAGAAATTTAGGCACAGGTACGCCTCCAAAATTTTTTAGGATACTCCTTTGCTTTGTAGCTTTAGTTTACAATTGATTTTTTTTTTTTCAGAACAGCCGTTTTACGTAAATTATTTGACAATAGATTCTCATACAAATACTGTAATTTCTCACGCGTTTGCCTACTCGTCAAGATGGCGTCGAAAACCATGACAAGGTCTATTGTGCAGCCACATAACATTTTACTTTTTAGGCTTTCGACCCAGAGGAATTAGTAAAGGATAAACGTTTCTTCTGTGTAAAGTCTTTTCCAGTTATTTCAAAGTAAGAGAAAAAGGTTCCTAATTGGATTCTGGAAAGTGTTTCGGATTCTGGGACGTGTTTTTGGATTCTGGGAAGCGTTTTCGATTCTGGGACGTGTTTTTGGATTCTGGGAAGTGTTTCGGATTCTGGGACGTGTTTTTGGATTCTGGGAAGTGTTTTGTCCCTACGAGCCACCGTATGAATGACTTAAGGCGGCATCGATCCAATGTGTAGAATTTGAAACCAACAATCGGAAGCACTGGACTACCTCATCTCAGAATGTCCTGAACTTGCCAAACTAGAGAACGTACAAAGGCAGCAACATACTCCCACTGGGCAATATGCAAGCACTATGTCATCAAAGTGCAAGACAAATATTACGAAAATGGCTAGTCATGCAAACAGGTCATACCAGGAGCCCATAGTCCGGAATAGAACTAGCTAGTGAAAGACAAGGAGAAGAGAACCTGCCTGCTTATTGATATTATATCTATCCCCACTGAAAAAAAGGGGGAAAAAAAGACCTCTACACGTTGAAGTTTATTCAGTAAGAAATCATTGAACGAGTGGCTCTGGGGACTGGGCTCGATCCATCCCATGATGCATCTCACTCCCAGCTACACTGCAGCATGCATTGATAAACATATAAAAGTACAGAGTATGCACCCGATTTTGATTTTGTTTTTTGCTTTTAAAGAAGAAGGAAGGGCTATTGAAAACCGGAGGAAGTCAAACCAATGGTAGGTCCAAATACTGTTAGTATCTAGGTCATTTATAAATTATGTTTAATACGCAAAATCTTTGCCTTCTGACGACAATGCAAAGTCAAATAGAGCTTTTGAAAAGATTGCTCGGCTATTTTTATTTCGGATTTCAAAATATGCAAGTACAGTTGAACCCCGGTAACTTGAGCTCTGAAGGGAAACGAAATACAGTTCTAGTTTTTTAATTTTAGAGTTCTAAAGTGATGATGTCATAAAAATTGAATTTTCGAAATTATGGGATTTGTCAAGATATTCTCAAAGAACAACATCCAAGTTGCCTACTTGCCAAAAATCAGCATTTCGGGGGGGAAATTGTTATGCTCTGATGACTCCATACAAATCCTTCTAAATTTGACTTGGGTCTAAATTTGCCATGTTTATTAAAATCGGTAGTTGCTGATTTTTCATCACTTCAGTAAGCTAAAGCTTATTTAGTGCAGTGCAAATTATTTTCATCAGAAACGGTCATAGGCGTACGGGCAATTTTTTGCCAGAGGGGGGCGGTAAACCATTTGCCCAAAAACTTCTTGCAAGTTGCCCAAATTTTTACGAAACAGTCAAAATGAAAAGAGGGCCATACGATGCAACAGCATAGGCCTACGGATGATAGGAGCACATAAAACACGTTAAAAAAGCCAAAAGACAGCCAAAGATATTAATGATACGATCCATGTCATTGTTGACTACAGAAATGGCATATGCCCTTTAAGTGTTAATTAGTGCGATGTTAGTGACACGTTGTTGCAGAGGCAAGTTTTCAATCTGGGCAATGCACTGAATGATCGTCCTGCAGAACACAATGTAATGTAGCAGGTATCACTCCAAGGATATGTACCCTATTAGAAAACACTGAAAACATTATTGAATAGATCTTTCCTGTGCATGGGCCCCAGCATTGCTGGAACAGTCATGTAGCCTAATCTGTGCACAGGACAAAAATAAGCGTACAATTTCTGCTCGGCTTCAAGAAACTTGCCGTTGATTTTGAAAAATTTAGCAATGCAGGAGAAGTTTTCTTTATTAGGTGTTTCACTGTGACAGATGTTTCACAAAGCACAGAATATCATTTTCTTGATCATTTCCACCAAACCTGAGCCCAAGCTTGGACAGCACCTTGTCGATGGACACATAGTAAATGTTAATAAACGGTGGTTAGCCTGCACCACAGACAAAGCTAAACTCTGGTTAAGTGTACAAAACAGCCCCTCCACTTGTCCACTTGTGTACCAGGATCTGAGTATGTGCTATGATTGGCCTTTTAAAAAGCCATTACTTCCGGTAATTCCTTTTTTGGAATTTGTACCTGCTTATTTGCATTCCATTTGCTGCTTTTCCGTCTCTAGTTTATGGTCCCCCTGTGTGTCACAGCCACCTACTTAGGTTGGGCAGACACCTACTGAGAACCCTGCTGCTGTTGTTTTTGTAATGTGTTAAGTTTGCCCAGTATATACTCTTGTTAATTCTGAGAATTTGACATAAGCAGTGATCAGAGTACCCTGCTAGCAGAGGCTTTTCCCTTGTGTTTCTCAGCGTTGTACTGCCATTCTCTTCGCGGTTTTGGCTGCTCGCGTTTTGTTTTGGTTGTTTCTGTGCCGAGGAAAAGACCTCTGCAGACAGCCGTTTGGGATTCCTGTTGAGCATGCGCGAGATGAAAATGCGGTTACCATGGAATTTCTGTGTCATGTGTCGGTAATACGATGCCACCGCCGGAGTTTGCTCATGTATTCATGAGTCAAATTTCCCACGGGAATGACTCGTACTCGCCATGTTGATATAGCAGGCTCACTTTTGCACAGCAAACTAGTACATAAAAGATGAGCGAGTTGATAAAACCGGTTCCACAACTGGTTTAGTCATGTGATTACCTCCTAGATCTTGGAGGTATCTACAGCGCATGCTCAACAGGAATCCCAAACGGCTGTCTGCAGAGGTCTTTTCCTCGGCACAGAAACAACCAAAACAAAACGTGAGCAGCCAAAACAGCGGAGAGAATGGCAGTACAACACTGAGAAACACAAGGGAAAAGCCTCTGCTAGCAGGGTATGATCAGAACTCACTAACAGGAGTATTTTACACTCCTTTTACACTCCCTTTTCAACTGATCTGTTCAATAGGCCATTTCTGAATTCTGAAAAACTCTCACTTTCAAAACAAGGCTAAGTGCAAAACCTTTGTTGTGAAATTAAGACTTCTTTGCATGAAAGTAAAAAAAAAATCATTTTTATATCAATAGCTTCGCACTTAGCCTTCATCTGAAACAAAGGGCAGAAGCAACTGTCTTGGAAATGGCCTATTATAAATTAAAGACCTTAACCCATTCGCTCCTGGAGATTTTGCCGAAAAACGCGTTTTGAAGCTAGTCGAGTGGTTTTCTGGTCACTGTCATGCTATAAAGAGCTAAAACTTACCACAAACCCGTTTACCTGTCGTACTCTTCACGGCCTTCTGATCCAGATGCAAAATACCAGCTTGCGAAGTTTGGGCATGCGCAGAAAGCAAAATTTCAACATAGTTTTTGGGTTTAAAAGTGACACAGCAATCTTGACTTTTACTTTTTCCTTAATTCTCTCCTCCCGTCTTTTTTCGCTTTTCTTTCTCATTTTTTTTTCTCTTGCTGGGCATTTAGTAGGCTTCATTTTGATGGGAAGAGTTTTTAGGAAAGCTTTTAGGATCTTAGGATTAGGTGAAAGGAAAGGTAGGTGGGTAATGGAACAAGATTTTCATGGAGATTTACAGGTCAATCTTGCATGGTTTTTTGCCATTTTCTCCGGTGTCCTTGACTGAAATGTGCCCATTCTGGTATGGTTTGAAAGATCTCTTCACTCTGCACAAGTTAGCATACAAAGTTGGCCTTGACTGTTAAAACTGATGACGTCACGAGGGTTAGAAAGGACGTGGATCCGCACAGGCGGTTACGGGCAGTTCAGTAGCGAATGGGTTAATAGTTTGCTAACATGTCAATTTTGGTGTGACAAGTGCAACAGACCTGCTGTCATTAGCTAAACACCACAGCTGTGACCATATCAATGTAGAGGTAGTTTAAGAATAATTTAAGTAGTTGTTGCAGTTAAATTTTTTAACCTTCCTTTTTTTGGTTCTATTACCATAGTCTGAGGCAAACGGAAATAATAATACAATGTAAGAATTTTCAATCAGAAGTAAATTTGAATTGCAACATAATATCTCACCATCATTATTAAAATGTATTGTTTGTTTTAGCTGGGTATCTGGGAGGGCCCCTGATGGCAGAGTCCAGCATTACATGTTGAAGATAAGAAGCTGATCTGGCTGAGAAAAGTGCTGACAATCTGTATACATGTAGCAGCGCAGAATGAAGGCAAATTATTATTGTTCAAGATTGGTGTCAAGGTGGTGGCTTATTCTCAGTTCATGGATGGTTTGTTCCAAGACCTCCACAAAAGCAGCGTGATAGAAGAACTGAAATATGAGACAGTGTTGATGACACATGTCTAGTTCAAAGTGATGTCAAGGATTGTGGATAGGAATCAAGTAATATGTCAGTGTATTATTTATCTGAAAGAATGAACAAGCTCCTATCAACCTTTACCCTATTTTACTATCTTTTGTCCTTTGTATGTGGCCGTTCTTAATGACATACATGTATGATTCTTTTTATTATGGGAATAGACTTGAATAAAACACCCAGAATTAATTAGATTTATGCTTTACCTGCAATCAGTGACGAAATTGTACTCAAATAGGTTAACTACAGAAAACAAAAGAATCCACACCCCTTCCCTCTTCCCTCCTCTCAAAGTTGGGGTTTTTGTTTTCTCTAGTTAGCTCTGCAAACAGGGCACAACATTGCATGGAAGGGATGGGGGAGGAGGAAAAGCTCTATTTTCCTCTGTGGAAGTCACTAAAACGTCAGAGAGCCCCTTTAAGACGAAGTGTCTCAACTAATTTTGTCACCAATGGTCTGAATTGAAATTAATGCACTGTTGCCCTATTATTAGCACAGGTTAAGAGACAATAACTAGTTAAGATTACTATATTCACCATGTCGTTTTTAACAAGATAGATAGGATACCCATTTAATCGTGTTGCTGTGTTTTTTGAGGGAAAATTGGTTTTGCCAATCATTATACATGGTAGTGTTTTCCAGTAATCACGCAGATTACGCATGTCCTGAACAAGCTATTTTCCTCTAGCATTTGAGCGTGGCCATCAGGAATTGGTAGTAGATAATATAATTATTGTTTGTGAATATCTCCCAAGTAAGTTCGAAGTGTTTGTTTGAAGTTTGGCTATTCAATGAGGGGGTGATCAATGATAACATAGCCATGATTGCTAGGCACCTGGATATTTGTCGGGAAAAATGCTCTGACTTCTTATGCAGAACAAGGCTGCATAGCGTTGCTACATCTGTGCAGTAGATTATTTGCACATATACTTATAAGAGTCTTTGAAGAATGTACTTTACAGTAGAAACTATGAAGTTAGTAGGAGTAACCACGAGTACCGGTAACCAAGTTTGTTCTAAAAGATAATCTAATTGTATTTTGTATTATAATCATCCTGGTTACTTGGTACCATCTGTTCAAAGTTGGGGTGTTTGTTTTCTATAGGTACCGGTAGCTTGAACAGTGCCACAGCATTGCATGGAGGGGATGGGGAAGTAAAAGCTTTATTTCCCCCTCTGGAAGTCACTAAAATGCCAGAAAGCCCCTTTAGGTGCCTTGTGTATTTTATTTCAAGGATTCTCGACTGATAACAGTACTATCTATTGATTTTTCCTGATTTAATCAGCACATTTTTTCAATGTATAAGTTTGCACATGTTGTATCAACCAAAAGGCAAATGTTTGAATGTCATCAATATTACATAGGTGTATCTATGACTACAAACTATTTTTATAAAAGGATGATTGATTTTTACTATCAAACTCAGAAAACTGTGAACACCTAAAAAATTTCAGGAATGTTGATTGTGTACTTGCCACTCACAATAAAGCTCAGGACATGCGAGCAAACCTCAAAACCACAAACTAATTACCGTTGCTGTTTGCGGTTTAGTCATCTCGTGCCTTATTGGCTTATTTCTTGCAGCACAATAACAATCCAAAAATATTTCTGGTGTTCATGGTTTTGTGAGTTTCACAGTAATTTGTCTATGAAGACAGGAAAAATGCAAGTTTACATGATCTTTACTACTGTAAATGCTCTACAGAGCCTCCCCTCTCAAGTAAGCCCTCCTCTCTTATAAGCCCCACTATTCAGGGAGGGAAAGTGAATAAGCATCCCCCCACCCTCTGTTAAGTCCACTTCTCCTTATTATACTGCATAACAAATGATAACACTGTATTAGTTAATCACAACTGATCCAGTATGGTTTATGCATGGCTGGAACTTTAGATTTGTTTAAAATCTTCGGGTGCATGACCTCCAACTTCTTGCACTTGAGCTTTTTCTCTTTGTGCTCTAGTTTTTTATGGAGAACTGATACCATCATCTTTGTTAAATTAAATAAACACCCCCTTTTTCAAATAGCACCCCCTCCTCATCCATCAAAATATAATAATGTGCTTGAAATAAATAAGTTGTGGTATTCATATTGCCCAAAAAAATATAAATAGTTAAGCAGACAAAATGAATGAAAAAAAGAAAGAAAGAAAGAAAGAAAAAATAATCAATGTACTCATGATTGTTCTTCTCTTAATGTATAAACTCTGCCCTACTGTATAGACATCTGGCAGAACAGAAAAACAATTTGCATAGACCATGTATCTAGCTACTAACTGCAATTGATGGGGGGGGGGGGGGGGGAGGTAGTCCAGATTTCAAGTGACAGGGATGATCGAATGGGGGCAATAATCAAACCCAAAAGAATTACTAGGGCTTCAAGCAAAACCCCAAAAATCCCTGGACAAAAATTTAACCCTGAAAAAATACCATGTTGAATTTCTGAGCCATAAAAATTTTTAGGAAGCAGAGGCAGTCACAACACAAGTTTGGTTTTACTCTATTCGCACAACTACGCAGTTGGGCGTACATGGAAACTATCACGAATCTTCAGATTGTCCTGAATACCCAAAATAATCCCTACTTAAATCAAGCTACCCAAAAAATACTTGCCAAAATTTTCCTACCCAAAAAAATCCCAAAATTGACTTGGAATGTACAGTCTCTGTCGGCTTTTCTGCCTACAAGCTATTCTTGGTTTTTAATCAGCTCATAGCAAATGACATTACCTTTACTGACCTCTTGTCGAAACACTTCATAATTGAGTTTATATTTTTCTGTTATTGGTTCCAGTGAGGTTGCCAATACAACAGTCCCAATACCTGCAACCTTCACTAAAGGTGTGCACTCATGACATGGTATTTTGGTCACAAATAAAGTACCTCCTGATATGTCTGTAACATTACACCTGAGAAGTGCATTTTGTTCTGCATGAACAAAGAAAGGATACTTTTTGTCCCTTTCAAGATCAGAGGAATCATGAAACTCTTCTTCAATTTTCTGAGAAGGAAAATCATTCCAGCCTATAGCTACCACATCGTCTCCCTTCAAGATGACACATCCTACTCCAGTTTTCAGTTCAACAGTGGCTTGAATAGTCATTGATGCTAATCCAAGCAGGTGCTTCGCTATCTGCTCCTGGTAGAGATTATTTTCAGGATCAAATGATCCAAGTTCTCTCTCTCCAGTGAAGCCATAACCAGAACACCTGAACTTAGAACAACTTAATGAGATATGGATTTGGGCCATCCACTTAACAATATTTTCAAACTCACTGTACGTTTGTTCAATGGATTCACATATTAAATGACTCACGCGTTCCTTACACCAGAATCTTCTTAAAACATTCTCCGTGTACTCCTGAATGTCACTAAAAGGTATTCCTTTAGTAAATGACTGTTGTTGTCCCTCGGTTTTTATTGCAAAATCACCCTTCATTTGAGGCACAAGAACAGTTTGAGTGATTCCACAAGTATAAAGCAAGGTATCTACCCGCCTTTCTTCTTTTTCATTGTAAAACTCGGTTTCAGCGGGCGGATATGTGACGGAAGTTACCCCAGACTTGGCTAACAGCTTAGAACAATACGGACATGGCTTCCGGGAAATGTAAACACTGCAACCCATAGTTTTGTCATGATGTTTGACAAGCATACGAGCTACTCCATGCACGCCTTCGCGACTACGATCAATTGCAACAATGTACCCCTTTTGATGAACAAGAACGCAACCAATTTTTCTGTGCAAATTTGATGATTGATCGACTGTTCCAGGCGAATCAGATTGGTCCGCTGCAAGTTCTGGAAACATCTCCATGTACATTGCCATTGTTAAAAAAAGAGATTCTCGACAGATTTCAATGTTTTCTCGCCTCTGCACTTGAATCTTTTCATTATCGCTGGTGACTGCTTCTTTGTCGTTACCGGAAAGCGTTTTCAAAGGATTTTCACCCTCTTTTAAATATGGCTGCATGTTGGCTGCATGCGGTACGCCATCTTTTGATCGATGGTGAGCCAACCTCGTCCCCAGGGTCTTCTCGCTCCTATCGTTTATTGGGGTAGCGGGGTTTGCAATAGCCTCCCCGCAGACGTCCTGTGGGGTTTGTTTTGGGGAGAAATAAATGCGTGACGAACAAAAACAAACCCCACAGGACGTCTGCGGGGAGGCTAGGTGTGCAACGATCTGCCCTCAACGATCTCTCGTGAGCTCCAGCTTGAGCGACCTGCGATTCACCTTAAGGGTAGGACAGAACAATTTCAAAAACTAGGAAACTTGTGAAAAATCAAAGCCTGATAGTTTGCGAAGATACTCTTCGTGCTTATGCGTCACGCCGTGCGCTGTTGTGAGGTGACAAGGGTTAATTCGAAATTTGATACGGCCGTTATGATCGACCACTTTGGTCCACTCCTATGACGATGGCGATTTTGGGGCGCATGTGAAAATTCGCGGCGTCTTTTTGGGTCGTTAGAGGCAAACAGTTTTTCAACGATTTTTGGCATCGATCTTCGCAAACTACCAGACATTGATTTTCCGCAGGCTGGATGGCGAGGGGCGCGTGGAAGTGGGAGAGAATGGGCAAAATTCAGAAGGAGTTCAGCCACAGGTAGCCCAAGCTCGAAATATGAGCATCGGCGAATAACGGCATTGTTGCGTAACATTCGAAATATAAAGATTTGTATGGGAAAAACCTACCGTTTCCGTAACCTAGGAAAGTGAAAGGATTTCAATAAAAAACAGCTTAGGCTTACCTTAAAATGTGTGTTACGTCTCTCCTGTGTGGAAACGGTTTTCTGTCTATATAAAGGTTTACCAAGGTTGGCGACTCCAGCGAAGCGGCCCGAGGGATCCACCGAAAGAAAACGGCCGTAAATGCGCTCCAAAGGTCCCAGTCGCCTTCAAATTCCGCCTAAGTAACATATGATAGTTCTTCTTTCCATTCGTGATCTTACTTCAAGACGCCTTTGCACTCAGAGCGAATCAAAGGTCGCAAATCTCTGTAACCTTTCCCGTCTGAAGCCATCGACAGAACCTTGGCTTGAACTCCGCGTTACCGTTGAAAGATAGCGACACGGCCTGAGACTCAAATTACTCACACTAGGGGTGGGAGACAGTCCCTTGCTCCCATTGTTTTCATTCTCGGGTATTGATGTGAGCTTAAACGAGAAGTTGAGCGAGGTTCAACTTTTGCGCTTCAGTACGAGCGACCTTTCATGCATTGCCTCTATTTTATTTGCGAGCGTAAATTTTTATCCCAACTGACAAGACCTTCTCTTTTAAAAGCCGTAGTGCGAATGAAGTCCAAAAATTACTCGAAAAACTAGAAGTTAAAAAGGCGACTGGCTTGGAAAACCATCCAAGTTTCTTAAAATAGCGGCCAATATTCTTCTCCATCCCTGACATATGTTCAATCAGTCAATCTCTTCTGGTATTGTTCCAGTTGAATGGAACTTGCTAGATTTATCCGAGTTTTTAAAAAGAGCGCAAGAAAGGATGTTGACTGATAACTACCGGCCGATCTCGATTATCTCAGCTGTTGCCAAGATTTTTGAAAGAATAATATACGATCAATTCTGTAAGTATCTTAACGACAATGATCTTTTAGCTAACTGTCAATCCGAGACTAATCCGGCTTAAGCTTTTGATCACTCCATAGCACACTCACGGCCTTGCCTGAGGTCAGTAAGTCAAGGCATATTTCCGGATGACTGGAAATGCGCAAAGGTCACCCCACTTTTTAAACAAGGCGATCGGGACGACTTAAATAATTATCGTCCAATTTCGGTGATCTCAGTTATGGCCAAGGTCTTTGAAAGAATCGTCTATGATCAATTATATGCCTACCTACTGTAGAAGAGCACAATATAATCTGTAAATACCAATCAGGTTTCCGTGCTATTCACTCAACTGCCACGGCTCTCCTTGAGGCCACGGACACTTGGGCGTAGAATATTGACCGCGGTAAAATCAACGCCGTTGTTTTCTTAGATCTCAAAAAGGCCTTCGACACAGTTGACCATGAGATCCTTTTATCAAAATTAAGCAAGTACGGCATATATGGTAACGCGCACCAATAGTTTAAGTCATATTTAGAGAAGCGTACTCCAATGTGCTCCATCAACGGATCGCTCTCTCAAAGCTGTTTATTAAGTTGTGGTGTTCCCCAGGGGACGATGTTAGGTCCACTACTATTTCTGTTATACATCAACGATCTTCCAAACTGTCTTTCAAATTGTGAGCCGACGGTGTACGCTGATGACACCCACCTTACATACGCAGGTGATAATGCAGACAATATTCAGTTGCATCTAAATCAAGATTTAGAAAATGTTCACAATTGGCTGAGAGCAAACAAACTTACTCTAAATATGACTAAAACCGAATTTATGCTTATCGGATCTAGGCAGAGGCTAAGTACTCTCACAGAGTCCCCTACATTTGCAATTAATGATTTTCAAGTTAGCCAGGTCACTACTGCAAAATCACTTGGAGTGACCATCGATGACAGACTTGATTGGAGTGGCCATATCGAGAAAGTAACAAAGAAAGTCGCTTCTGGTATTGGGGCCATAAAACGAATAAGGCACCTTGTCCCTCAGGCGACCTTACAACTAATATATCAAGCTTTAATACAGCCACACTTTGATTATTGCAACATTGTTTGGGAAACTGTGGGATAACTTTACGGAATAAGGTTCAAAAGCGACAAAACAGAGCAGCCCGTGTTTTGACCCACTCAAGCTATGATGTAGATGCTGGTCACCTTTTCAAACTTCTAGGGTGGAAAAACCTAGCTTGCCAGCAACAAATCACAAGAGCTACGATGGTTTACAGGTCTCTGCACGGGTTGGCTCCAAACTATCTTAGTTCTAAATTTGAAAGGCGAGATCTCTCACGCAGCTGAACGTTTTTGAGTTAAGGGGGTTTATCTTTCGTGATATTCACAAAAAAACAGGGAAGGAGTTCGAGCAATTCGGGCTATGGAATGCCAAAAATATGGCTGGAACATATACTCGAGCACGCGTACCTTTAACGCGAAAGTACACAAATCGAATTTTGGAGTCAAAAGAAGTCGCAATTAACCAAAGGGACTCTGAAAATAAGCTCAATGTTCCATTACCGCGCACAAACTATTACAAAAACAGCTTCAGCTATAGTGGCGCCATTCTCTGGAACAGTCTTCCTAGTAAGGGAAGCAGAGTTCCTTGGGCAATTTAAACGGTTACTCAAAGAACTGTAAGGCACGGCATTGGTGGAAAGCAGCTTTTTATTTTTATTATATTAGTATTAGGCATTTTTTAATCTGACGAATTTTGTACCGTGGATAAATAAAGATTATCTATCTACCTATCTAGAGTTGGTTTGTTACTAGATAACGGTTTTATCAATATTGTAATAGTTATGATTTAGAGAAATTAAAGCTTTCGACACAATAGACCACACAATTCTACTACGAAAGGCCCTACGAAAGTTAGTTTACTTAGCTATGGAGTTGATCATAAGGCTCTTAGGTGGTTTGACTCTTATCTTACTGATCGCCATCAAAAGTGCCTAGTTAATGGTGAGCTATCTGGGGCGCAAGCCGTTACCTTTGGCGTCCCTCAGGGAGGCCTTATTGGGCCTCTCCTTTTCGTGATATACATGTTTAGTATAATTAAATCGATGACTATCGAAAATAGAGCGCTGTGATTGGCTAGGAGCTTCGCACTATCCCGCTATAATCACCGCGCGGTGATTATAGCATTGAAGGATAGCAGTTTTCAAAATGGCAGCCAGATTTTTTGATATTTCGGGATCGGAAATTGATCAATAATTTTATTTTCTCGAATAATCATCAATGTAATTATACTAAAACAATTAGTCGCCTCAGGCGACGTGAATATTGGCGAATAGTCACCTCGACTTCGTCTTGGTGACTATTGGCCGATATTCACGTCGCCTTCGGCGGCGACTAATTGTTAAATACTAGGGGTACCTTCCTGCAAGTGCCAACGAGGCGAATTCGTTTATCTTTTGTGGAATGTGCCTATTCAGATCTTCGCGATATTTTTTCATAATTTTAGAGGTTTAAAAATGGATTCCGTTATATAGAAAAGGATGGCACCCAGCTTCAAAACAACAACTTTGGCAATCTCGTTCCCAGGTTCTCTCTCCTACCCGTCGAGAGACCCTGGTTGGGTCTGGTCACGTGTCTCCCAGAATCTGGGAGATTACAAACAAAGGACTTGAGGGAGGGGCGGATAAGTGTGAAATTTGTCTCTACAAAGCGTAGACGTCCAGGTCAGTGGAAACTGTGTATCCGACCTTGTCTAAAGGGTCCTGTTTTTTTATACACCTCTATTAAGCGGTCAGTTGGCTCATTCCCGAGGGTGACCGCTTAATAGAGGTTTGACTGTAGTTACCGGACTAGTCAAGACAAAACTTCGAAGGCCGAATCCTTTGACAGCGAAAGCCTAACTCCTGCATAATATCTGGATGTTTATCGGATGTTGCAAAGTCGCGGATTCACCACTTGTGCAGTCAAAATATTTTAGGCGGTTGTATTCATACCGAAACGCAGTAGACTTGAATTGCCATTTCTGTTAAGGAGGCTACCTTTAGAAAGCAAACGTATGTATTTTCAAAACTATGATTATGCAGTTCGAAGATGGGCCGAAAAGATGTATCAAGCGTTGCCGTCCTCACCGACCTCGAAAATATTAAAATCAAACAGAAGCAACAGGAAGAGAGAACACGCCGCCCGGACTCAGTTTGATTGTTCAAATGAAAAGAGGTAAACAGAATCTTGGAAGAGTATATTTATATCCAACGGCTCTGTGTTGTATTTTTGTCGCCGTTTAAAATCAACAGGATAGCCGTATAAATTTTAGAGGATTCAAAGAAATCACTGAGCTACATTTGTTTTTTTAATAAAGTTTTCATTTGGTCCACATGCAAGAAATCCTTTCGCTTTGGAAGGTTATCACTGGGTTATGTTGTCTGTTTTGTCTCTGTTCATACCATTTCAGTGTAGCGTTTTGGTCATCCTTTGCTTATGCACTGGCACGTACTATATTATATATTTTTTTTAACTCTATTTACCACTAAAAGCGATACGTTTTTTCTGTTGCCGCATCATAAAAAAGGTTAGGGGTAGGAGAAAGTTGGCATTTCAGACTACAGCTTTCCGTAAAGTCATTAGAGCTAAAATATTATTTTGACCGTGAATGTAAAATGAATCCTCTTCTCTCAACGAAACTGCTATGTTTTGTCACCGCTAATGGTTTAGGTTTTGCATGTACTGATTCGGGCCGATTACCAGCCGCTGTCACCGACAAACATTGATTCTTTCAATGCAAGTTCAACGAACAGCGATTTTCCCTTCAATAAATAAACACGCGCTTCGGTGTCTTACTCAAGATAGTAGATTTTAGTATCTAATTGTTGTCATCGGTTTAACTGCGATAACGCAAGTTTTTATTTCTCCGCCTGGTAATTCGCTTGTTTATTTTATCCATTGATAGTTCTGTTTAGGCAAGAATTTCCCGAATTTCAGTTATAGTTGGAGGCTTAGCAAATCTATCTTGCCCTTTCGATCATTGTGTGAACGGTGAAAACAAACCAGACAAAAAAATTGAGAGACAAAGGACTCCTCCCTCGGAATTAATTTTGTTCTGGGATCACGTGACCAGACCCGATTGTTAACAAACATGCTCCCTTGAGAACAATGCGTGTTCGCACGCGTAGTTCCCCATGGATTACATCTGAACTTAAGAAACGAATGCATGATCGGGATATTCTAAAGATTAAAGCAAGTAAATCGAATGATTCAAATGACTGGTCACTTTTTAAAAGACAACGCAATATAGTAAATAGCGAAATCAGATTAGCCAAGCAAGCCTATTACCAAAATAGTTTTAACAAATATACGGGCGATTCTAACAAGACCTGGCAGACTATAAATGAACTTACTTCGCGAAAATCTGGGAAAAAATCGGTGACATCTTTGAAAGTAAATGGAGTATCCGTAACAAATCCAACTGTGCTGTCGAATCAATTTAATAATCACTTTGCTACTATCGGTCCAGAACTTGCTAGCAATATTGATTCCTTAAATAGTGATGGTTATCAAAAGCACCTCACCGTCACAGATAAACGGTTTAAGCTCCATCCGACCAGTACAAATAAAGTTCTTTCACTTTTGAATCGTCTAAATAAGTCGAAGGCAGCTGGCCTTGACAAGATATCTGCTAGGCTCATTCGGGAATGTGCAGATCTCATTTGCATTCCTATCCGTGATATTTTTAACCAGTCAATAAGTCAAGGCATATTTCCGGATGACTGGAAATGCGCAAAGGTCACCCCACTTTTTAAACAAGGCGATCGGGACGACTTAAATAATTATCGTCCAATTTCGGTGATCTCAGTTATGGCCAAGGTCTTTGAAAGAATCGTCTATGATCAATTATATGCCTACCTAGAAGAGCACAATATAATCTGTAAATATCAATAAGGTTTCCGTGCTATTCACTCAACTGCCACGGCTCTCCTTGAGGCCACGGACACTTGGGCGTAGAATATTGACCGCGGTAAAATCAACGCCGTTGTTTTCCTAGATCTCAAAAAGGCCTTCGAGACAGTTGACCATGAGATCCTTTTATCAAAATTAAGCAATTACGGCATATATGGTAACGCGCACCAATAGTTTAAGTCATATTTCGAGAATCGTACCCAAATGTGCTCCATCAACGGATCGCTCTCTCAAAGCTGTTTATTAAGTTGTGGTGTTCCCCAGGGGACGATTTTAGGTCCACTACTATTTTTGTTATACATCAACGATCTTCCAAACTGTCTTTCAAATTGTGAGCCGAGGATGTACGCTGATGACACTCACCTTACATACGCAGGTGATAATGCAGACAATATTCAGTTGCATCTAAATCAAGATTTGGAAAACGTTCATAATTGGCTGAGAGCAAACAAACTTACTCTAAATATGACTAAAACCGAATTTATGCTTATCGGATCTAGGCAGAGGCTAAGTACTCTCACAGAGTCCCCGACATTTGCAATTAATGATTTTCAAGTTAGCCAGGTCACTACTGCAAAATCACTTGGAGTGACCATCGATGACAGACTTGATTGGAGTGGCCATATCGAGAAGGTAACAAAGAAAGTCGCTTCTGGTATTGGGGCCATAAAACGAATAAGGCACCTTGTCCCTCAGGCGACCTTACAATTAATATATCAAGCTTTAATACAGCCACACTTTGATTATTGCAACATTGTTTGGGGAAACTGTGGTATAACTCTACGGAATAAGGTTCAAAAGCTACAAAACAGAGCAGCCCGTGATTTGACCTACTCAAGCTATGACGTAGATGCTGGTCACCTTTTCAAACTTCTAGGGTGGAAAAACCTAGCTTGCCAGCAACAAATCACAAGAGCTACGATGGTTTACAGGTCTCTGCACGGGTTGGCTCCAAACTATCTTAGTTCTAAATTTGAAAGACGAGAAGTCGCATATAACCTAAGGGACTCTGAAAATAAACTCAATGTTCCATTACCGCGCACAAACTATTACAAAAACAGCTTCAGCTATAGTGGCGCCATTCTCTGGAACAGTCTTCCTAGTAACTTAAGGGAAGCAGAGTCCCTTGGGCAATTTAAACGATTACTCAAAGAACTGTAAGGCACGGCATTCGTGGAAAGCAGCTTTTTATTTTTATTATATTAGTATTAGTATTATGTATTTTTAAAGCTGACGAATTTTGTACCGTGGATAAATAAAGATTATCTATCTATCTATCTATCTATCTACCCAACCAGGGTCTCTCTCTCTCGCTCCGTAGGGACGGGTAGGAGAAAACCCTGGGAACGAGGTTGCAACTTTGGCACATTCTAGGCTTTCACTTTTATTAAACAATAACACCATGGCTTGAAGCTTTGCTGGTAAATATGAAAAAGTTAGTACTCATGTTTCATGGAAAATTCCATTGTATCAAAACTATAAACGTTAGGAAGAAAAATATAGTTCAAATTACATACATACATACATACATACTTTATTGACTTTCCTCATAGAGGCTTTTCAAAGACAATAATTACATTACAACGATAAAAGATAAAAAATTCCTACAATAAAGACCTAGTAAGTTAAGGACGCTAAAAACTATTACAAAATTATATTATCAGAATCATAATCAATTACATTAATTTAAAACCTACTAAAAAATTCTGAGAAAAAATATTTACAGTAAAAATTCAATTGACGTGATAAATTACTTAAGCATCCATAAAATCCTTGACGAGTCTACGCCTCAGATTAAACTTAAAAGCAGACACTAACTCAAGAGTTTTGAGACTGCAATCCATTGAGTTCCAGATGCTAACTATTCTATAATAGAACGTTCTCTTACCACTAGCAGTCTTGAAAAGTGGAATGTTCAGCATCTGACTATTTCTTGTGGCACTTCCGCTGATATCCCCTCGCTTAATGAACTGGGAGGAAAGGTACTCCGGCGCTTGAGATGTTAGGCATTTAAAGGCCATGATAGCGTTCCTAAAGTATAACTGAGTTTCTACTGGTAGCCATTTAAGCTCTTTTAAAACTGGTGTGATGTGATCATATTTGCGCGTATTGGTCGCAATTCGAGCAGCAAAGTTCTGAATACTTTGTAATTTACTTACATTACTTTTCGATGTATTCGCCCATACGTTCGAACAATAAAAAAGTTGTTAGGCCTTCGACTGCTGAAATTAAAAATAATAATTAAATTCCGAGCATCAGGGATAAGAAAAATATTTCGCATGGTAATATACATAAGAAAAAATTGGTGTAAAGTAAAATGTGTAAAAAGCACAAGAATGGGGCGGAATGTATCAGAGGTATAAAAATATAAACTTGAATAAAATACAGGCATGCACTTTATTTTATTTTTATTCTTGTCTGTTTTGTAAATTTAAATTAATTAAATTACGAGTGTCACAGGACAAAGAGTCTATTGAAAGACATAATGATAGTCTTCAAAACAAAAGTTCCGCAAGTTCTTTGCATTGCTCACGGCGCGGGAGTTTTGGGCTGCCTCAATGTAAATCGAGCAGCAAAAAAAAACATGCTGGTTGATAAAATCTCTCACGGAAGGTGAGGACTGACTCAATGCAAATCGACCTGCGAAGAACACGTTGGCTGTGATAAAAGTTTTGAGAATATAACCCTATGCCTTGATCAACTACCGCTTAAAATTCAATTCACGAAGGAAAAGAGAACACTGAAAACCCTGGTTCTGAGTCGAGAAGCGAACACGCTACCTCAATGAATGTAAATCGAGCTGCAAAGAACTAGCTGGTTCTGACAAAAATTTGAGCGTAAAAACCTATTCCTTGATCAGCTGCTGCTTTAAACACAATTTATAAAGCAAACCAAAGCACTAATTGCCCTTTCAAACTAGAAATCATATTTATTTAAAGCTTGCTCACCTATTAGGTCCTCTAGAACAGACAACGAACAGCTACACACTGAATCACCTAATTTCGGACCACGAGTTGTAAATACAAGACCATGACGTCACTACCCAAATATGGGGTCATACTTACACCCAAATATGTTCAAAATGCAAATTTTAGAGGGTTACGAAGAATTTGAGAGTTTTTGCCTGCATTGCGCGGCGTTATAATTCTGCCGCCGAGTCAACCTCGATTCGGTTAGCTCAGTTGCCTCGTTGGCAATCAATGACTTGTCTAATTGCCTGACCACGGCTATGCATTCCCCGGATGTACACTGATGTACCATCATAAGCTTTGCCGCCAGTAGCTTACCTGAACTTGAAGGTACAATTAATAGAGAACTTGCTTAATTTCGCAAATATAATGTCTAATTGCTAATAAGTTAACCCTAAACATTGCTAAAAACCGAGCTATTGTTGATAGGCTCAGCTCAGAGACTTGTAAATAACCCTGATCATTCACTTAACATTCATTTGGAAGATCAAGTAATCAATAGGGTATGTCACACTAAATCCTTAGGAATTCACATTGACCAACATCGATCATGGTCCAAACATGTCAACGAGATTGCAAAAACTATCTCCTCTGGTATTATTTAGGGTGCACTTAAAAGGCTTAGGCCGCATATCTGTGTAGACTGATGCAGCTATACTGCTGTATAGAGGTCTTATCGTACCGTCTTTCGACTATTTTAGCCCTGTTTGGGACGATCTCATCAACGAACTAGCCGTTAAATTACAAAAACTACAAAATCTTGCCATTAGAATAATCACAAAGTCCGCTTGCCGCTTTAGGATGGGATAACCTCTACATACCAGAAGGAACAACTTAAAGCTAAATTCTAATATTCAATATTTTAATGATTACAAGATATATTCAAACCATTCACCACGGAATACGACTCTCAGAGACAAGGCAAATAAGTAAGTTCTACCCAAGCCTGTACTAATTCCTTAAACGCAGTATCTGCTACAGTGGGGCCCATTTGTGGTATAGCCTTCCCCATAATGCCAGAAAGACTACCGGTAGATCTTTCACTACTTTTAACTAATATAATGTAATCAATTGCCTTATGTCCCTCTCTTACTCCCACACGGCAAATTGAAAATCAGTTTTATTATTTTAATTGTGCTGTAATTGTAACTGATGTTTTTACCGTGTTTAAAGCGTATGAATGAATGAATGGCTGGATCTTTGGAAATGTAGCGCATAATTTTCAGCTATTTTAAGTGCTGGGCAATGGAATCAGCCAATGACATGCATGCGCATACCGAACAGCTGTCGGAAAAAGTGCACTCGACAATCCCGAAAGGTATTGTGGATGGTTTTGAGTTCACTGTTCTTCAAAGAAGTTTGAAAGAGTGGCACGAGAGGCCATAGACGTATGTTTGCGAATGCTAAAGGAAAGCAACAATAAAAAATTCGACAGCTACAGTGTCAGGAACAGCGTATTGGGCATATCCCATGTTATCTTTCGGGATTGTCGCGTACACATTTTGTCCGAAATAGCTGTATGTAAAATGTTTGTGTGAGTCGAGGTTGAACACAATAATCAACGTCGTGCTTCGCATTATGTCGGAAACACCGAACAAACAACAAGTCACCATAACTTTGTAGAAAATGGCAATGAATGAACCCAGGTTACAGTCAACAAACCAGGTAAGTGAAGTGTATTTCTACAATTATGCCTTTCTTTATACAAATTCTATGACTAAACTAAAGCATTATTTTTAAGGAAGAACAAGGATTCGCGCAGTTGATTTGTGCGATGCCTTCGGTACTTCGGGAGGTCCCGAGTTTGATTGTGAGCTTCTTTCGACTTTTTCCATGTAGTTTTATTTAAATAGCTTATGACTATTTCGAGCTAGAGAAGTAAAATAAGGACTCTTTACCTTTAATGTAATATGCAAAACAGTATCGAATTGTTTAATGTATTGTTATAGACTGACCAGCAAGATTAGAAAACCGTGAGGGGTTGGGGAACGATTGTAACACACTTGTGTAGGACCCGCCATGTTTGTTCCTGTTGGTTTTGTTCTGAAATACGTGTCAGTAAAATCTGTTAGCTATGCAACTAGTGTGCTCTAGTGCCTGAAAGCTGCCCTTGTCAACACAAAATCATGCAGTAACTTATGCACCTATTTTGGGCTGCCTGTAGGAGACACCCCTGTTCTCGTAGGTTACTGTAGGTATAAATGTAAGCATAATTTATGAAAAGTAGCTCAAGGCAAATTCCCTTGAAAACAATCTTATATGGCGTACACTGGAAAAGACAAATCACAGAGGAGATCTATTCATGATCATATATCTAGAAAAATGATAGGTACATAAACAAAGCAGCAGTGACTTCAAATAGCTTCACCTCACCACAGGAGACTTTGGCACCTTTATTTGAAACTGCCAGTGTCTTAGACCGAGCACATGATTTATCAGAGCATAACGCCAATGACTTGACCCAGACGTTGTAGCCATCTACTTGCAAGGGAAGCTTTCCTTCCTTGACAGCTGAAGCAAACTCGGAGAGGGTGTGGTTAAAGTTAACTGACGGGGTTGAAGTTGTGACGATACCGAGAGCTTTACTGTCTGCCAAGACGATGATGACGTCCACGTCATCGCTTCCACCAAAGCCGCCCTGGACGTAAGCAACCCAGCTCATTACAAACGTGTTCCAGTTCAAGATCTGCGCAATCGATGAACCGATTCCATCTGCAAATCGACTCCCTGCATCAGCTTCAGGAAGTGAAACGGAGGAACGCTCTCCTTGATTGAACTTTTTGACCGCAATCGTAATGAAGTTCATCATTCCGCCGGTCACTCCGTGAAAACACTGCTGGATTTGGCTTTTTGCCGGGCAACTTGTTTCAATATTCCATAATCCTTTGATGGTCTCCCATGCTGTATCCAACCTTGGGAAGGATTCTCTGATGGTCCAGAAGACCCTCAAATAATCTTTGCAATTTAAATCGCAAATAGTTATCATACTTAGATCAGGACTCAGGTAGCATGGCCGGTGAGTAGTAAATACTCCCAGTCGCATTTGATTACACGTCAATCTAATCCACGGGCGTAATATTGGGACCAAATGGACCAAGAGACAGCGTCGGACAGCATCCACCCATTTTTGTCCCTCTGGACTGAAAAGCTCTCTTCGCCGTTCATACAACTTGCAAAACTTCTCAGCGTATCGTATAGCGTAAGCGTTGCTTGTATCGTCACACTGAAGTTTTCTTTCTAAGCAGTCTTGGTACCAGCTACAATAGTTTCCAGCAGGGCTAGCGCACACTGTGGGTAGAGTGAATAAGAGTTTACTTCCAGGCACACAGGAACAGGCCATGTTTACTGGTCCAGACTCTTCATTGTACAAATCCAACATACACTGGGACCAGCAATAATTTGCTGAGGAGGCATTGCAAAAGTGCTTACGTTCTTTCAGGAAGCTTTCTGGGAGGCATGTTGCCCACTGGTATTGATTATAATTTGGAAACTTCAAGCAAGCGGTATTTCCTGTGGGTCCTGATAATTTATTACAGCTTTGCGTCCAAACATACTCTACGAGGAAAATCAGAAGGATATGAATCGCTATTGACCACATCTCAGACCTGAAAAAAAAAACAAACAAACAAACAAACTAACAGGTTAGAATTTAACAAGGAATCCAACAGGAAATTGAATAATTTTGATTTTAAGTGGACAAAAATCTTATACCAGAATAATTTAAAGCATATATTGCATTCTTTCTTACGTTCTTCAAGGGTTAAAGTGTAATAAATCATCTGTAAATAGTAACACCAATAAAGATTTCTCATGGGAGGCCGAGAAAATGAATGTCAAATTTCACAGAATTTTACGTGTGTAATCACAATTCTTGTAAAATTTGACATTCATTTTCTCGGACTTCTATGAGAAATTTTCTTTGGTGTTACTACAGATATTTATTACATCTTTAGCCTTTGAAAAATGTAAAAAAGAATGCAAAATTCTTGTTACGCCGCAAAATGTAATATTAACGCAAAATGTAATAAGAATCGCCGCAAAATGTAATAATCTTTCAAGGCAAATTGTAATAACTTTTCTAACTGCATAATGTAACAACGCAAAATGTAATAATTTCCGAATAACGACGTGCTTGCTATTTCAAAATCGGTATTGTGGCTCAGTCATCGGTAGCGAATCCAGATCTTCAATTAAATTATAAGCTATTATTATTATTGATATTAATATTAATAATGTTGTTATTGCTAATATTTCAATGAAACAGTTGAAATGAGGAGATGTAATCATCTTTAGGGAACCGAATTGGACGTTTGTTTCCGCTGATCTTCATAGTACGGAACGCAACAATAACCGTTTTTATTCGCTGACATTTAGGAATCGATTATAAAATACATTAAACCATGCAACTCAAGGCTTTCATACTGCAGAAATATATCCTGTTCACAGTAACACATTTTTAAACTTGTAAGCCAAATAAAAAAAAGGAGAAGAAGAGCTGCTTCACGCTGAACTGACATAGCTTACCGTTCGGCAGGTTATGGGTGATTTCAGAAAAAAAAAAATCCGGCATACTGAATTCGAGGGAAAAAAGTTCTTGCAGGGAAATATCTGGCGTAAACAATTCCAACAATGGAAAGAAATATATCTTTCATAGCGTGTCATGTGTAATGTGTAATGTAGTAAAAAAATCTTACACCGTTGCATGAAAGGGAAAAAAATTCTACAACCAGAGTTTTGGCCAAAAAGGACCACGTTATACGTTTCTGAGAAACTGTTCACCTACCCCTCCCCTAAGCCAACATTTTGCCCTAAGTGAGAAATAAGTGCTAATGTTGGCTTAGGGGATGGGGCATGTGGAGAGGTTCCCATAATGGTCCAAAAATTCTAACCCAAACCAAATTATCCATACCCCCTCCGCCTCAAGCGGTAAACAATTATCGGCCCTAGAAAGAACGAAACTGCGCATTTTTTATGGATCTCCCAGATCACGATTTGATGCCGTCAACTCTAAGCCAATCGCGATTGCGTTGCTGAGCAAATTCAATATTTTTGTGCCGGCATCAGCTTAGCTCTGCTCCAATAAAAAATGCGTTACTGGGCTAGCAAAAAAAATTTTGCGCTATCTGTTCTAGGCAAATGACCGCCGTGAACTGCCTTACAAGGCAAACTGATTTGACTTTGCAAAGTTTGGAAACTTTAACATAAAAGAACCTTCGACCTAAAAAACAGCATTAAAAACAATTCAGCCTCTATTAAGTGAGAAACTAGGAAAAGTAAGCCACAGCCAAAGTTGTCTGGTTCTCATGAAAAAACGTGTGAACGATATCTTAATTGCATTTGAATAAGGCTTTGAAAATTGATTCTATTACTTGTTTTTGACAACAGCTATTATATTCGACCGAATTAAATTCAACATCTGAAATTAAACCAAGTCTCTCAGTTGCTACAGTTGTGGTACAGTACAGCAAGCTCTTGCAGCCATTTTTGTCTCGTCACACAACAACCTCCTCCTTTGTTGGGGAAGAGTGTTACGTCACGAGACAAAACACAGCACGGAAGTAACACGTTTCAACCGTTATTTCATTAATAATAATAATAATAATAATAAGAAGAAGAAGAAGAAGAAGAAGAAGAAGAAGAAGGAGAAAAAGAATCTGATGAAAATACATATTATTATTAATAATAATATTAATATTGATAATGATAATAATAATAATTCAAATGAAGATCTGGATTCGCTACCGATGACTGAGCCACAATACCGATTTTGCAATAGCAAGCACGTCGTTATTCGGAAATTATTACATTTTGCGTTATTACATTATGCGTTAGAAAAGTTATTACAATTTGCGTTGAAAGATTATTACATTTTGCGTTGAACATTTTATTACATTTTGCGTCAATGTTATTACATTTTGCGTTAGTATTACGTTTTGCGGCGATTCTTATTACATTTCGCGTTAATACTACATTTTGCGGCGATTATTACATTTTGCGGCGTAACAATTCTTTAAATTATTCTGGTACAAGGTTTATATGCCAATGAAAATTAAAATTACTCAATTTCCTGGTGGATTCCGTCTAGTTAACTTTTCATTCTTTGTCAGTCTGGAGATTAAAAGGCGGTTTCGTTATAACGTCAGCACTTTTGTTAATAGACGATATTCGTATTCCCCGACGGCCCTGGCAAAAACACAAACAAACATTGGTTAGTCGCGGCTGAATCGCTGCAAAACGATAGAAATCAACAAAAAACTGCAAGATTTAAAAGCTGAAACCTTACGGGTAAGCTAAAGGGATATCTGTTTCAAAAAACAAAACTGTGGGAAGAGCTGGTGGTTCTAACAGCAAAATTTGAAAGCCACGAAGCCAAAAGAAGTAATCAAGAAAATGGTATATTGTGTCAAAATGTCAATACTCGAATCCTTTTTATAAAATTTTCTTCTTGTTATTATTCTTTTTCTCTTGTGTGAATCTGTAGTGTGGAGTTTAAACTGCTTAGTATTATCGTCTGTACCAAACGCTGTGGTCAACTGCGTGCACGTTTTTATACTCTAGCACAGTTTTTATCGAAGATAATGTAACTTAAATTTAAAAATAAACTTAACCTAGTCATCTTTGTTCAAACCGGTTTAACTTCCTTAAAATACACATGGACTGTGTGCAGAACGCTAAGCCCCGTCCTGATGAGTAATTATCCACTGAATGAGTCGTTTGGTTTACTTCAAATACACATTCAAGATTTTGCACCCGCTCTGTTTGAAAATTTCAACTGTATAGTAGGTGTGATAACATCACTGCAACTTTATCGCAGGCTTTCGATAATTACGTCCATATCAATAAAAGATATTCTTCAAAAAGTTTAAAGGACACTGAAAATTACAGTTAATGGCTTCGGGGATTTTGAGAACATCTCTGTTTATATTAAATTATAAACTCGCTCACCAAGCACTCTTCTCGTCAATATAATTATGGTTAGCATCGCTGTTTTTCTTAGTAATAATGAGCAGATCTTCCTTTTGTTGTTTGAAATAATGATCTCTCAAGTATGTAAGCCCTTCAGAACTTTACAATGTTAAAAAGTTTCCTTAAATTCGGCAAACTCAGCGGCAGTTTTCTCATATTTATTGTCCTCTTGGCGACAAGTTCCCCGCATGAGCCTCGCATTCATGATCAAGGCATACTCGTCCCAGGACTGTCGGGGAATACGAATACTGTCTATTAAAAATACGTTTTCTACACAAACATTTATAAAAGCATCCGGGACGAAAAAGTCGAGATTATAGTACGCGTTAGTAAGAGGGACAAAGGAGAAAAGAAAAAAAAAAATGAAATCACGCTTTTCATTTTTTGCACGGTATGCCCAAACCAAAATTTTTGCCCCAAGAAGTAATGCAATGACAGAGTAGTTTCTAAGGTTAACAAGTGTAGTTTCTAAGTTTCACAATTCAGTGTTCGGTTCTTCGTGTTTACATAGTGTTCAAAATGCAGAAGAGATTTTCAGTTGAACTCAAATGCCAGGGTACAGATATATTGAATAAAGTACTTCCTTGTGTACTATATACTTGATGTGGTTTTACTTCCAAATTTACAATTTCATCCCAGCAGCCGTGAGGAAGTTCATCCTGTCATTAACTAAACCTCTCATCGTAAAATCACTGACGGTTATTGTCCGGAATGACTTTGCATGATTCCGGGATCACAACTCAAGAAAAACATGAAAACTGAAACATAAAAATAAATATTGTACGAACTGAATACGACAAAAAGAATTCCGAGTAGAACTTGTAGCTCTCACTAGAACTGGAGGCGCATACGTTTACCCAATTAAGAGATCGAGTGAGGTCATATATTATATAACTAAAATTTAGTTTAACACTTAGCAATAGAGTACTAAAGTGTGACGTCATAAAAAATTGAATTTGTGAAATTATGGGATTCGTCAGGATATTCTGAAAGAAACACATCCAAGAGGCCTTCTTGCCAAAAACTAGCATTGTGGGGTAAATTGTCTCTGAGATATTAGCCCAGTTATGCTCTGATGACTCCATACAAATCCTTCTAAATTTGACTCTGTTCATAACATTAGGAACAGAGTCAAATTTAGAAGGATTTGTATGGAGTCATCAGAGTATAACTGGGCTAATATCTCAGAGAAAATTTACCCCACAATGCTAGTTTTTGGCAAGAAGGCCTCTTGGATGTGTTTCTTTCCGAATATCCTGACGAATCCCATAATTTCACAAATTCAATTTTTATGACGTAATCACTTTAGTACTCTATATGATATAAAGAAGCTGTGTGTATTTCTTAACCAAAGCAGGACAGAAGATTGCATGTAGTAGGTAGAAAGAACACTTTACGGGCTGATAACGAAAGTTTATACTTCCGAATCCTGTTCGGTGCTCACGTGAGTTTGTTTCGAAAAATTCATAATATACAAGAAGAAGGTGTATCACAAAATCTCTCGTAGCTCGGGGACGAAGGTGAATTGTACTCGATTTTGCCAATTTGATCTGTATGGCGAGCAACAACTTAAAATGGATTTTATTCGAGTTCAATGATGTTGCAATAATCTAAATCACCCCTCAGTGCTAAATCAGCCCCAATGATAGGTTCCGTTGGTTCTGTAATCCAACTGAAACAGTGAAATCGAGCGCTCAGAACATAATTATTGATTCCGATGGAATTCCGCTTCGTGGAATTCAAAACCCACCTAAGGCCTCAGCGTCGTGAATAACGATTTTTGCTATAAAAAATTGAAAACGGTGAACTGCACGGGCCTGACGACAGTGACATTCGCAAAGTCTTACGTTGAAAAACTTCGACCTCCTTAATTTCTCAGTAACTCCCGAACGTCACTGAACATATATCTTTAACACTGTTATGAGAGAGTATAATACACTAACTTGACCTCAAAAAAGACGAGCGACTCCTTCCGCTTCGAAAAAACTAAGGAAAACGTTACCTACTTGGAGCTTTCCTTCCCAAAGAAGAACTTGAATTTATAGTGGCTGAAGCAACTTCAAACTGATGGGCCTGTGGAATCACTGACGATAAGAGCTGGTTATATAAAGAATTAAGGTGTGATAAGTTTTCCTGTTTATTTAATTATTCGGAAAGTAAAATCCTGGTATTGGTCCACTACGTTCCATTACGTTCATCACAGGTGGCCCAAGCGTAATATCACAGGTGGCCCTGTACGTAATATGAGAGTTTGTATGGTAGAAATAGAGTTTGAAACTGAGATGAAATAAATGAAGTAAAAGCGATAAAAGTTATCAATAAAGTGTAACTATAGCTACCTGGAGTCGTTGTCTTTGTTTTTACGAAGTTTCAGCGCGATTAGAGTACTTTTACATCATCTAACCTGACAGTGTAATAATAACACTGTCAGGTTACATAGCACACCAGTTGATTTTATCATCTCACAAGTTCATCAAATGCCATCTTGTGCATGCGCACGGAACACAGTCATGACCAACTAGCATTGCTTTACAGTCCATAATCACGGAATTGCTTCGGGATGAAAAAAGTATTTTGAATGGACACGGAGGCTAAAAATATGTTTTGTATATTTATGCCACGTTTTTACCAAGCGGTCTGTTAGCTCTGAGGAAATCCGTTGCTTTGCAACTCGCAAGGCAGATGGCAGAGCTCCTAAAAAGAGTGAAGATTAATCGTGTGTAGCGAGGCAAGCGCTATTCCGAAGTCAAGCCATATAATATTAAAACAAATTTTTGAGGAATGGCAAGGAGTTATAAGAGCAAACCGAAGGACGAAAACACGACCATTGAAAGATAATATGAGCAACTTTTTTGTACATGTTTTGGGTACTTTAATAACAATATCGAACTATACCGTTACACTTTGACGACGGCAGCTCAAAATAGGCCTAATGCGGAAAATACCATCATCCTTAAATTGCCGTTCTGGGAGTATTTCATGGATTGAGGCCTCAAGTGTAATAAATGACCCTAAATATAATAAAGGTCCTAATCGTAAGACGTTTTGGCCCTAATGCAATAAAGGTCCTTTGTGTAATAAATTTTGGCCCTAAATGTAGTGAATAAACTGTTGGCCCTAAACTTGTCAGAAGTAGTCACAGTGACTGTGATAATTATGCAACGTTCTGATAGTCATAGCATAACGTCATAGCCAGGCGATTCACTTTCTTCCATGTTGAAATCATTATTTAACAATTATTCCACGAGTGCGGGTTGGATATGAGAGGGTAGATAGCGCGCCTCGTTGGCTATAATCATCTCATATCCAACAAGCGCGAGTGAAATAATTCCTTTATTTAAAACGCCCACAAAATATCGAGAATTCTGCCCGACTTAATAATATTTGTAACTGAACAACCGATTTTCCGACACCGGCTTGTTTTTAATTTTGAGCAGACGCGCACAGTTGCCATATTTGGAGAGCATGGCACAATGGCTCATATACTATGATGGCTAAGCCAATCAGAGCTCTAGAATTGCATTATCCAATGATTCAGTTTCAAATAAGACATTTACCACTTTCACATTACCCATAATGCACCTTGTTTACCTTCCAATATCTTGCATACCCATTGTTTCCAGTTTTTCTAGGGTATTACAGGTTTCCCAAAGGAAACTGAAAGCAAGGCTTAGGCATAAAATTTGTGCGGTAAACAAGGTGTAGTATTCTGTGAATATGGAGGATTAAAAGAAAAGCAGCGAAAAACAAATTCTTAAATGATCATATGATGGTATTGGTAAAATTTCTCTGAAACCAGATCAGAGTTCTAAACAAACCCAACTGTGCCTGGCCTTGTTAAATCACAGGCTGATATTACGAAAAGGAAAACTAACCACTCAAGAAGTAGTAAGAAACACTCGACTACGTTAATTCTCGTATTTGTGCAAGTCAAACACCAAGTAGATCTGTTGGACCTTGGAAAGCATAGGAGGATTAAATTTCAGATCAAGGAATTGTTTATCAACATGTATTTTAGTGGGTTCATTTGTGTTAAACCTGTTAAAAGTAAAAATAGAAAAGCAGTTGTGATTGAGTAAAAGGCTTACTAACATAGAAAATGGACCCCCTATTGCACTGCAAAGTGACCAAGGATATGAATTTAAAGGAGCTGTGAGTTGTTTTTGCAAATAAAGTTGGGAAGAATTCTAGATATTTTGTGGGCATTTTTAATAAAACAAGACGCTGTGGTAGCGTATATTTGGGCGTGGTTTTACAAACATACTGTTTACCATCAAAGGAAGACTGTGCACTGTACTGTTCAATGCAAAAATCTATACTCCAATCTGCCTGTTTTCTTTTCTACTTGTAACTAAATGTTCTTTTTAAGAGGTTCCATCTCGATACTGAAATGAACTATACCTGTGTTTCCTCGCAAACTTTTTCCTTTCACTGCTTTCAGTTTTGCATGAGGATAATACAAAGTGTATTTCATCTTGTAGTCTTTGACAATTTAACTTACTTCATGTAACTTTACAAATTTCTTCAACTTTTAACAAGTCTTACTTCACCTAACTTTCATCATAGTAAAAGGTAAATCCTTTACTCTACTTCTTTGCTGAACCACACAGCATATACAGTATGTTCCAGTCCACGACAAAAATCCTGTCACTTTATGACAATGTTTTAAAGCACATCTTTAACACAGATTTGCTCTCAGCCAAATTCCAACATAGGACACCAATGTTTACAGCGCAAACAGTAAGGTTTATCTCAGCTCCACTGATATTCTCACTTTTAGGAAGATCAACTGGCATGATGTCTTTTCACCTCCATCACATTGTACAGTGTATTCCCAGCACTACCAAGGGCGGATAAAGTTCCTTAAGTCCAGTATCCACATGGATTAATAACAGAGTAACACATTGCATAAATTGCTATAGCACAGCACTGCTTACAAGGACATTGTAAAAACTATTAACATTTGATATACTACAGTATTCAACACTGCTTGTACAAAGATCAACTTCAAAGTTGACAATATGTACACCCTTATAAGCTCATTATATGTCCTCATTCCTACATGTATCCGCATATAGACTCTGAAAATATTGTACTAATTTCTACATGGATGGTATTTCCAACAATACACATGTACCTTGACTATGACTGCTGCCATACATATCTCTAGCATGAGAATCAACACCAATAATTCCCACAGTTAAAATGAATGAGTTGTAGTTCAGAGCCAAGAGTTTTTTAAATGCTTGACCCAGTGACTTTCACTGTATTCAAGCTAGAAAAATCGCCCAAATACTGTAACAATTTCTGGCAATTCTGTTAACATTAACATAGATTAGAACTATTCTTGGTTTGCAACCACGTGACAAGGCGGCCATATTGGGGGTCAATACAATAGAAATTTTGCGCGAAAAATTTACATGAAAATAGAGTTTAGTTCCTCTTGTTCCCAGAGGAGAAATATGCTTTTGGTTCTTGACCACCAACATGGCCGCCGTAACGTCACGTGCAAACGAGCAATAGATTGTCTTGCAAGCTATGACAGACTAGAATATCATTGATAACCAACAATCATTATTTCAATCATATCATCGACTGAAGCAATCCTTCTTTATTAATAGTACTGTAAATTAAAGCGTACAAACGCATTGCAACACATTGTCGTTCCGCATTTCCCCCCAGCAACGTTTCCTTGACAGTACGGAGCATGAATCGTTTTTGTAGCGTCGACATAAAATGAAGGTTCTGGATTTTTCTCGACATCAGTTGAAAGCTTAAATTGGCCAAAATAAACCCGGTGAATCAGAGGGACAAATACTTACTTAAAACCCTATTTTGATACCTCACCCCATCTAAATAGCCTCTTCTTTTTTGCTTAGACGACAGATAAACCTTCCCATGTTTTCGAACAAATTTTGGACTTGCACTTAGTAAAAACCTCAGACTCTTACAGTTACTTAGAACTGTACCGGTTTAAGTATAAACTATTTCTATTTTTAAAGTAACAATGAATTTTAGATGACAATGGTGTATTTTTCGGAATTCCCTTCCACACAGAAGAGAAAGTCTCACTATCCGTGTTTTCTTTAAGAAAGATTTTAATTTCTTCATCGGTAGTCCGCTAGGTGCACGACCGCGTCGAGAAAATTGATTAACTTTATGCACCTATCAATGTAATGCCGGCGGGGGGGGGGGGGGGGGGGGGGAGGCAGGGCATAGGGTGGGGATTTGACTTTTTTCAAAAAATTTCAATCAAATTCCCTGCCCACGGGCAAAGCATTCCAGTCAAATGCAACCAAATTTCCCCACCCCAGGCTGCACATTGCTGTCAATCCCAAGACTGGACCCAAGAGAGGCAGAATAAAAATATCTCCAAATAAAACTCTGCAATCTTTTTATTATATAAACGTTGCTGCATCACCAAAGATACATGTTCCTGTTACAGCTGCAATTATACGTTTTAACCATAATCCGTGTTACACTGCGTAGAATACATAAAAATTTAGGAGAAAGCTCACATTTTGTAAGTCTAAATATATCGTTCTTAGTAAAGGGTACAAAGAAAGTCACTTTTATAAGTTTACAGTGTTTGTGGCGAATAAGCCATACACTAATCAATTGTAGTTGCAAAAATCGACTTGGTTTCTCTTTACTTCCGTTTACTTTGATACCACAGTATATTAAGAGGTTCAATTGATCAAAAACACGCTAAAACAAAACGAAATTTGAAGACAAAACAGTGAAATCCACGCTTACTCTCGTTAATGGCCTCCATGATTTTCCAGATTTTCCAGACCGTGCGCGCATGCGTGAAGCGTGGAAGCGGGAACATATGTTCGGTCTCAGTCTTTTTCGTCCGAGTCGGCAGTCAAATATCCCCTCCCCCGGGAGAACAAGATCAGTTAAGTGTCATTGTCAGAGAAAACCGGGCAGGGGCCACGGATCGAGGTCGGCCGATTCCTTTCAAATTCCTGCCACAGATTACCTTTCTCATATGATTGTAAAATAATCCCTTTTTAATCTGATTGGCGTTTTTTCATGTGAGTTTGACTACCCCCCTTGTTTTTGGCTAATTTGCATAAGATAGCCGAGTCAATTTGGGGTAACTTGTGCAAGTTATTTTTCCTACCTCTTGCTAGTTTCCTCTGCATTTTTGATTTATTTAGATTATTTGAGATTCGATCCAATTGTATTCATGTGATGAATGAATCTGGATTCTTCTTGCGTCTCTGGCGAGCATGCAAATTTCCGTCTCGTGTGTCTTTGGCAGATTCGCCAATTATAAGCCATTTTTAAATTACATTTTCTCAAAACTGCGCGGATAAAATTTCAAATCAAATTGGTTTTGGCACAGTCCATTTATGTACAAACATAAACCACGAGGGACTGCACTGGACCGCAAACGAATATGCCGAAGAACGTAGGATCTGTAAAGACCTGATCGGCAAAAATAAAAATGTAGACATATAATTCTGCAAGCAGAATACTGCAATGCTGATCGTACTACGTGAAATTTAACTCTGCAAGACATCAACAAGACACCGAAAGAACTCAAAACATGGCGGGTTTGTAGCCATAGACAGCTGTTTCGCCCTTTTTGGGGCTCGTCAGTATGGCGTAACAGAGAAAACTCTGATGCAAAATAACCGCGCACTATGATTTTAAGCCCTGACCCAGAACTCTGAACACCCACAGAATCACGCCATACCACGTGCTTTCTGGGGGGCAAGAGTCCAAGTGTCAAGTTGATGTCTCGCAGAGAAAATAAAAGAATTGGCCCTTTTGCAAGATTGACCACGAAACTGCGCCCAGATCGGCAAAAGCAACATGAAATTTCCCGCCATTTTTTACGTACCAGACAGCCTTGGCGAGCACGCTTGTTCGAATACTTGTGTTTCAATGTTCTCAGTCTGCTGTTTCATTGAGCCTGACAAAGTTTAAAAGTTAGTTTGCGAAAAATTTTTTAACATACCCTACAGCTTTTGCACGCGTTTATTAGCAATATTTGCCGCGAAATGTAAACATTACTTTCAACTCGATTGAGTTTCACATGCGATGTTTCCTGCAAGATTTACCCCTAAATATTGAACATAAAATCTAGTTTGCGTGTGCTTGTGTCTAATTTACGTCTAAAAATGTCTAGGAAAATCCGTCGATATTGTTACGGAGAGAGAGAATTAGCGTGACTAAACAAAAAATTCGTATCTGATAAAAAACGTAATGTAATTTGAGCCGATACTCTGCCTTCACCAGAGGATTTTTATCGCGCGCAGCGGGATGCTTCCGTCTCGGCTGCAGGCCGACAGATCTTTGACCGAAGGCGAAGCCGCGAGAAAAAAGCTTTTTCGCGTGGGTCACTATCTTGAAGACTTCACCGAACCGGAAACCGCGCATAAAAAGTCTCTGGGGCACCCAGGGATATTGAACCGCTGTTTTGGAAAAGATAGTACGTATATTGACGATGAGTGTTCCCTACGGAACACAAGTCTAGACAAAATAGAGAGCTAAAAATAACTGTGGAAAAGGCAAATAACTTTCACTCTACTACTGATCAAATTCAAGGCTGAGATGTCAGAAATAGAGATCACTTTCTTGGACACAAAGTGTGCAAAGGGGTTGGATTCAACAAGGAACCAAACCTAGACGTGCAAAGACATCATAAACAAACCAGGAGCCCATGCCTTTCACGTACTCATGTCAACCATCAGGCGTGAAAAAATGCTTCATGACCCTTCATTAAAGGACAACTGCTCAAAGGTCTAAGGACTGATTCATCTCAGACCACTTTGAGAAAATATCCAAAATTTAGAAAATCTCCTGATAGAAAGCTAGAGACTACCCTGTCCCTATTGTGAGAAAATACTTCTCTGATTTAAAATTCGCCGACTGGAAAACATCCCTTCAACAGAGCAACAAATCCAAGATGGGGGAACACATATCACGTGGGATATGTGTTTCCGAGGTGAGGGAACACATTTCACTTGGGATATGTGTTTCCCAGGTGGGGGAACACAAATTACTGGTGATATGTGTTTCCCAGGTGGGGGAACACAAATTACTAGTGATATGCATTTCCGACCAGGTGGGGGAACACAAATCACTAGTGATGTGTGTTTCCCAGGTGGAGGAACGCAAATCACTAGTGATATGTGTTTCCCAGGTTGGGGAACACATATCATTAGGGATATGTGTTTCAACACAACGCACTAGTGAGATGTGTTTCCCAGGTGGGGGAACACAAATTACTAGTGATGTATGTTTCCCAGGAGGGGGAACACAAATCACTAGTGATATGTGGAAATCAACATGACCCCATTTGAGTAACTAAACATATGCTGTTATTGAAGCGCGGATGAGATTTCTCTACGGGAATTCATCGTTAGAAGGCATCAATTTCAGTTCGAAAGGAGAATAGACAAAGGCAGTTAAAGAAGTGCGTGAAGGAAAAGGTCTGTTATCATATGAGTTTTACTGACTGGTTCAGAAGAAGTGTCATCTTTCAACGGCTTGTTGGTTTTACTCGCCAGAAGAAAGAAATTAGAAAAAATCACTGCGCTGCCTGTGTGCTTGTTATCTGCTGGTTGACCCGCGTTATCAACGGCAAGAGAATTGAAGACGAAGCGATCCATAACTTTTTGGCTATTTTCGGTTGAGGACTTCTTCTTGCTGGTTATAAAACCGCCAGGAACTTACTTTAATAATAAATTGTTGACTTCTTGCAGATCTTCGAAGTACAGCTCTTTCCCCGTTACCAGCGTTCCTTTGTCCACTTTTGTGTGCTCCGCTAGAATTCAATTCGTCCTGATAGAAATTCAGAGTGTCGGCAAAGTGTTTTATTTTTTCTTTGACAAATATTCCATTGAAATTTGCGAAGAGCCGCTACATTTCTTATTAAATAGTTTTCTAGCCCCGGATTTCTTCAGCAACAACTTGAACAGATTTATGCTGGATTTTATGTAACTCGGTACGCGTCGTTGCAACTTTCAAGGAAGACTCCTTCAATGGACCGCAGCCATTTGAACTTCTTTTATCAATAGTACCTTTACTTTAGATTTTTTTTTTTTAGGAAAACAAAATAAAAAGTGTGAGACTGGATACGACTAGAATACATGCATCGTGGCAAAACTTATTTAACAGCTAGTCATTCACAGTTGCGTTATTTTTGTCATTAAATTAGTGGCTTCCTTGCAGGCGTTCCCCTCCTTCCTCCTCCCTCGCGCGAGGTCTCGCGCCCTAATTCCCTTCCCGGCTTCCATTTCGAACGCCTGCCACGCAGGCCATACTTAGCCGGAAGAAATACTGTGGGAAAATGGCACCTTGTACAAAACTTACAACGGGTAGGAGAAATCTTTAAAGAGCCTCTCCCCAAGTTTTATACCTGGTAAACTGAGATACGTCCGACCAAGGGAGTCACAGGAGACCCAAGGGGATTGCAGTGTAAGTCATTTTCCCCTTTTCCCTATCACTTGTCATGACGCAAGTTAAAGAAAAGCCATAAAGTTGCCTTCACATCGATATCTCTCTATTCCCACACTACAACTAAGGGCGGTTTCCAGAAGTCAGAACTGGCTGGTGGGACCAGTCACTTTGACAAAGAGATAAGCTTTTTCCAAGAGTTTTTGCTGAAAACCGTCTCTTTCGATTGATTAAAAACCAAGGGAATGGTCAGGTCGCTCAGTTCTGACAAATGGAAAGCGCCCTAAGTAACAGCAACATGTTAAACTCAATTTGCCGAAATACCCTCCAATTCCCGCAAAAAAGCTCAGATGTTAATTGTCAATTCTTAACTTAGCTCTAAATCTTTTTAATATTGACAGCAAAAAGCAACCCTCTAAAACGGATGTATTTACGTTGCATTTGATTCTTTTTTTAATTTTATTAATTTTATTTCAAGTCTTCAAATTTTTGACTTCAGAAATTTACTCTCCGATAAGGTGGACTTGGCCTTAGAGTGCATATCTATACGAATTCGGATATGCTTTTATACTGACATACTTTTTTATACGAATCAGCCTTTTTTACACGAAACCATCCAGTCGGATGCACGCTGCCGAAACCGCTTGCTTTTTTTAACCTTTCTCCAGGGCGGTTTAAGGCTCAGTCGACCACTAAAACCCTGGAATGAAAACCCATCGGACGGTTTCATATGGAAATAATCGAACTATCGTGGACGAGGCCTAAAATGAACAAAAGCATACGCGTTTTTTTTATCATTTATTTGATGGTTTATCATTTGCACGTAGTTCCGATCGCAATACGTTATGCTAAAAAAGGGAACAGATATGTAAATAATTATACTTCGAAGGTTTTTTTTCAATACAATAGATTCTCATTAATTTTTGCGAGTACCAAAATAGAATAATTAGTCGACTTTATTCACCCATGCGCAGATAACCCCAAATTGATTTTTGAAATTTCTTAACGGCATCGCAGTTTCCAGCTAGTCTCTCCTGAACGATCATGGATCGCTTGTATTTAACGATGCCTGATGAAAGTTACTGCTCTAAAAATGTTCGTTCTATTGCAAGGTATAACATTAGAACTGTACCAGAAACACAGTCAAGAAATTCAACTCGCGAAGCAATCTGGAAATTTGAAAGTGTAAGTGTTACAGCTATTGCTAATATTGACACCATCATCATCATCTCTTGTCTTTCTCTTGTCTAAACGAACTGCCAAAGAGTTGCAAACTGCACGCTAGTTCATAGACTGTGAATTTCTCTACTAAAACCTTCCCGGGGTGTTTTATTTTAATCGGCGGTTTGCTTTTTCGTTTTCCTCAGTTTTGAGTTATCCTACCGCAAGTAAAATTTGGTGGTTGACAGATAAAGAAACTGCGTAACGAAGGGATGATCAGCTTATGGTAGAAAAAACAAACAGGAGATTTGTAGAGGTAACTATCCAAGTAAAAAGTCACCTTTACGCGGACAATCGTAAACTAGCAGAAGGATAAAACAGGTTTTAATTTGGTGATGGAAAATTTGTTATTTTTTATATCTAGGATACATATAGGTTTCTATAACTTCATCACACAGTTATATTAATTAGACCTGGCCGCGAGCTGAAGTTTGATTTTCTCTGGACAATATTTGCTGCTGAGCGATTTTACATTAGGCAATGTAATAATTAGTTGTATGAGCATTATTCGAATGAGAAAATAGGCTGCCACTTAAAGTTGTTAATACCTTTAAATTTACTTCAATGTTTTTTAAACTGATTATTAAAAGTCAAACACATAAGAGCAAAATGGGACATGGGTTTTAGAGAACAAAAAGTAGAAATTATATCGTCACAAGTCAGTTAGTTGTCTTCTTAGCCTGCATATCATTCTCTAAAATGAATATCATTTCCTTCAATTTTTTGCTTACTGACGAGAGTCGTCCAAATTTTTATTTACGTACCTTTGCATTGTTTGGTTATCAACGCTTCAAACCAATTCTTTTGTTTTTCTCAAAGTGTCTCGGCAAAACAGTAAAGCATTTAGAGAGCACCCAGGCCCTCGGACAAATTTTTTAAGATACTTGGATTTTCTCCGGTCCAATATAGGCATATGCCACCCACAAAGGGTATGGTTTTTGCGCTTTTTCGGTTTAAAGACGGGCATAAACTTTGTTCATTTTGGTTTGGATTCGGGTATGGTTTACGGGGAAACTGCGGGAGTATAAGAATGTACTTGTCCTTTCAATTCCAAATGAATAAGAAGGGAAAAATGATATGTTAATATTAGCATATCATTTTAATTCTATGACAAAATTCATTCTGCCTAGAGGCCAGAACTGAAACCAAACAGGCGTGGAAAATGACATTTTTTGGTCTAAACCGGGATTTTCTTCCAGTCGCTTTGCGGTCGTAAATAATGCAAAAAACGGCCACCGTTCACCGTTCACCACACACTAGGGCTACACGGGAATCACGAGAGAGAGATTCAGCTTCTCAGTTTTTACTTTGCTATGTTGTTTTGCTCAGTACGTAATATTTACTTTGTTTACTCTATTTAGGTAGCTCAATCTAAGAGAAGTGCAGTCATAAGTTGATCAAAACGTGCCCAGCACCCAAAACCGTCATGAAATGCTTTTAAAACGTAAGTACCTGCAACAACACCTCCACTTCCGATCCCCTTAGCTTACCCCCGCCCCGTCTTTCTCTTTCCTTTTGTAAAATCCTTACGACTTACTCCAATGAACTCACAACTATATATCTTCGTCAATCCAGGACATAAGACCCTGAAAAACGTGAGTCTGATTGTCCTCGCTTTGAATTAGATAATGCAATATTAATGCCTGGTTAAGGATTTTATCAGACTAGCTATTGTTAGGAGACACGACCTGTGTTAGGTAATCACTGATTTCAAAAACCTAACACGATAAAATTTTGACTGCCGGATAAAGAGTACTTCAAAAAATCGTATCCGAGTTCTTCTTATGTCATGGTTTAACTAATTTTTGTCAGGTTCATTCATGTAGGTGACAATCTCATTGATTGTTCAAAAAATGCGCCGTGACCCAACTTAAATAGGAGATTTTGAAAACATAAGTGCTTTTAACAACTTCGATCCCCATATTTCTTTAGTGACTTTATGAATTACCACTACTCAGGATATTGACTGTTAACGTTACTACAAACTTGATAAAATGGCTAATTTGGTAACTCGATCTTTTGTTCTTTGCTTTTTACGCAGTAGCAAACCGGCGAGCTCAAAATCATTCAAAATTGCTGAAATACCACTTTTGAGGCAATAGGACAACAATACACCGTAGGTAAGGTAATACAACGTTTACTTAACTTTGATCTATATACATAGTTAGCGATATATTGCTACAGAAAGATGAAGCAAACTTAACTGTGAATCCAAGTCATTTACCAATAAACAGATGGTTTGGGACCCTGTCGTATAGTACAAGCCGTATATCCTCGTCCCAGGGTCTTCTGGCGTCCCGGCCAATATGGCGGCGCAGGGTGGAAGCAAAGTAAACCTAATTTAGGCTTATAAAGTACCTACAACAATCTCGAAAAAGGACTCTGCAATATAAAAACCAAAACACCAAACAAGTCAATAGAATTAGAAAGTCAGGGCCGACGTAAAGGTAAGCTCAACAGTTGACAAAAGCCAGAAAAAGCTTAGCCTAACATGTTCAAGTCGACTGTCATGATCAGACGTACAAACGACCTGGCACTACCTATACTACAGGGAGGGTAGAGTGGAAAAGCTGGAAAAAAATTACTGCTCCTATTGTATGGTAGCTCGCTACCTTGTAAGGAAGTGTTGTGGGTCGGGGCTCCCCTTAATAGACCTTTTCACTGTTTAGGTTCGATGAAGGAGGTTCGATGTCCGTAAATTCCAATTATAAATCTTGGTATTTATATATTTATATGTAAGACCAGCAGAGCAAAATATGTGCTTTAATTTTGGTAAAAGACTAAATCGTTAAGCCTAATATATAGCTGATGTAACTCATGGAGCAAAATAACTAGCGGTAGACGAACTTGAAAAATAATACTCAAGCTTAAAGGCTGTCTTATGGTCTTATGCACATGTCATTGGCTTTTCCCTGGGATAGGACCCTGGGACAACAAGGGGGAATTGGAAAAAGGGGTGATGCCAAGGTGACAATTTTAAGCAAAGGTGAGGGAAATTTAACAGACAAAGTCCCCTAGTTAAAGGCTTGTCATTGAAAAAAAAACGCACATATCCAATTGGTACAGCTAGAGGAGACTTTTAATGAAACAACAGAACACTGTAAACTCAAACTCAGACTTTAGAGATATGTAAAGCAGTTCAAGTCAGTGAAGGTTCGAGTTACTGCTGTCCATTGAAGACTTAATTTCCCGTGTTCATAATTTTTTAGCAATTCATTATACAGTACAGTACAGTAGAAATAAAACTTATCTCATAAGAAACTGTAACACGTTAGTGCATTCTTATTCTGATGATCTTGTCTGCATTACTCATGATGTAGATGAATAACTATCAATTCAGCCATAATCTCTTCCAGGGCTCATAATTAATTTTTTGGATAACTAACCCTTCAGGTTAGTGGGCATAAATTTTGCCAACCAAATTATCAGGTTTGTTATCCAAGAATCTCAGTGTTTTTAAAGTTACAATAATTATATCAACTATCGAAAATTGTGCTACTAAATGAGGAAAACTTATGGACAGATTGTTTCAAAACATGATTTGTTTAAACTCATCAAAATGTTGTTTTGTTTTTTGATCTTCCTTTTCTTCGTCACAAATTTTGGGTAGCAACCTTTAATTTTCTGAAAAACTACCAATTAAAGAATCTTTGCATCTGATCTGATCACAAATTTTGGGCAGTGACCATTAATGTTCTAAAAAACTATCAATTGAAAGGATCTTTGCATCTCATCAGGTTTCACAAATGAACCACTTCCAAACATTAATGCAAAAACACAAGATGGTGGAGGTATATTAAGGTTGTGTCCATATCCCCTCAACCAACAAAAGCCCACTTATCTTTGGTCACCTTTAGTTTCATGAAATGCGGGTTTTTAATGTTACTCGATTATAATTATATGCTATCATTTGAACCAATTACTGTGTAAGATAGAAAACAATCTTAAACAAGAAAGAAACGCGTCAGCCTTTTGTGAAAATTGATCTTCATTTGCAAGAAGAATTGCTGTGAATTGAATGAAACCACTTATGTGACAGTAATTTTTACTAACCATGATGGGTTACTTCGGCACATTTTTAGTAACCAAACATTGGAAACTACTAACCATTGGTTAACACACTACTGTTAATTTCGAGCCCTGTGTTCAGTCCATTGTATTCTCTGACGTGGTTTTCCCCTGGTTGGTACAGGGTCCTTCCCTGGAAGATGCCAGTGATGTGCATTAGTCCCAGTGCTGGATCCCATACTTTGAAAATTTAGAATGGCATGGTAACATGCTATAATAATACTATTGTATTAACATTCAGTAAATTGACAACCTTATTAAGCTTAAACTACTACTTCCTCTCCAACAGTTAATTTTAACTCTTTAAGTTTATAATACAACCTGTGGGTGAGTGCTTGAGCTGACTATTAGATTGTTAGTATGAGACCGTAACTAAATTAAGTTCATTTTTTTATCACTCAGAGATCAGAGGCACAAATTAGAGGATTTGACAACCAAGAATTAAAAAAGGTAAATACAAAATTTAAATAACATATTCTTTTTACATGCATGTACGTACAATATTATCCAACCTAGCAATTAATACAGTGAAGAAGATACCCCACTCAAACAGGCAAAAAAATATCAGTTTTAAACCTTTCAGATCAACAACTGGGATGCATGCCAGTTTCATGTTTAGATTATTATTATTAAGAAATATACACTTAGGTCAACTGGGATTCCAACCTGCCAAACAATAGGAGACAGGTGCCCCCTGAAAAATTACCTGGAAAGTCTAATATTTATATAAGAAATTATATACGTAGGTGAAATGGGATTCTATCCAAGCAAACAACTGGGATGCAGAAAGATAACAAAAACTTTAGGTCATCTGAGATTCCAACCCTGCAACAAGGTAGGCTGGTTCTCCATGAACTAATAGGTAACAATTCAGTCATTAAAACTTAGTAAACTGGGATTCAAGCCCAGCAAGCAAGGGAGACAGGAGCTCCCTGAAAGAATACTTCAGCCAGTGATGCATGGAATGAACTCTTAAAACCAAATAAACTGGGATTCCAACCCAGCAAGCAAAAGAGACAGCACCTCCATGAAATGATACTTCAGTCTATGATAGATAAAAGTACTATTAAAACTAAACAAACTGGGATTCCAACCAAGCAAGCAAGGGAGACAGCACCTCCCTGAAATGATACTTCAGTCAATGATAGATGAAACTTACTATTAAAACTAGATAAACTGGGATTCCAACCCAGCAAGGAAGGGAGACAGAGGCTCCCTGGACTGATACTTCAGTCAATGATAGATGAAACTTACTATTAAAACTAGATAAACTGGGATTCCAACCCAGCAAGGAAGGGAGACAGAGGCTCCCTGGACTGATACTTCAGTCAATGATAGATGAAACTTACCATTAAAACTAGATAAACTGGGATTCGAACCCAGCAAGCAAGGGAGACAGAGGCTCCCTGGACTGATACTTCAGTCAATGATAGAGGAAACTTACTATTAAAACTAGATAAACTGGGATTCCAACCCAGCAGGCAAGGAAGACAGGGGCTCCCTGGACTGATACTTCAGTCAATGATAGATGAAACTTACTATTAAAACTAGATAAACTGGGATTCCAACCCAGCAAGCAAGGGAGACAGAGGCTCCCTGGACTGATACTTCAGTCAATGATAGATGAAACTTACTATTAAAACTAGATAAACTGGGATTCCAACCCAGCAAGCAAGGGAGACAGAGGCTCCCTGGACTGATACTTCAGTCAATGATAGATGAAACTTACTATTAAAACTATATAAACTGGGATTCCAACCCAGCAAGCAAGGGAGACAGAGGCTTCCTGGACTGATACTTCAGTCAATGATAGATGAAATTTACTTTTAAAACTAGATAAACTGGGATTCCAACCCAGCAAGCAAGGGAGACAGAGGCTCCCTGGACTGATACTTCAGTCAATGATAGATGAAACTTACTATTAAAACTAGATAAACTGGGATTCCAACCCAGCAAGCAAGGGAGACAGAGGCTCCCTGGACTGATACTTCAGTCAATGATAGATGAAACTTACTATTAAAACTAGATAAACTGGGATTCCAACCCAGCAAGCAAGGGAGACAGAGGCTCCCTGGACTGATACTTCAGTCAATGATAGATGAAACTTACTATTAAAACTAGATAAACTGGGATTCCAACCCAGCAAGCAAGGGAGACAGAGGCTCCCTGGACTGATACTTCAGTCAATGATAGAGGAAACTTACTATTAAAACTAGATAAACTGGGATTCCAACCCAGCAAGCAAGGGAGACAGAGGCTCCCTCGACTGATACTTTAGTCAATGATAGATGAAACTTACTTTTAAAACTAGATAAACTGGGATTCCAACCCAGCAAGCAAGGGAGACAGAGGCTCCCTGGACTGATACTTCAGTCAATGATAGATGAAACTTACTATTAAAACTATATAAACTGGGATTCCAACCCAGCAAGCAAGGGAGACGGAGGCTCCCTGGACTGATACTTCAGTCAATGATAGATGAAACTTACTATTAAAACTAGATAAACTGGGATTCCAACCCAGCAAGCAAGGGAGACAGAGGCTCCCTCGACTGATACTTCAGTCAATGATAGATGAAACTTACTTTTAAAACTAGATAAACTGGGATTCCAACCCAGCAAGCAAGGGAGACAGAGGCTCCCTGGACTGATACTTCAGTCAATGATAGATGAAACTTACTATTAAAACTATATAAACTGGGATTCCAACCCAGCAAGCAAGGGAGACAGAGGCTCCCTCGACTGATACTTCAGTCAATGATAGATGAAACTTACTTTTAAAACTAGATAAACTGGGATTCCAACCCAGCAAGCAAGGGAGACAGAGGCTCCCTGGACTGATACTTCAGTCAATGATAGATGAAACTTACTTTTAAAACTTGATAAACTGGGATTCCAACCCAGTAAGCAAGGGAGACAGAGGCTCCCTGGACTAATACTTCAGTCAATGATAGATGAAACTTACTTTTAAAACTAGATAAACTGGGATTCCAACCCAGCAAGCAAGGGAGACAGAGGCTCCCTGGACTGATACTTCAGTCAATGATAGATGAAACTTACTATTAAAACTAGATAAACTGGGATTCCAACCCAGCAAGCAAGGGAGACAGAGGCTCCCTGGACTGATACTTCAGTCAATGATAGATGAAACTTACTATTAAAACTAGATAAACTGGGATTCCAACCCAGCAAGCAAGGGAGACAGAGGCTCCCTGGACTGATACTTCAGTCAATGATAGAGGAAACTTACTATTAAAACTAGATAAACTGGGATTCCAACCCAGCAAGCAAGGGAGACAGAGGCTCCCTGGACTGATACTTCAGTCAATGATAGAGGAAACTTACTATTAAAACTAGATAAACTGGGATTCCAACCCAGCAAGCAAGGGAGACAGAGGCTCCCTGGACTGATACTTCAGTCAATGATAGAGGAAACTTACTATTAAAACTAGATAAACTGGGATTCCAACCCAGCAAGCAAGGGAGACAGAGGCTCCCTGGACTGATACGTCAGTCAATGATAAATGAAACTTACTTTTAAAACTACCGGTAAGTAGCTGCATATAAAGTGTTTTTTTTGGAACGGTTTGGTTTTAAAATCATCAATGCAATGGAAATGGTGTTTTTTGGAATCTTGATGTGAAATTAGAAGGGCGACCCAATGTAATTATAGTGGGCGTAAAATTCAGTAACATTGAAAAGTTGTTGTTGGGAATTTTTTTTTACATTGCTGGGTTTGAAAAACAAGGGAACCGGTGCTTTTGACCAGCTTGCTGTGATATTTTAAGGGCGGCCCCATGAAAGATACTGGGCATAAACTGGAATAATCAGCCTGGTCTTAGCATCTGTCATTGAAACCAAGCAACAAATTCAACAAAAAGTCTGATCCTAACAAACTGAATAAGCAACATATGACATCAACAACTAAACTATTACATAAAAGTACCAGTTTTGCTGTAGAGTGTATAACGCTGCACTTTGAAAAAGTTCATCTAGGTATGTGGTATAAATTTGGCTTAGTATATGTGAAAACGTTTTTTGGCTTAAAAGCCCAGAATTCAAGTTAAAAAAATGTGAAAATATGAAACATTTTCCCGACTTTAACGACACTGCTTGACAGCTACTATTATCTAAATATACTATTGAAATGTTGCTGCATATTATTTTTACATTGCTGGGTTTGAAAAACAAGGGAACCGTTGCTTTTGACCAGCTTGCTGTGATATTTTAAGGGCGGCCCCATGAAAGATACTGGGCATAAACTTGAATAATCAGCCTGGTCTTAGCATCTGTCATTGAAACCAAGCAACAAATTCAACAAAAAGTCTGATCCTAACAAACTGAATAAGCAACATATGACATCAACAACTAAACTATTACATAAAAGTACCAGTTTCGCTGTAGAGTGTATAACTCTGCACTTTGAAAATGTTCATCAAGGTATGTGGTATAAATTTGGCTTAGTATATGTGAAAACGTTTTTTGGCTTAAAAGCCCAGAATTCAAGTTAAAAAAATGTGAAAATATGAAACATTTTCCCGACTTTAACGACACTGCTTGACAGCTACTATTATCTAAATATACTATTGAAATGTTGCTGCATATTATTTTTACATTGCTGGGTTTGAAAAACAAGGGAACCGTTGCTTTTGACCAGCTTGCTGTGATATTTTAAGGGCGGCCCCATGAAAGATACTGGGCATAAACTTGAATAATCAGCCTGGTCTTAGCATCTGTCATTGAAACCAAGCAGCAAATTCAACAAAAAGTCTGATCCTAACAGACTGAAACAGCAAAATTTGACATCAACAACTAAACTATTACATAAAAGTATCAGTTTTGTTGTACAGTATAACTCTGCCCTTTGAAAAAGCTCATTAACTGAAGGTATGCTGTTTAAATCTGGCTTAGTTTTTGTTAGACATCTTCGGCTTAAAAGGACAGAATTCAAGAAAGGGAATACTCTGTATAATCTGTACAACTTTAAACAAGTAGTAAGAATTTAAACTCCAATCAGCAGTATAATAGTATAACTGTATGAATTTGCGCAGTTGTTATTACAGGGAGAAGCGGTGATTGAGGGTTCATTGTGAGTCGACTTTCTTTTTTATTGATGTTCCTGCCCACTTAAAATATCTGCTGACAGTTTGGCGTTAAACTTCATTTGTTATCTAAATCCCCTATTGTTGCAAATCAAAAGTATATTCAGCAAGTTACATAAAACGTTGTTTTGCGATAAATAATGAATAGGGTGGAGAGGAAAGAGGAGATAAATTATTATCAGGTCTTAAACAAAGCAAGAAATGTGCTCACAAATTCCTAGAACTGAGTCTAGGATCCGTTTGCAACTGAAAGACTGGCTTGGAAAGCGTCCGAGGAAAAAAGCTTGAGAATTAATTCCATATGAAATAAGCTGTATTTGTTCAATTTAAGTCTGTGGGTAATATTTTCTAATCGCTTGTTTTTTTTTCTTTTCTTGAGCTTTTTTCTTTTCTAGATTGAACGTACCCAGCAGTTCATTTGTTCATCACGTTGGGAGGCGTTTTCTACGCTTCAGGTATAACGGATATTCTTCTTTGCATTAATCTCCCGTTTTCTTTGAAGACCCACATAGCGAGCACCATTACTGTTAAGGGTTGATATTATTTATGGAGGTAGGACTGCTAATTATACCCCAAGAATAAGAGGATAGCGTCGTAGGAGTTGTGCACTGGCGTAGTTTGCTTTCGAGCAGGGTCAGTTGCAAAAATAGCGGTTGGACTGTGCAAATCGTTTAAAAAACTTACCAACGCGATAAAACAAGAGCGAATAATAACCAGCACTCAAATTTCTCTATCATTGATCTTCGGTCTACTGATAAACATTGAACCTTTTTTTCTGTTTTAGGACAGGTTTCTCAAGTTGGACGCCAGGAAAAGTGCTTCATTTTCAAAGGAGGACTTTCCTTCTTACGAAAACGACTGCTACTGGGCAGCAATAGCCTTCTTTGTTTTATTTTATTTTATTAGATTCGCCAATTATTCGCAGGGTCACCGCAACAGCATGACGCCAATTACTGCGGGCCCTTAAGAGTCCCTCCCCCCATGTGAGATAGACCACCACACCGGGGGCTACGTACGTCCCCTACTCTTTACAAACAGTGAGTGGGTTCTCTAACATCCGACAGAATTTATATATGCAAGGGTTGTGAGACGGGGCATACGGTTTATCGTCCTTATCCGAGAAGACTAGAAAGTCTAACCGTTTGCAGATGTCTTTACAAAGGCAGCACTTTCTCCTGAGTTACTTAAAGACCTTTCTTGAACCAGCGGCCTCTCGCACGGCAGACCGGCGCGCTTAGGATAGGTCTTGTCAAAATATTTTTAATGCTGATCGTGAAATACGATAGACTCCCGCCAACCTTTGGGGCCGTGTTGGTAACTTGCGAGTACTGTTGTCGGCTTCTTCAGCCTTCGTCAATCTTCCTTTTTGGGGATACTTTCGGTGCCCACTATTATTGACCATGCACTTCAGCTTGCGTTAATCTTCATATGAACTTACCACTACTTCCAACACGCGCTATCGTAAATGCTTAAGTGCCGATGTCAAATTGCGTTTAGTGTAATGAACACTCTCGCAATCCTTCGGGGTACTTTCGGTAACTTTCGACCACCATTGTTAACTCAGACTTCGGCTTGCGTTATATCTACATGTGTACTTACCATTACTAGGAACCGGCTCTATCGTAAATGCCTATATGCCTTTCCCAAATTGCGTTCTTTTGGGGGTACTTTCCGGCTATAACTTTCAACCACTACCATTTATTACTTCTGCTTGCATTGGCTTCCTGTCAAATTTCGTATTGATTATAAAATACTTCTTCTTACTTTTGAAGCTATCTACGGTCATGCGCCTGGTTACTTGATCGATTTGATTGCTATTAAAGCGAACAGCCGCGCTATAATCTCCGTTCCGCTAGCAGTCTTGTCTTATCTTATCATGTCTTATCTAGTTTAAATCTGAAAAAGGCTTTAGGGGATGGTGTTTTTTCCTCTGCTGCCGCTGGTTTATGGAAGAATCTGCCCCTTCACATCCGTCTTGAGGACAATTTTGAACGATTTAAATCTTTACTTAAAACGCATCTTTTTAGAATAGCTTTTGATATGTAATGTTTTTAACCTACTATATAACATATTTAATGTTTTTATCTTTATGTAAGATTTAGCGTTGTTTACTCTCAGCCTTAATTATTATGCTTATTTTAGCTTTCATTTCTTTTAACATTTACGTCTTGTCTCGCGCTTTTGATCTTATTTGCATGGAAAAGGCGCGTTATAAATTTTCAATTGTTAGTATTATTATTGCGTCCCCCAATCCTCGGGGGTACTTTCGGTAACTTTCGGCTTCTATCATTGACTACTTCGGCTTGTGTCAATCTTCATATAAAGTTACCATAAAAACATTACTTTAAACTCGCGCCACAGTGAACGCTTAAAAGCCTTTACCACCTCTTGTGAGTACTATGAAAAAATTAATTAACACTCTCGCAATCCTTTGCGGGTACTTTGGGTAACTTTTGACCACGATCATTGACTATTTCGGCTTGCGTCAATCTTTATATAAACTTACCATTACTTCAAACACGCGCTATCGTGAACACTCAAAAGCCTTTGCCTACACTTGTGAACACCATGAAAGTAATGAACTCTCTCGCAATCCTTCAGAGGTACTTAGGGTAAACCTTGACCACTATCACTGACTACTTCGGCTTGCGTCAATTTTAGTTTATATAAACTTACCATTACTTCAAACACGCGCTTTCGTGAACGCTTAATTACCTTTGTCAACTTTGTGAACTCTATAAGATTAATGAACACCATTGTGATCCTTCGGGGTACTTTCGGTAACCTTCGGCCACTATCATTGACTACTTCGGCTTGCGTTAATCTTCATATAAAGTTACCATTTGTTCAAACGCCCGCTATCGTGAACGCTAAAATGCCTTTGTAAACTTGTGAACTCTACAAGAGTAATGAACACCCTTGTAATCCTTTAGGGTACTTTTGGTAACTTTCGGCCACTATCATTGACTACTTCGGTTTTCGTCAATCTTCATATACACTTGCCAATACTTCAAACACGCGCTATCGTGAACACTGAAACGCCTTTGCCAACCCTTGTGAACACCATAAATTTAATGAACACTCTCTCAATCCTTGGGGGGTATTTTCGGTAACATTGGCTATTTCGGCTTGGGTCAATCTTCCTATAAACTTCCCATTTCTTCAAACGCCCGCTATCGTGAACGCTAAAATACCTTTGTAAACTTGTGAACACTATAAGAGTAATAAACAGCCTTGTAGTCCTTTAGGGTACTTCTGGTAACTTTCGGCCACTAATCTTTAATCTCTTTTTTCTCCTTTGAGTTAGAACTACAGTTAACTAATAAAAATTTATCATACTCCCCCCTTTTTTTCTGGTTTTTGTAGCGTATGTAAATCGTATTGTAAGTAGAGGATAGTATTGTTAGTAGCGTAAGTATCTCACATTGTAAATCAGTCAGTATTGTTTTGTAAGTAGAGTATATTTTTGTCAGTAGTGTAAGCACCATATATTGTTTGTAAGTAAGTATTGTAAATAAGTACTTTGTAATTGAAATTTAAAAAAAAAAAACTTTCGGCCACTATCATTGACTACTTCCGCTTGCGTCATTCTTCATATAAACTTACGATTACTTTAAACGCGAGCTATCCTGAACGCTTAATAGCCTTTGCCAACTCTTGTGAACACTTTGAACTTAATTAACACTCTCGCAATCCTTCGGAGGTACTTTGGGTAACTTTTGACCACTATCATTGACCAGTTCGGCTTGCATCAATCTTCATATAAACTTACCATTACTTTAAACACCCGCTTTTGTGAACGCTTAAATGCCCTTGCCAACTGAGATAATAAACACTCTGGCAATCCCTTAGGGGTACTTTGGGTAACTTTTGCCGACCACTGTCATTGACTACTTCGGCTTTCGTCAATCTTCATATAAACTTACCATTACTTCAAACACGCGCTTTCGTGAACGCTTAATTACCTTTGTCAACTTGTGAACTCTATAAGATTCATGAACACCATTGTAATCCTTCCGGGTACTCCCTGTAAATTTCGGCCACTCTCATTAACTACTTCGGTTTTCGTCAATCTTCATATAAACTTACCATTACTTTAAACGCGCGCTTTCGTGAACGCTTAAATGCCTTTGTCAAATTGTGAACACTACAAGATTAATGAACACCATTGTAATCCTTCGGGGTACTTTCGGTAACCTTTGGCCACTATCATTGACTACTTCGGCTTGCGTTAATCTTCATATAAACTTACCATTACTTCAAACCCGCGCTATTGTGAACGCGTAATTGCCCTTGTCTTCTTGTAAAGACTTTAAGATTAATGAACACCATTATAATTCTTCCGGGTACTTTCGGTAACTTTCGGCTTCTATCATTGACTACTTCGGCTTGCGTCAATCTTCATATAAAGTTACCATAAAAACATTACTTTAAACTCGCGCCACAGTGAACGCTTAAAAGCCTTTAGCACCTCTTGTGAGTACTATGAAAAAAATTAATTAACACTCTCGCAATCCTTTGCGGGTACTTTGGGTAACTTTTGACCACGATCATTGACTATTTCGGCTTGCGTCAATCTTTATATAAACTTACCATTACTTCAAACACGCGCTATCGTGAACACTCAAAAGCCTTTGCCTACACTTGTGAACACCATGAAAGTAATGAACTCTCTCGCAATCCTTCAGAGGTACTTAGGGTAAACCTTGACCACTATCACTGACTACTTCGGCTTGCGTCAAAATTAGTTTATATAAACTTACCATTACTTCAAACACGCGCTTTCGTGAACGCTTAATTACCTTTGTCAACTTTGTGAACTCTATAAGATTAATGAACACCATTGTGATCCTTCGGGGTACTTTCGGTAACCTTCGGCCACTATCATTGACTACTTCGGCTTGCGTTAATCTTCATATAAAGTTACCATTTGTTCAAACGCCCGCTATCGTGAACGCTAAAATGCCTTTGTAAACTTGTGAACTCTACAAGAGTAATGAACACCCTTGTAATCCTTTAGGGTACTTTTGGTAACTTTCGGCCACTCTCATTGACTACTTCGGTTTGCGTTAATCTTCATATAAACTTACCATTACTTTAAAAGCGCGCTTTTTATTTTTCATAAGTTTATGGGATATAATCTTTCAGGTGAGTGTAGATCTGCGAAGTCCTGAATACGACTGTTGACAGGTAGTCAACAACAGTCCTATTCAGGACTACACCTTCCCGAACGATTATATTCCACTAATTTATGAAATGAATCCTCGGTTATGGGTTCAAACCGTTCACTGTATTTTGTTGCGATTGTCAATGGTTCCTAAATTAGTAGCGTGATGTCTAAATATATATTGCTTCATTTGACGCACCTCTTTGTGAATTAACCCTATAGAAACGATTTTAACTTGCATTTAAATTTTTTTCTCTAAAGAAAAAAGGTCTTTTCTCTAGACATAAGCACTATTTTGCATGCATTTCAATGGGCGCGCAGAAAGGGTTTTTTTTTTTTTCGTAGAAAAAAACCTTTCCAGAGAAACCTGTCCTGAATGGGCTCTGAGTCAATAGCCCATGAGTCCGAAGGCCGAATAGGCTATTGACTCAGAGGCCACGAGGGCGAGAGGAATAATTGTTTTAGTAAAATCCAACTATTTGGTAGAAAATATCGAGACAAAACAACTTTAGCTAGTTAAAAATCCTTTTTTGCCGCCCACAAGTCAGCCCTTTTCGCTACTATAGTAGGCTATAACATATAGCCTAGTAGGAGCTCAACCAATCAGAACGCAGCATTGCTAATAGACCACTAGTTGGATTCTACTAAAGTCCCTTAGCCTACCATATCACTCTAATCCCTCTTTCATTTCCTGGGTAGTAGTAAAGTTGTGTTTCTCGTTCACGTGGTGTCTAATAGGAACCTTCATAGGTGCAGTATTACGATATTGCTATGTCCTTTACAGTTAGCCTGCTGATCAAAAATGACATGACAAATTAATCAGACACCATTTCTCGCTCCACAAGTTGTGGTAAGCTGACAAGGAGTGGCCCATTATGGTAACAGCCAGCGTTATCAGAATGAATAAAAAAGTTATGAGAGCATGATGTTAAACCTTGATAGTGTGTAGCATATGCTAGATAATAGGCAAAATTAACTGCGAAACTATTCTGTGTGCAACTGTTAAAAAGAAGAACAAAGTTATCTACTTGAAACTTGCTAATATAAATGCTGCCTTGACTGATGATTACCGCGCTAACATGCAAACATCTTCCTCGCTTGCCAAAGTCACTCATTAGCTCGCACTACTGAATGGACGAACGTCATTACCAAATCCATTATTATCAGGTAAAGTTCACTGTCCAGTTTACTGAGCACATCTTGCTTAGCTTCTTCTTCAATATAAGACCTATTAATATTGTAAGTAAATAGCTCTCTCGAAACTTATATTCTTTTCTGGTAGAACGGTTCGACGGGTGTAGGTAAAGCAGACACCCCGAAAACATGCTAGGTTGCAGAAAATGCAATTACACTTTCTGCTGTATCTGGGTCTCCTGTGTCCCCCCCGCCCCGCCCCGCCCCTCTCCCTCAGATTGCACGAGAAAAAGTATTAGCATAGGATTTCTTCAATATAGACTACCTTTTGAAGCTATTCTCTTTATTTTATATATCCTTTATACGGTTACTAGGAGTGCACGTCTCATGACCATTAGCGGGATTAATTGATTGTGTTGTCGAAGTAGGAACTAAGAAAAATAGTACTAAATTAGGCACAACAAGGATCGCATATATAGAGCTTGTGATTTGGAATGAAAGAATGAATTGAAGTTAGAGGATCGGAGTTGCTGTATAAAATGCCACTTTCAGTAAGTTCTGTAGACTACGATCCTTCAGCTAGCAAGGATAATTATTTTTCATCATAACATGTTGGTTACCCACTCTTTTCTGCTGGACGCGCTACCAGTCCTCTTTCCCAGTGAACTTAATCGTTTTCTTATCTGATCCAACAGTCCTGTGGGAACTGCTTTGCTATGTATTTCATTAATTTCCGTGGAAAAAGCAGCTGTTACTCGGCGTGACTGATAAGCTAACTTTCTTTGTAGACCCATTACACTTGTCACTTTAACGGCAGGCCCAATCTTTCCCAAGTGAATTTCTGTGCTTTGGAAAAACAGTCATCGCACTTAACCTTTTAAGGAGCAACATCGAAGTACCCGGGTGCAGCGAGATTGTGGGGACTTCTTCGATTTCCTATACCTACTTTGTCACCGGATGGATCCCCGTTAAAAAAGAGCAGATCACTAGAGTACTCATGTTTTAAAGGGAATGCGAATGTTCTGATTACGTGTCCTCGATGTAAAACTAGCGGCTCAAATTACGTTACGTTTGTTTTCAGATACGAAATCAGTGCTTTTACAATTTTCTTTAGTCTAGCTAATTCTCTCTCTCCGTAACAATATCGACGGATTTTCCTAGACATTTTTAGGGGTAAATTAGACGCAAACACACGCAAACTAGATTTTATGTTCAATATTTAGGGATAAATCTTGCAGAAAACATCGCATGTGAAACTCAATGAAGCTGTGAGAAAGTAATGTTTACATTTCGCGGTAAATATTGCTAAAAAACACGTGTAAAAGCTGTAGGGTATATTAATTTTTGTCAGGCTCAATGAAACAGCGGACTGAGAACATATTTATGGATGAAACACAAGTATTTCATGTTATTTTTGCCGATCTGGGCGCACTTACGTGGTCAATCTTGCAAAAGGATTCGGAGATCCCAATCTAAAACTTACCGAACATTAAACAGTTATAAATGGACTGTGCCAAAACCAATTTGATTTGAAATTTTATCCGCGCAGATTTGAGAAAATGTAATTTGAAAATGGCTTAAAATTGGCGAATCTGCCAAAGTCACACCAGGCGGAAATCTGCATGCCCGCGAAAAACGTAAGAAGAATCCAGAATCATTCATCACATGAATACAATTGGATCGAATCTCAAATAATCTAAATAAATCAAAAATGCAGAGAAAACTGGCAAGAGGTAGGAGAAATAACTTGCACAAGTCACCCCAAATTGACCTGGTAGTCTTATGCAAATTAGCCAAAAACAAGGGGGGGTGGTCAAACTCACATGAAAAAAAGTCAATCAGATTAAAAAGGGAATATTTTAAAATCATATCAGAAAGGTAATCTGTAGTAGGAATTTGAAAGGAATCGGCCTACCTCGACCCGTGGCCCCTGCCCGGTTTTCTCTGACAATGACACTTAAATGCCCTACCCCAGGGACAACAAAGACAATCAAATCCCCACCCCATGCCCTGCCACATTGATAGGTGCATTATATTTAAACCAACTGGATTGTAAGTTTAGTTACAAATAAATTTCCCACGACAAGATCTCAATTCAACTTCTCTTATTTCCTCCACAAAACAAATTTCCTCCCGTACAATTTACTCATTACCTTTTCTTGTCGTCACCTCCCTGGAATCAAAACACTCTAAACACAAAACTTGCTGATAATGCAAAATCCCGACGCCCGGCACATTACCGTACCTTACCGCATCACAATATACACATGAAAAATACAAGGCACATGTATATTATATTAACAGTCACTCTGCTAAACAAAACTGTTCGAATAAGAAGAATTGTTCCCGCTATCAGTAGTTCCCAAACAAGCCTAAGTCCCTTTTGGTTTCAATTGTTGACAATCCGGTCAGTATAAAACACGGACTGCGGACTGCGGACCACGGACTGCGGACTGGGTATAAAACACGGACTAGGTATAAAGTACGGACTGCGGACTGAGTATAAAACACGGACTAGGTATAAAATGCGGACTACGGACTGAGTATAAAACACGGACTACGAACTATGTAAAAAGGTAAAACTGAGAGAAACGGAAAGCAGCTTGCATAGAACAGTAGTCCAGCTCCTTGTGTCACGCAAAAACATTCCGTAAGCCGGTCACGCGCAGTCTATATTCTCCTCATGTGGAGAAGGAAAGCAAACTGCACTGACAAGGAATGTTACGCCGCTACTCAAGGCAACTGAAATTAAACCTGAATTTTATTAAAAGAAGGAGTTAGAAGAGAACCGATCAAAGAAGCACCGAATAAAAAGAATTAATAGTATTGGTGTTAGCCGAGTCAGAGTAAAATTCTTAAAGATGCCTCTATTCTGTTTCAAATAAAGCCTTGGGAATATGAGGAAATGAAGAACTCAGACGAGAAGGTCAGTATAGGGGCATTCCGTGAAGTAAAAAAGCAGTATTTAGGGGGGAGGGATTACTCAACTATACTTGAATAATAACCGAAATTTGAATCATCCAACCCAACGTTATATTCTACGCGATGATTATGATGACATGATTTATACCCTCCTCCTGGACTCCGGAAGGGGGTACTCCTAGGAATTTTTTGGTGGGGTTCTGCTTCCTGGTTCTCTAAATCCTTACCCTATTTCAGAATACAAAAATTTCATTTTCCACACCCATTTTCAGATCTGATCTCTAAAATCCATACTCATTTGCAGGCCTAATTTAGCCTGTTCAAGGCTCTCAGATATAGAGGAGACTACCCAGTTTCCTCTCGTTATATTTTCGCGCTTTCTCAACCCTTCAGCACCCTTCAGCGGACCCAACTATCTCGGACCCTGGAACAGCCTAAGCCTGATTAAGCAGAAATTATGTCGTCATTAAATATTACAGATTAGAGCACAAGAGTAGATCATTCTCTTTTGAGCGCAAACAAAAAATTCTTCAAATGCATTTCAAATTCGATCGCATATTTCTATTTCGTTCTTATTCATTTACAACTGAAAACGATAAATTTTTGTCAGGCTCTTGATTCAGAAACCTCCACCAAGAATTCCTATCTTATACCCAGTCCGCAGCCTGTAGTCCGCGTTTTATACCTAGTCCGTGTTTTATACCCAGTCCGTATTTTATACCTAGTCCGTATTTTATACCCAGTCCGCAGTCCGTGGTCCGCAGTCCGCAGTCCGTGTTTTATACTGACCGGTTGACAATCTTCTCAGTCTCAGCTTCCTTCATCGGAAGAGATTTTTATCAAAGGCACCTCCTTGTGTTCCGCAATCATTCTTGCGACTCTCAAACCTGATACACATGCTCCCGTTCAAACTCGATTTTTCACGTACACTCTTCAGTGATATTCCGATTGTCATTGCGTCTATGAGGTCCATGCATGTGGTCTTTGAATGTCTTGACAATTTCCTTGATTTTTCTTTGAGTTCGCGGACCAGCCATTATGAAAACACTCGGTGTTATTTTAGTGTGGGCCTACCGAGAACAGTGTGTGCATTTGTAAGTTTAACCCTTGATAACATACTTCAACATTTTGTCCAAACTGCTTCTTCCTGCTGCTTTCAAATTATACCATTCTGCGCGTAGTTTCACATTTCAATCTGTCAGTTTTGGCCAATGAAACATTATCGGTTAATCTTTGTTGTGAAATTGGCAACATTATTTACATATTTTTGGCGCCGTACGAACATGTTTTGATCACGTTTTGTGGGTGTTTACATGAGAAAACTCGCCCCGGCGCGAGTTTCATACCGACATGACTTTTTGATTTCGTATCGCGTTTACATGATGACTGGGTTATTTCACATATGATCTCGTTATTTGAAGGTACACTTCATTTTGATAAAATGCACGTATGATTCAAAATCGCGAACATTAGACCGATTTCACACCGAAACGGGTGGTCGTTTCGTGTTTACATGATACCGTTGCGAGATTTCGTACTGGAGTGAAATTCTCGCCCCGGTGCGACAACCGGAGTGAACTCACGCCGGGGCGACTCGCGCCGGCATGACTTTTTGTGGTGGTATCATGTAACAAATGTAGAGCCATGAGAGGGAACCGGAGTGAACTCGTCGCGGCGCGAAAGTCGCCCCGGTGTCATGTAAACACCCGCTAAGTTTTGAGGTTTTTCGCGGGAACGTATTCTATTTTTAAACTCTGCATGTGTCAACATGGTAGAAAAGTTTTTTTTTTTATGATTCGGCCAGAGAGTGTTGAGGATTTAAAAAAAAAAACTACATTTTGCATGATCTGCACTTACATGATTCCGAAGGTATGTTTTATGGATTTTGGTCTACTTTACGAAAACGATCAAGGAGAATATGTCTTCGCTTGTTTACTTGCCTTGTTTACCTCAGCACATATTGCGTGCCTATTGCACATTTGAAAGTGAAAGAATGATTATTCTTTCACTTTCATCTATAACCGCAGTTAAAAAAATGAATTATTTCATTACTTCCCATTATTGCACACTTGTGATAAAATAAACAAGTTTGCATTACTCTATTTGGGGCCCCGCCCAAATAACAATTATTCCACTCGCGCTTGTTGGATATGAGATGATTATAGTCAACGAGCACTCTTGGAATAATTAGCAATTAATGAATGAGGCTGAGTAGGATATGAAGAATTAAGTAGATCGAGATCTGCTTGATTCTTCATATCCTAGGAAAGCAGAATTCATTAATTGTCTTATTATTCATTCAAAATAATTCCTAGTTTAAAAACATACCTAAAACATGCTTACCTGGATAGATGTTAAGTTCATCCTCGATAGTGTACGGTTTAGGTTTGTCCAGCTCCGAAAATATTCTCCAAATAGCAGATGTCACCCTTTGAGTTGTGCCTGTTTCGCAGTCTGTGGCGTAGGCTATTTGAAGGGCGGAGTTTAAGTCAAGATGCACTACACCAATGCAGTAAGAAGTGTTATTTATTTAATTGTGCATCGATAGATCTAAAGATAGAGCTCCTGCTCCATCAAGTACTTAATGACTAGTATTTAATGTTAACACAGTAATAGTAAGTAAAGTTATATACCGTGCATTGTGCAAATAAATAAATATTTACAATGCAATAAACTCCATAAAAACAATTGCCTCGCAAAACCTCAAGCAGCTCCAGGGGAAGGGCTAACCGAGGCAAATAAAGAGCAGGATCAAAACAAAAGGGATGTGAAAAGGGGGGGAGGAGATGGGCATCACCTGTACTCGAGCGGAAGAATGCTGTCAGGCCGCGCAAACCCGCCATACTTAATTTGGGTCAGAAGGTACTTGTGATCCCTCGATTGAAAAACAATTTCAAAGGCCAAACAAACCTTTACATGTAAAGGGACTCTTAGAAAAGATCGATTAACTGATTAACCACCCCTTCAGCGCTTGCTTGACGAGGAAAAGGATGCCCAATCCTGTAATTAAAATGCCATTAACTATAACACTGAGAGGAAGTCGACAAGGAGCTTGTCAGAAGTAAAATAAAAACACTAAAAATAATGTTACAAGCAGGGCTTTTCATGTCTTGAGGGATCGAGGATCCTCATCCTTAAAAGGAAGATTATCAGACCAGATGGAAGAAGTTTTAGCTTGCATACAACTATCCTATAATTTTAACCACCAAAATTGCGCACACAACTTGGTCCCCTTATAAAATAATTAGTGGATTTATCTCTTGCTTTTGACTGAGGTTATATAGAGTGCATGGTTGGGTAAGCTGGAGGAGGGCAATTTCAGCAGGGCTTTAACTATTTACTGTAAGGACTGTTCAATAATTCTTCTAGCGGTCAATCTTTTTCTTTAGCAATTAAGAAGAGAACTTACTATTTATAACGATTCATTTATGAGAAGACGATTGCCACGAGTAATAATCTCAAAACGGTCGGTATTTTTTGTTTGTTTGTTAACTTCGTTTTTCTTACATGCAATATAAACTGATGCAAAGCATTCCCCGCTCCACTCCACTCTGGTCAACCCCACCCCTCACAATTAACAATTCAACTCACTTTTACAATCATTTCTTTACACTCTGTAAAACTTAGCAACTAAAATTAGCTTCAGATGAAACTTTTTCCTTCAGGTGTCAGTCAAGTTTTGTTTGGGTCAGCGGACGGTATCCATATTTTGTTTGTTTTTTCTTTGACCACAGCATGTATGTCATTCCAGTCACACATATCGCGCTGGTCAAGGCCATAGCAATGATCAAAGTCGGATTGCTTTCATCACCTGCAACAAGAAATTATAATTAGCGTAAATAGTCTTTTCTAACATTTTAATTTTTACTTTTAATAAGGCCAACACTCGAATAAGTCACATTCCGGCATGCAAGAGCCTGAGAATGGTGGACATAAGTTGATTCAAAGGAAACTGCTGCTTATAAGAACCGGGCTAATACATCTTCGTAAGGTGTTTCACGAGGGATTCATAAGTCTCATAAACGCGGAATAGAGAAGTGTTTCGAAACAATCTAGCAGTGCTGATCAAAATACGTTTTTCAGTCACTTGTTTTGTTTTGTTTTTTCAATCTTCAAAACGTCATAATTTAAAAAAATCATTGACAGTTCAACACATTTGGAACAAAGGCTTGAGACAAGCTTATAACCGAGTGTAACAGGTACATGGGCCTATACTGATTATAATGGTTACCTTTGATATCCTTCCTGAGTAAGTCGTCTGTAGAATCCTGAATATCCCTCACTTGTTCTTCTTCATCTTTCCTCATAAAAGGTCCATGAGACACACTGTACTCCTCATCTCTCCCAAGGTTGGTCCACAGCGATCTCTTACGTCGCTGCTGTAGGCATCCCTGTGCGCAGCGTGACTGAGGATCTGTAGCGTTACAAATCTTGACTCTGCAATGCATGAAGACAAACTGATGATCACCAAGGAAACTGAAGGCTTCGATGCTGAAATGCTGAGTCCGTTTGTCTTCTGTTTCAATGAAAGTGACAGTATCGTCTTGCTTGCACCTGCAAGAAATGTCAGAAATTTCAGAATACCTGTTAGAGACGATAGAGGAATAGGAGACGATGTCTGCTGAACCACATTGAATGAGAACTCTTGTGAACTTAAAATATTTATTGTATTTGGGTTTCCTTTCGGTTCGCAAAAAAACACTAACTCATGCAAACTTAAAAGGGATGGGAGATTTTGAATGCAAAAGCTGAGAAAATACAGCTCACACCACAGTACGTTAATCTTGGATGACTGTGAGCAAAAGGAAGGAGTCAGGTATGATTCTTCTAACTGGCTTAATTATGCTTAGTGGTTCACTGCTTTACGAAAAACGGCAAATGAGCAATTCATACCAGTTTGTCAAAATAGTAGTCACTCCGATAGTAAGGGAGAAGCGCCGATATCACAAAGAAGTTTAAGTTTATAAACTGGCTGTAGCAAAATTTTATAATATGGTAAGATCATAAGTCGCTCTAAATGTCCCACCCAAGGGACAGCTTTCATTGCCGTACACTACTTCACTACTTCACGTCCGTTTCGAAAACACTTAGTATAAGCCAGTGCCTGCTAGATAATTTAATAAGTAAATTAGTGTTAGAGATCTAACAAACCCATTCTTGATGAATATGTATCTCAATCCAGGTTTATTAGGATTAGAATCTGGTGTAGCAAAGCACTCCTCTGCCAAAACGGCCAGCCTGGTGTCTTTCGAGTCTACACTGACTTCAATATACAAGACTTTCCTCAGAGGCACAGATATGGGGAAATCTTCCTTCTTGTAAGGAAGGATAAAATTGTTGTTTGGAAATATTTTCATTTCCAGCACGAATTTTCCAAATCCTTTCTTAGAGAAGATGATCTTCTTGCTTTGAACTTTGAGGCCAACAGCGGAGACGACGCCCATGTTTGAGTAGTAACAGCTAAATGGTATTTCCACCTCACGCACCCGGGTGATAATCTGATTTCGCGCTACTGGGATTTCTAATACCGTGTTCATGTAGCAAACGAAACTTTTCGTGTGCCTTTTTCTTGTGTGGCAATCGGTCAAGTTTGTGTGCAGTATGAAGTGGGTTTTCGTCTCGGTGGCTGTACATTTTACATCAGCAAGGCGAAGGTGTTCTCGGTCTAGGCCGTGAAGAATGTATTTCGGAATGCTGATCCACATTTCATTCTTTCCACATTTGACATCAACTTCTTCTGTAAATGGTAAAGGAAACGTTGCTGTAAAAAATTACGAAGAGAAGAGACCCGAAGGACGGTAAAAATCTCATTTTAGACACATATATCTACACATAAGCAAGATTCATTATAACTGCGCGTTTTTCAGCTTTCCCTTCCTCCCTATCATTCGATCCCCGTGCGAGTCTGCTAGAGGCTTCCTCGTATGAGCTAAAAAGTTGAATAAGCGAAGAGACCCTACCCTCCGGACGCTAAGTGCCAAATTTGGGATGATTTTCCAATTGTATATCCGAATGTCTGTTGGGATAGGGTTAGTATGTAACGGATGAACCAGTTCGGGTGAGCTCAGCCCTTCTTTTGATATGATTAGCACACGAGGAAAAAGAAAACTGGTCATTACATCTATTTACCTTGTTGAGGATGAGTGGGAGGCTGAGAAGGTCTGACAGAGACTGTAACGCAGAAAAAAACAATCACATTTCAGATATCGTAATGAAGACATTGTTAGATCATACACTGCGTGAAAATGAAAATATTCGGAGATGTTCGAGCCTAGAATACGTGGTCATGACTCGCTAGAATCCTGAGGTATTCAAGGCGCACACCTTACGTGAAGTATACTGAAATATTCAGCTCGAATACACCCGAATGTCCTTTGTGCGAGTCATTCGTAGATTTTCCAAAACGCACACTTCAACAAATTTCATCGGCCAGTTTTTGATGGTAACAAATTGTCCGTTATGATGAAAAAGATTGAAAACTTGAAAGATTGAAAACCGTCTTTCAATATTACTTGACGTGGATGGCTTTATAGCGAAGCGATGGGCAGCGCAAATGCGCGCGCACGAGTGTGGTTTTTGCGAAATACACTCAGTGTCTTTGTGTGAAATGTTAAGAAACGTAAAGAGTGCCCGGCCTATGAGAAACTTTGCGCGTTTTAACGGAAACGCAAAGACTGCCGTTACGAAAATTACATACTTGTACAATAGTAATGTAAAGAGTTCACAGGACGAAATAACGTGTTTCCGTATTTTGTAAACTCGACGGAAACGTGAAGTTGCTTATACCCATCACTTTTCCACCCCAGTGGAGAAAATCCTTAATTCTTTAATTTTAGATGCAGTGACATAAATTGACTTGAAGCTAGTCGATCTGTTATAATTTTATAACAACCATAAAAAAAAAGAAAACAAACGGAACACTCTGACAACTCCCCGACCTACGTGGCGGCGCAACTCACCATTTTCGCAAAGCTGGAACGAGAAATGCCCCTTGGTCAACTGCATGGGAGGACTCGCACCGGCCCCAAAGCCTTAAACGCTGCCGCGCATTTGATGCAAACCTTTTTAATATCTTTGACTGACTTACTAGAAGGGTGGTTGAAACTGTCTATATATATATGAGAAATTGGTAGTCTCAATCATTGTGGTACTCCAAAAACGGAATTGCGCATGCCCAGATTGCTTTCCTTTACATAATTTCACATGAGATTATCTAAAATTTCACTACCTGTACTTGATGCTTTCGAGAGCTCATCAGCGTCGATTCTTTCGCTTCGTTTGGGATTCTTAGATAAGTCAAATCTATTGAAAATACCGGACTGCCCGGCAGTCGTCCTGAAAAAAGTTCTAAGTGTCACAAAGCATGGTTTCGTTTTCTGACCCCAGCGTAAGGTAAACGCTACACTTGAGATCTATGAAGCATTTCAGGATCGCTTGACTTTCCTTAATCGATATATGATAGTTTATAGATTAGCTGGTTTTTCGATTTGTGAAATTTACTGAGAATATATAGGACTGCCAGTCAATCAGTTTTTTAAAAAACATTGACAGGTTACCGGCCATATAGCCAGAGCGTTCAAAATATGATCGAGTCATTTCATATAATTATTTCGATCAATCGCAAAGGTCAGGATTCGATTCCCTGTCAAGCCTTGATTTTTCAGGTACTTTTTACTAGGATTCTCAAGGATCTCTGTAAAGATATTTCTAAAAAAGATCCTAGAAGATCCTCAAAAGATTTTCTCCAAGGCAAGGACAGGATGCCGCGGTTTCCGTCATGTTTCCACGTCGGAAACGAACGGTCATGTTTCCGTCACATTCCTGTTATCACATTTCCGTTCTTTCTTGTTTCCGTTACGTTTCTGGTGACGTATTCTTCTTTTTTCTTTTGATCGCGTGATTAATGTTCCAGAAATTTTGCCTTTGCGAACAATCAAGGTGAATAAACGTAAATTTACTTTGAGATCGCGCCATTACTCGCGCGCTCATTATTCGTTACTCGCGCGCGTCACATTACATGTAAAGACTGTGAGGTGTGCGAGGTTACCATTGCTTTCGATTCTAAGTGATAAAAATCGCAGAGAATACTATTTGCAAGATTGATTTCAATGAGTGCTAGCGTAAAAATAGATCCACCCCCTTTTATAAACTGAGAAAACAAAAGAGAATGGGGCCTAGAAAAAAGCGGAATGCTGGTCAGCGGACTTGTCTTTTGCTCATGCTCATTGCCGTCGTTCTTTTTGGCGTCCATTTTGAAAGTGATCTTGGTTTCAAACTTGTTGCCAGCTTCGTTTAATAGGCTCTAAGAGCGTGGAGTCTGTTTATTTTTGCTTCTCGATAGCAGCACAAAGCATCTAAAGGTTGTTATGTATATTTAACGACCTATCGGCCTTCAGTAATCGATCGCTTCCCTTGTAAAGCGACCCTTTTGTCACACGGTTGAGCAGAAATTATGTGAGACAAAAACCTCGTGTTGCGCCAGTTTTATTTGAAAGTTGGAGTGTTTAATTGTGCTAAGGCTATCCAAGACAGAAGATTTTGATGGAGAATACAGATAGTAAGACGAGGTAAGTTGCTCTGGTACTGATCAATAACTAGTACTTAGCAAGTTTAAGGAGCTGTGTCATGAAATTTATCAAAATTTCAGCAGTGGGAACCACCACCACCTCAGTGAAACAAAAAAACATATCTGCTCAAAACATGAACAGGACGTTTAAGTAAGAAAGCAAAGAGCAAGAGTGAGTACAAGTAAAGATTATTGTTTTTGTTAAAAATGAGGAACAGATGAACACACTTTTGATAAAGAAAACTGAAAAGAATGGCAGTTGTTCCTTTCGAAATTTGTTAGCCTAACAGTTTTCCAAATTCATTTTTGTGATCTGTAGCGTTTGTTGCTTAAGAGACATATTCGTTGACACAAAGCTGTGATTGACGAGTAAGTTCATAGCAAATACAGACGTGTACGTGTAATTGACATTATTGACAGAATGATCCAGACAAAAATAAACATTGTGACACAGCCTCTTAAGTTTTCATTTCAGTTGCCTGCATTGCAGACGCTCTAAACCTTCTGTTTAGAACGTCTGCGAATTAGTGCATGATATTGTGTTTGAATCCCGCAGAGTTGCAAGGACATATGTCAGCGTTTTTGACTGACTACTTTCTTACGCAGTTTGTGATTAGTCCGATTTTAATTAAGGGTTGAGAGGCCAAACACGACTAATAGCTTGTGACAAGAGAGACTGAACTTGTGATGTGAAACGTGACCTTAGAGTCGGCTTGAACAACAGAGGTTTTTCTTGCTCTCTTTTTGTGCAGTTTATGCAGTGGGTGGAGTATTATACAAATTGACTGAGCAAAATCTTTTTGGCCGCTTCGAGTCTCACATTTAGAGGTTATGAAGCTGGTCTGTTCCATGCATATTGAGTAATTGGTTCCTGTGGTTTTTGTTTCTGAAGATGTTTTCTGACAGGATTTGTCAATGATCACAAGTCATATGCAGTTTACCATAATGATTTTCGTTTACGTGTACCTGTGTTTTAAGCCTCGTGCTTTTTTATTGCGGCTAAATAACCCTAGTTTTTTTTTGTTTTTCTTCGAAATGCCTGGACCTGAATAGCTACATGTGTTTAGTTTTTTTTTTTGGGCGGGGAATATCATGATTTCCTGATTTATTTTGTTTTGATGCTAAAACTGTCGGCTAGATTGCAGAATATGTGGCAGTACATCTACAGCAATTAGAAGACACTGGAAAACCAGTTGGCAAATTTACAAGCAAATTCTGGCCTTGAAGGAATTCTCTCAAAGTATTTTTGTTCTTCAGAAAAAGACTTTAAAGTTCGAACTGCTCTTTCATTGTTTACTGCAAACGATCCTTGCCAACTCCCTTCTGTGAATTTTTGACTTGTCACTGCGCCCAGCCGTCACCCACATGTAGGCCAATCGTGAGGCGCATAAGAAACCAGAAAGAAACTCGCCTATCAGAAATGTTCACATATATCTTTGCGTCTCTGCTGGATACTAGAACGAGTTTTTGTGCACTAATTTGCTAACGGACTATACAAATGGTTTAGACGAGTGCATGGCTCGACTGCAATGCAGGCTACTTTTCAGTGGACAGCAGAAAGTTCTCTCAAAGCAAGCAGGGTCATGGAACTTAATTTTAGTCACAAGTTACTGTGCTGTATGCTTAGTCAATCAAGTCAAGTTCTGCAAATACAAATCTTGAAATACTACTTCCATTCTAAAGGCAAAAAAATTCCAGTTGCTTGATATCAGTTTTTATTATAAAATTATGGCTGCTACCTTGAATGGGCAAAATGAAGCATACCCTGCATTCTAATTGGCTAACCAAGCGGGCAAGATGGGACTAAAATGGGACTACTTGTAGCTCTGGGCGAGTGCTTTGTCTCAACTATTTTTAATTTTGCTCCAGCCATGTAGACTTTTTTGGATTTCATTCTAAAATTTCCTTTTCACATGATAGGATGATAACGTGACTGCGTGAAAGGTGACTCCTTTATCAGATTAGAAGTGAAATACAATCCAAGATTAATGGAATTGGAATGCTGTAAGCTACTAGGTCTCTAGCTGAGAAGGCAGACTAAAAGTCTTAGTTCTTGTCAGCTGGATACCCTTTTTTTTTGGTTGCTAAGAGCATGAGGCCCTTAGAATGATAACTGTAGCTCTGTATATGTAGCTTGATACTTCATCAATAATACTATTATTAGTGTTGCAGTTGTAATTTTAGTAGAGTATGGTTTTGTACAAACAAAAAATCCCACTTTGTTCACTTTAGGCAGATGTGCATCTTCTTCATAATAGCTTGTCATTGGACAGACAATACAAGCTGAGGAAAGGTATGACTGTTTTTTTTTCCTGTGCTGTGATTATCCAAAAATAGTTGAACTGTTAAAATAATGTAGCTTAAGGTGGCTTCCTACAGTTTTCAGAAGATAATCATTCCTAAATCCTTAAGTTTCTGCTATGTTGTGTTTTTACTGCCTACAAAAAAGATTCTTAAATTTTCAAAGAGAGTTATACAGATAGTAACTCTTATCCTTGATTATTGTTTTACTCTCAGCCTTTTTCAATAACTGTTAATTGGTTTGACGTTCCTAGTGCTCTCTCACCACACAACATGTGTGTGCGACACCATCTGGAAGAGCAGATAGCTAATGAAAATAAGGGTTATGCCATTAAGACAGTCAAGCATAAGTCTCATCATGAAAAATAATATGGTATGTATTGTTTACTGGCACGTGGTTAAGAGTACAATAATTTGCAATTGTTATTGGATTTGGCTTTGTCAAGGCGGGACTTACTTAGACTGAAGGCCTAGGTGGATAACACCCTCAAAGATTTGTTTTATTATTCATTCTAAATATTTCCAACTTAAAAACATGCTTTATACCTCGACCAATGAAAAGCTCCCATTTTCATAATACTATTGAAATGATGAATATATAAATTTCTTATACTGGAAAAGTGGAATGAATGAAAATGAAATGCAAAGAAGATCACCACAGTTTGAGATGCAACTCATGAAAGCTTCAAAAAATTTCAGACCCGCTGGGATTCAACCCCTGACCTCTGTGATACCGGTGCAGCACTCTAACATTGAGCTACATGTAGCAAGCCAACTTGGAGTGATCATTAAATTGGCTTTCTATTCGCAACTTTAACTGCGGTGATCTTCTTTATATATATAATATTATTATAAAAAACATTCTTCAAATGGCATTTGTCATCCATCAGATGGTATTTTTAATGTTGTTGCTATGTTTTTAGCCAGTAGTTACATTTTTCTACTGTGGATGAAATCTTTGGTGCTTTTCTTTAGCTCGACCAAAAACAGCTGAGCTACCATGCCTTCAGTGCCTTGTTCTGAACAGTTATCTCTAAAAGTGACTCATTTTTCATAACAATGGCAAACATCTTGCAAATTTGGTCAACAGTTGTTGGTTGTGAAGGATTAGTGTGGGGATTTTCCAATTTGAAATGGAGAAATATTTTTGGAATGAATGATAATAAGTTATTTGGCAACCTTTCATGCAACTCAACTCAATTAACTAGTGCAAAATTATGCACAATGGTGTTGTTGCCATTCTGTGTTACTTAAGCTACATGTACATGTGTAACCGTATACCTTCAGCATGGACCCCTGGGTTACTCACATGCAAGTGTGGTAGGGCTTTCCGGTTAAACTGCAGATACCTTAAACCCTACATGTATATCACTACAGGGTTCGCACGTGCCTTGAAAGTCCTTGAAAAATTGCGGTCGGTGCTGGAAAGTCCTTGAATTTCGGTGCTAACTTTATAATTTAAGTAGAACTCCAAAGGAAAAGGAGCAAACACAATATACAATTACCTATGTTGTGGAAGAACTAAAAAAAGACATAGAATTAAGGCTCTTTTTGAATTGAATAGAGTCCTTGAAATATGGGAAATGTGTCCTTGAAAGTCCTTGAAAAGTCCTTGAATTTTTTGTTAAAAAACGGGTACGAACCCTATCACTAATTTAAAGCTTTATTGAACTGGCTATCTTTATAAACCAACACTTTTAAAAGAGTGCACTGTCGATTTTTTTTCTCTTAAGTTGCATGATCATACAAATATACAGGTTCAGTAGATACTTTTTCAGCTAAGAGTCAAAGGGAATTTGTTCAATTGACCTAAAATTTTGAGGAATGTTTCTTTGAAGAGTAAGCAACAAACATGTCTTGGGGAATTTTGTGTTTCTTAAAACTTTGTTGTTGAAAGGAATTTTTATATAATCATCAAAATTTTTTTAGCCCTATTTACAAATTTTTCAGTAACTTTCCATCACAATCGAAATGGGAAAACGCTAACAAGTTTTAAGTGCTTTGACTTCTGAAAGAATAGAACCAATTAAATTAATGAAAAACAAAAATTGCTTTGGAAAGGTGATTTGCAGTTCACATGAAAAAAATCATAAAAATTGACAGTGCAAGTATTTTTAAAAAAATCTTGGTCTAGATAGCAGTTCACTTAAGCGTTCATTTGAAATAGGGTTTTAGGTGTCTACAGATTAACTAGAATGCACTACATCACTTTGTACATAAGACATCCCTTAAGGTATCTGGTAACCTTGAGTTCTTTGCAGATACTTAAAAACCTTAAAAAGCTATGCATACATGTACATGCATTCAGCTGACTGAAACTATGGATGAAGCTGGTCTGGTTTGATATTATAATACTTAAAATGACACTCTTTTCATTTTTATTTGCAGGTGTCATTGTTACATGTAGGTACTACAAAACAAAAAGAAATCTTTACCTACAGTCACTTCCTGAAAACCAACAATAAACAAAACAAGACAACAAAGTACGTTCAAGAAGGAAAAGGGTATGTTGACTTGAACTTCTTTAATTTTGTGAGCCACTATATGTGTAAAAGCATCAACTAATAAGAAATCTGTACAGTGCCAAATTTAATTGCAGAAAAAATGTCCACAATAAATTTATTAATCATTTACTTGTGCGTAAAACATTTTGCTGCAACACACAACTTTAAAGGAATTAAGACTTCTTCATAAAAATGAGTCCTAGTACAGGACATATATGTAGCCTGGTTTTAATGTGAATTTAAAAATCTCCTTCAGATTTTCAGTGCACGAGTTAAAGTGGTGAGGAGGCAAGAAAAGCAGTTAATGCAAGAACTTAACTACGACTTTGTAAGTGATCAGGAAGATGGGCCAGAGGGAAAGTTGATTATTAGGTCACCAAGCTGGAGGTACCCTAGGGCCAATGAATTGATGAGAAGACTCCAAAGAAGAATCGATCTGGCAAGAGAAGAGGAGTGCGACCACATGTGCCAAGAATCGAGGGACCTCTCTCAGGAGATGGAAGAGCATGTATCTGAACACAACTCAGGGCCGGAGGAGAAAGAGGAGGTACAGACAGAAATTCCTGTCGCATCACCACCCAGGAGGAGAAAAAGATACCATCATTTTGGAAGTGATGACTCTGAAACTGATTAACTCTTTCATTCTGACAGGCTTCTTAGGGTTTTTTTTTAATCAGTTTATTCTGTAACATACTGAGAATAGCATTGCTTGATGAATTTTTCTCCCTCTTTATTTCTTTCGAGGTTAGGATTTCAGCTTAAATTTATAAATAAAAACAATGAATTATTTGTACTGCAGCAGTATTGCTCTCATTTGAATAGCAATATTATTGCTATATGAACAAACTTTTGAAGTAACATTGACTTTTTTAATGTTGGAATGAAAAGGTTTATCCTAAGTAAGTTCATGTATTTATGAACTAAAGCTGATTTACTAAGCAATGATTACTATTTAGTACTGGAGCTTTCTTGGATAGTTTTTAAGAAGTTTTGTTCCTTTTGATGTTGGTGAAAAAGACAATGTCATCTCTTTTTGTAATTATCTAGGAGGAAACTTTTAATCATTGGCAAATGAAAAACCAGGACAAAATTTTAAATGGCATTTTTTACAATTAGTTAATACTGTACATTGTATAACTAACTAAATTGTTTATTTTTATTAAATAAAGTTTTGTTGGCTGATAGTTACAATGTCTTCCTTCATTGAACTGCACGAGACAAAAAGTAGTCCACGGAGACGTTCCTAGGGCTTCGTCATGCGTTCCTTCCCCAAGGGGCGCGAGGCGAAGCCCTAAGAACGTCTGCTATAGAGGCTAGACAAAAAGAACACTCCTGTGCTCCGGGGTAGATACATCTAAGTATAGACCCCATGTGAAGGTGAATCCTTTAAGACCAAAGCATATGAACGTCCCAAAAGCGTAAACATCCAATAATACACAAAACACGTTTATGTTCAAGAATATGCAAACTGAATTTTAGGAACGAGATAAGCATTTCTACTCGTATATTCTTGAACGCGAAGAATGTTCGTAGTTGTTCCAGTTTGAATACTGCAGAATACCAATGTTCCGCAAAGTCATGGGTTCGCAAACGCGGCGAACACTTGAGATGTGCGTTAGTATTCGGGCGTGTTCGCGTCTGGTAAACCTTTCGTCACTGGCGTGTTCGCGTCGCATTCGGACTCGAAAATTTGTTGTCATGCTAAGATATTCCAATGATAAATGATCATCATTGTTCGAAGCTGGTCAAAATTGATCTTTTTAGAAAAGGAGTCGGGCGTATGCCGTTTAGAATGCTTCAAGTATTCCAAGGTATTCTATTTGAATTCGGAAAAACAGTCCGGATTCTAAGTAGAATACTCGAGGTGTACATCGCGTCATGCGTGCTTGAATACCTCAGGATATTATCGTACACTCCACGTGTGCCTATCCGTATTCGGGCAAATTCGGTCGCGAATATGTGCCTTTTTGCGCAGTGATAGATAGCATCACACCAGTCACCACGCTAGCGTTTCTACTCTGTCCGCTATTGGTCTCTTTTTGAACCTCCCCACACAAAACAGGAAATACACTGAGAATTAAAAAGATCTCTTTCAGCTTCAAAGTGTCAATTCACCCCTACAGACCAAAGCCTGATTCAGCCCTTCCTGGAGCCATTTGAGCACAATTGAAGCCAAGACAGTCCAATCAAAGGCTATTTTAGCAGGCTGGGGCTCATTTCCGCCCTTGGGTCCAAATCAGCCCCAGGAAATTGGAATGTATTGGCCCCGATTATAAAGGAGCCAAATGAGACTAAACGTTATGATAGGACTGTATTTTACTTACTGAAACGGCCCCATTTTTAGGGCTAAAACAAATCTTTCTGATATACGTATACAATGTAACATCTGAACTAAGGATACTGTGAACAGCATCATATAACATCGAGAAAACTTTGTTTATTTTACCTTTCGTCGGTAGCGTTTTCGTAGACGTGGGCCCTAAGAAAATGACGATAAAAAGGAAAATTAAGAACTTCAAAGTGAAAATTAAAGTGCTATTTTTTTCAGTAAAATATTAGTTATCCCGATTCCTCCCTATGAAAGAAGGAACAACAAATGAAACAGAAACCCTTAAACATGTTAAAAGCTGCTTAGCATGCAGCACCGTCAGCTCCTTTGTAAAAGATACAAAATTCACTTGCCTTACCTTCTGCTGTCAATGGAGTTTTTGTAAAGTTTGACAGAGAAACACAAAGCTTAGGAAAGCGAGAAAATGCTTTTATTTTGAAAATCTTTTCCCCATATATCCGTCCTCCTTTTTTCCCTTCCTACCAATCCCCTACTCGTTTCGACGCCTGCTACGCAGACTATATGAGACCAGAAGGAAGACTAGTATAAACGGAACATGTACCTTGGGTGAGAGGTAATTGACAGCAGCCAACCCCTTTAAAGTAAAAAGCACTTCTTATCTTACCTTCCACCGTCGATGGCGTTTTTGTAGGCGTAGGTCCTAAAAATGTGATGTATTGAAAGAGAAAACTTGAGGTTAACAATGTGCTATGCTTTTGGGCGAAATATTTTCCGGCAATTTCTACACCTTTGTCCCCTCCCTGGTAGAAGGCAATCAAAAGCATTTGCTTCCTTGTTACTGGCTAATTATAATCTAACGAGGAAGGGACATTTCATGTAACGCAAGACGAGTAGGTTACTTTGTCTAAGTGGATAATCGATTTAATTTTTGTACTCTTTTTGTTTCTCCTAAACAATTTAGTATACTTACCTTTTGTCGTTGGAACTTTTCTTATGTGTGGTGGCCCTGAAAATACAGAGCCAGTAAAAACTGAATGAGTGTTTTTATTTCTTCTTCTGAACTACTTGTAATGCAGAAATCAATTGCCTTGTTAATTAATTCTATGCTGATTGTATATTTCTTTAAAAAGACACCACTGGGTCAATATTTCTCTAAAATGCTTAGTAAAAAAAGATTTTCGAGAAAGCATCATACTTGACTACTTGATTTTTTCTAAGCTACGAGGGGCCATTTTTTGCAAGCAAAGCGAGCCGCGAGAGACACGTGTCCCCCAAATTAACCATTTGCACATATGCCATAATACACCTTGTTTGCACCCCACCCCCACCCCCCTCCCTCTCCCACCACCACCAATCATTTGCATAACCCTTGCTTTTCATTTCCCCTGTGTATTTCAGTCGTCCCAAGGGAAATTGAAGACAATGATTAGGCCAAATTTGGGGGGAAAACAAGGTGTATTATGGGAGATGTGCGAATAGGGAATGGGGAGTTTACTCGCAGGCCACTTGATTTTGTGCCATCCTTACCTTCTCCGTTGCCACAGTAACGGTAACTACAGGAGACCTTTTTCCATGGGTTTCGCTTCAGCAAATAGAGGAAGAAATTCCCGGCACATTTGCGAACTTTGATTTGAATCTTCCTCTTGCAGCAGTCGTCCTTCCAGCGAAAGCAGACAGTTCTGTTTACTGCCCCTTCGTCTTCGTCTCGAGGATGAGATCCATTCAACCAGCCTGCAGCTCCACTGCTGCAGTATTTCCCAGGGACACATCCATCAGCCATTCTGCAACCTGCGTTCCCAGTAAAGCGATACCACGCTTCCTTTTTAGGGAACTTACTTCCATCGCACTTTTCACGGCCCGTAGCTAAATATCCAGCTGCGCGGTCCTGCCCAGACAGCTCGATGTACTCTCCAGTCAAACAAGGGTTTTCTACGAGACAAACAATGCATTTTCTACAAAAAATCATGTACATCACGCAAGACGACAAAACGAAATTCAAAGCCAGTGACACTCGTTTGTACAACAAACCACGGTCTGGCTACTACCAAACGCATGCACACAGCTATATCACCAAGGCAGTGACAGCGGTATTAGGGCTCATCAGTATGGCATAGCTGTCAGACCAGACTGTAGGGTCAAAGCGGTGTTCAGAGGCCTTTTATTGCCAAGGAGAATGCGAAGCAGGCACCTTTGAATGCCAGCTCCACACAACAGAGATAGCAGGCAAGGATCAGTTATACACTTAAAAACCAAAAGTATATGACTGTATTTTTCGTCATCACCAGTACCATAGTGGACAACTCATGATCAACTGTTCATCCAGTCTGTCAGTGTGTTAAGAACCGGACATTTTTGTTCGCAAGCTCTCTGTCAATGCCTATAGCTGTTTTTAAAAGTATGGGTTAAAAGTGATCATGTGGCAGCGGCGGCGGAGTGTTTTGAAACTTGAGAGGGGAGGGGGTGCTGATATTTCACTCAGCCATACGCATTCCCCCACTCACATTTTCCAGAATGCCCTTTGCGTTGTTCTTAGGCTCAAGCAATTATCTTTCCAATCTTCACAGTCAACCTCGTTCCCACGGTTCTCTCCTAAACCTGGGAACGAGGTTGTCTTCAAAGTGTCAAATATGTCCGTAATCAATTTGTGACCATGCATCGGTAGGCAGTTGTTTAGGTGGTCCTGCTTTATGGGGCTTTTTATGTAGTTATGGAGTTGTCTGTGGGCAGAAAATGTACATGCGCTCTTACGTCCCGATGTTACAGGTATTGTCATTGGCGGCGGCGGCGGCGGCGGGAGGCTCAAATTTTTGTTTGGAGGGGCTACGGAACCCCGACTCCCTGCTCCGCCGCCCGCTATAGACTGCCTTTCTACGCTGAAACTCGAAAGATGTAGTTGATGCAGTCCGCGTGTTTATCGTCAACAACAGCAACAATGATAATAATAATAATAATAATAATAATAATAATAATAATAATAATAGAGGAATGTAAACACTCTAGTCGCGCCATCTTCGTTGTGATCACTGTTCTGCGGTATATCTTACCTTCATAATCAACTGACTCAACTTCAGCCTCACAAGTATCTGGATTACTGCTTTTCGAAGGACCTAAATATAAAGCAATAACGTTGAATCGACTTGATATCAGTTTGACTTTTGACCTTGATAAAAAATTTCGCCCCATCTCATGGTAACAACTGTCATCAAATACAGATTTTAGTTATAACTGTAACGCACACTATTTGATTACCTTTGCCATTGCCGCAATACCGCAGATAACTCGCCGGCGGCCTCTCAAACTTGTAAACAAAGAAGTCACCACAGTTTTTGACTTGAATGTCATTTTTGTAGAAGCAGCAATCACCGCCCCAGTGATAGCAAACTTTTCGTCTGACCACACCTTGATTCACTCTGGGATGTCTATCGCGCAACCATCCGGGAGCCTCTGCTCCACACCGCATTTTATCCACACATTTGGTTGGCATGGCAACCCCTGCAGAGCCGTTAAATCGACTCCACCTGTTGTAAGTCACTGCATCTTCGGATTCTAAATCACATTTGATGACACTTCCGGTGACGAATCCTCTAGCTCTATCGTCTTCATCTAGCACCTTGTAAAATCGCCTGTCGCATGGATCAGGCTCTAGGAGAAACAACATGAAGCTTTAGTTATACGCAAAATGTTTCCTCGTCATCTCTCAAACTTTGCCGCGGTTAATCCAAATCACCTTTTTTGTCAAAGATAAGTAACAATTCCTAAAGTTTAATCTTAAGGTACTTTACCCTCGCCCATGCATGTAAAGCAATCTGGATTCTGGAATCAGAGGTTTTGCTCTTGGAATCCAGAATCTGGGAAATCTTTCTTGTGGAATCCGGAATCCCACTAAAAATTGGAATCCAGAATCCAAGTTCCACTGACAAAGACTGGAATCCAGTACCCTAGAATCTGGAATCCACAGCCTGGAATCGAGAATCTAAGAATGTCTTGGATTCCCTTACTTTATGGTGCGATTTACCCAAATCAAAAGTTATAAGCATTTAATATCAGAGTGAACTTGTCAGTTACCTTTTCCATTACCACAATAGCGGTAATTTTCGTAAACTCCCGGGGCGTTCCTTTTCAGTTGATACACATAGAAGCCACTGCAGTTTTGAACTTTCACTTGGATGCTCCAAAAACAGCAGTCATACCCTGATCGAAAGCATACGGTGCGGTTAACAATGCCTTCTTTCTTAGAAGGATGAGGACCATTCAGCCAGCCAGTGGCCTCAGTACCACAGTGTTTGTAAGGAACGCAACGGTTTGCCATTCGATCACCAGCACTGCCATTATACCGATACCAAGCTGCTGATTCATTGAACTCATCTTTGTCGCTGCGCGGCAGGTCGATTGTTATAAACCCTGCCGCCCGATCAGCCTCGGAGAGCACCTTGTGGTTGTTTGATTTACAAGGGTTGACGTCTGCAAGAAACCATAACGTCAATAATATAACGACATGAAAGCTCGCCCTAAGTGTGAAACCCACCTACTACCAGGGAAAATATCATGCAATATAGATAAACTTCTCTCTTTCGCTCTCTCTCTCCTATAAATTGCTAAAATCTGCCAAAAAGTGGAAAGTGGGAATTTTCAGTGAAATTTTAATTTCTGTTTGGCTAGTCACCCGAAATGGCAACGGAGACGAAGAAATTAACTGCTAACATAAAGAACTCAAGCGTAATTCTTAGTTTGTGATAATTTACAACAAAGCACTGTTCAACCAGCATAAAAGCACAGGAAGCCCCGGCGTCCCTGATCCACATGGATGTTGGTTGCTGTGAAACTGGATGTTTCCAATGTTTTGTCTTCTACTCTCAAGACAGACGAATTGATAGACTAATGATCCTTCACAAAAGACTTATTTTTAATTTATGTGCCTTGTAGGCTAAAATGAACAAAAATGCTACGTAAAGGTCAAGCAAACAGGTAAATTATTTAAAGCCCTTTGAAAGGAAATTGTACGAGCAAATTGTTATGATAAACTGCAGAAAAACACCGCACCTCGCCTGTTACAGAATTGTGTTGGTCTAAGTTTCGTTCTTTAATCATTCTTGTGCATGCGGAAAACTTGGGCCATTGTGTGCCTTTAATAATTCACTTTCAAATATAACCACTAATGGTTTTGTTTTGTCTCAAGTATGTTTAATCAAATGTTGACAAGAGACATTACGATCGGAAATAATTTCACGCACGTTTTGTCAAAATTCTAATAGAACTAATGACGTAATTACCCCAAGTGATTGTTTGTTTTTTTTTTTTTATATAAGAATGTCTACTTTTCTACCAAGCCAGTTCAACAGGACAGTCTTTAAACTTGCTGAAAATGTCCTTTAATTGCCTGCTGGAATATTTCAATAAAATTTAATGCATAAAAAAACTGCATAACAGGTCTCGACACAACATATGATCAGTCGACCATAACTGAGTTGTTGGTTCATGTCATGCAAGTTGTTTGTCCAAACAAACGCTTCACTTCTCTTGTGTTTGTTGATTTAAATTGCTCCTTTAGAATATGTTAACACCAGCTTGAAAGTTATTTCAATTTTCTTATACATAGGTTCTTGTTTAAAAGACTGCAAGATCGAGGCTACTGGAAGATTACACGGGCGCTTGTACATGCCGAATAAGATCGGGAATAGCACGAAATAGTTTGCTAAATGTTTGCTTGCTACCTGATGAGTTTCCCTCTTGCCACTGTTTCTAAGCAAGCTTTTGAATGAAAGCGGAAAAAGTCGGGGCTAATGAGTGTTCATTACCTTAAATACACTATTAAGCCCCCCCCCCCCCCCCTCATATAAGCCCCTCTCTCTAATAGGCTCCCCCCTTTTAGGGGAAGAAATTTGATAAGCCCCCCCTCCCCTCCCCCTTATTATCCTTCAATAACAAATGATAGACTGTATAAATCAGTCGCGACTTTAAAACTTCATTGGACTGATCCAGGATGTTTATTCAACAACTGGAAGTTCGGATTTGTTTTGGATCCTCGTCTGTATGACTTACTTCTGACTTCTTGTACTTGAGCTTTTCCACTGTATATTCTAGTTCTTTATGGAGCACTGATACCATTGTCTTTGCTAAATTAAATAAACCTTCCCTCTCAAATACCCCTCCTCCCCCCTCCCCCCCCCCCCCCCCACCCCGCTTTGCTTTGCCCTGTCTCAAATGTGATTGAAATAGATAAGCCCCTGCCCGGCCGTAAGTAATTGTTATTTTGCTTCATCGTTAATGTCATTGCGTGGGTGGGTAGGGGGGTAGGGTTAAAACAAAATGATTTTAAACTTCATTTCCTTCTCACTTGGATGAGAAATAAATGAAGATAAATGATAAAAAAAATAAATAAAAATTACCGTATTATTCCATTTATTAATGTAAAAATTGTTGTTGGTCCAACGAGAAAGCTATTAATTTTCTGAACGAATTGTTGGTTTTCACATGACGTCACTAAAATTCAAACTAAAAACCTATCGATCCTACCGAGATTTTACTTTCACGATGCATTAGAGCAGCTGAAAACTAATTTTCATACAAATTTTCGCTTCAAAAGGGTTCTTGGTTTTGTGATAGAGGACGCTTGAATTTCTAAGTTTTTGCGTGACGCGATATTTACACGACGGCCAAGAGAGCTGTCATGTAGGTTAAAAAAATGACTTATTTCAGAAAATTTTGCTATTTAAACAGTTCATGTATTAGAAAAAGTATTACTTTAATGTTTATGAGTTTCTCGAGGAATAAATTCACGCTTTTGTAGCAAAACTCGGTAACAGATGTTTCTGTTGGTTTCCGTCCGCCATGTCGGAGCTCATCCAGGTGAGCACCAGCATGGCGTCTCCATACAAATCTCTATAAATTTGGGTAAAATATTTCTTCGGATATCTCGTATACGAAATACTCCTCTGACCTGAATCTTGGCGAGGGTCTTTGTATATGTACCTCCTTTCATTTCCCAGATTCTGGACTTTAACTATAGGACGGTTTTTATTTTTATTTTGATCTATTTTGAATGGCGTGACACTGAAAACCAGCAATAAGACATACGGACGTCCGTAAGTTTTTTTTTTTTTTGTCAATTTTTCAGTGTCGCTAAGGGCAATTATAGCCTGAAATTATTCAAAACTATTTTACAATTAAAATTAAAAAAAAAAAAAACAGTATTGCATCTACACTGCGAGTTTAAACATTCGAAACTAATTAATTTGAAAATATATATTGTCTTTTATCTTATGTCAAAAGACATTTTATCTGAGATTACGTGTTCGCTGAAAGATTCTGATTGGTTGAAGCCTGGAGGCCTTTGCCTTAATAAATGCATCGTTATAAAATCTTATTAATTATTATATGTCATCATAATGTTTTTATTTTTTATTTATTTTTTTTTTATAGCCTACGAAAAGACCAGTTGCGGCTCTTGTAAAATGCCAACAGTGTATTCAAAATGGGCATTGTGTAGGCAGCATAAACAAGAATTTGCCTGTTAATTTATGTCATCCAAAACTACAATAGCTGTTGGAACTAACTGATGAGCTTTTAACACAGTCCATTAGATCCATAAATTAAGCCAAGCATTCATCTGAAATACATGTAGTACTATGTTTTACTTTAGGAAAGAGCCTTTTTAATAACAATAATGCAACTTGTTTTGTGTCTCTAACTGCTCACTGTTATATAAGAGTCGACTTTGTTTTAACTGTGTTCTGTTATTTAGCTTTCTGTCCTAGGGTCGGTTATTTATTAAGGCAGTGTTACACAAACTGTTGTTTTAGGTTATTTTGAATTTGGCTCATCCATTGTTCGTTTATAATCTGCGTAAAATAAACGACTTACCAAAAAATGTTGCCCTAACAATTGTTTTAACCCGCGGTCTAAGCTACGTTTAATATCCAAGTGGCCCACACTCCAAGTGAAAGCGACTATCACTACAGGTGCATGAGCAATGAACAGTGCCACACAAAACTCTAGAAATTACTGAGCAGGTACTTCAACTCATCATGCAGCTTGAGGAACATAATGTTTATGTTCTCCTACCTTGCCTTAAATTTTATTCGATACTAAAGACTGTCGAATTAATTTTTGGTTTTATGTAATCATTAGAGTCACTATCAGTGATTACCTTTGCGGACCAATTTTGACAGACCAGTCCAACTGAAGGAAATACAAATACTGCAAACTAAGACAAGGTAAGACTTCATCACTTCAGCACGTTATCTTTCTTTCCTGTTCCTGAACGGCCGGTCAAATGACTGTGGTTGCTTTCAAAGGGCTGCGTAGACAATTCAAGAGTAACGCGGAAAAAACATCGCTCATTGTTCTATTTTTCCGCTTTCTATTAATAAAATTGCTTGACGACAACTTTCCTTTTTAACAGTCGTGTTGTGCAAGCGTAAAGCTTTTATCAAATGACTGTACATATTCAAAAAATTTGGAAATAGTTTGCAAACTCTTGTTTGCAAAGTAACATTGAGTTCGCTTTATAAGATCCTTTATATGAACTTAGCTTAGCATTGGTCTTGGGTGAGAGCCAGAGGCAGGCAAACCCTTTCGACACGCTAACTTCACACGCATGTGGTTACCATTAATTAGCCTGCGTAGCTGGCGGCATTGTGTACTAGTCGCATGAGATTTGGCGGCGGAGTCGAGTGAGATTTGACGGTGGAGCCGTCACGAGCGGCGAAGCCGCGAGAAATACCGCCTGCCAGAGAACCATGATTTTTCGAATGCCGCCCACTTTTATCACCTTGATCGATGATCCCAATTAAATCAGCCAATCAAAGAGAAATCTGCAATTTGAAACTTCCGATTATTTTCGCGCGAGACAGTTTAGAAATAAGCGCTGACAGGCTAAACACGACTCCTAAAGCTCGTGATAATGTGAAACGTGACCTTGCAAGGGGGTGTTTACATGAGAAAACTCGCACCGGCGCGAGTTTCATACCGACATGACTTTTTGATTTCGTATCGCGTTTACATGATGACTGGGTTATTTCACATATGATCTCGTTATTTGAAGGTACACTTCATGTTGATAAAATGCACGTATGATTCACAATCGCGAACATTAGACCGATTTCACACCGAAACGGGTGGTCGCTTCGTGTTTACATGATGCCGTTGCGAGATTTCGTACTGGAGTGAAATTCTCGCCCCGGTGCGACAACCGGAGTGAACTCACGCCGGGGCGACTCGCGCCGGCATGACTTTTTGTGGTGGTATCATGTAAACAAATGTAGAGCCATGAGAGGGAACCGGAGTGAACTCGTCGCGGCGCGAAAGTCGCCCCGGTGTCATGTAAACACCCCCTTAGTTTGCTTGAACAGAGGTTTTATTTATATTCTCAGCTCTCGCGCGAAGGTTACTAGCAATACACAGTGCATGCATCATTCTAAACTTTGACTGAGTAAATTTCAACCGCCTCGTCCCTGCTCCATTTTTTTGGAACACGGCTCCGCCGCCAAAACTTTAATCTCGCACCCACACAATACCGCCAGCTACGCAGGCTATCCCTTAATAAGCAGAAGCTTTAAAAGAGTTCACCGGAGGGGGTCGGGGCTTGTTTAGAAATCAAGTTCTCCAGAATGTGTAAAATTCAGATTATTTGTAAACAAGTGTCAGTACTAATTATTTTTTAAAGAAATTGTGAATGCTACCTGTCCAGTAAGATGAAATTGTCGTCAACTAACAGCTCATGGATACTCATGCTGTTAGCGTGACCCGGCGTTAAGTTAATTTGATTAAAACATAGTTTTTTTTTGTTGCAAGCTTACTTTTATTTTCATTGGATAAAATAAAGCACTCTAGCCTGCAGTGTTAATTGTGTGTACAGTGGACATACCGCCTTAACTAAATCGATTCAAACCTTAGGTCTTGACATTCACATTATATTCAGGAAATGTCTCTTAAACCCAACGGAAGACAGGAAATATTTAACTGTTTACTCTCTTATGTAAAGTTTAGAACAAAGAATATACTGAAACGTTAAAGAAACCACACACGAAAGTAACATTGTTTGAGTCCATAGGAACGGATGGCTAGTGAGGAATAGAGCCCTTCCAACTGGAGACATCATCAGACGCAAGTCCTTTCAAATTTCGGCGCGTGTATAGAGTATTTTCACTCACGTGGCCAGCATCTATGCAAATTTATCAAGGGCACCCAACGAGAATATAGTTCAAAACCACTTAAACATAGCATTGTTAAACGTATTTTAGTATTTAAACGGTAGATATAGGCATATTTTTATCCCCTAAAAATTTTTCATCTGTTCGGATTTCCTAGCTGAAAGTCTAGTGATCCGAAAATTATAGGGATCAAAACTTACCTTTTCGAAAATTTCAGACAGAAAATAAGCTTCCGAAAATTCTAGGTGACCTTTTTAGGGAAAATCCGTTAAAAATAGGCAATTATACCATATTTTAGATGTTCGAAAATTCTAGGAGAGGCAGGCAAGCAAGAAATTTTACAACAAATGTTCCGAAAATTCTAGATCTCAAATCGTCTTCCGAACAGATATTTTTCCGAAAATTGTCGTTGGGTGCCCCTGAATTTATTGGAAAAAAAGAAAGCGTTTATGTACATAATTATGTATTTTCTAACGACTTTCCGTTTCTTCAATAAATCCCTCGAAGAGGAACGGCTTGACCGTTCGAAATATCGGGAATACTCAAGTCGCTTTCAAGTTCTTTGTTGTTTTGTTATTACAGTTTATCGGTCTTTGTTAAAACAGCAAGATTTGGATACCGTCATTATTATGAAAGTTTCTACATTATTTCCTGCACCCATCACTTAGTTTGCAATGATAAAAATGTGATATTAGAGACCTTAAGATCGAGGAGTTTTTGAAATATAATTCGATAATCAATAACTGAGAAGAGTTCAATTTTAAAAAATCGTATTTCTTCCCAAACGTGGGATTGTGCTGTTTTAGGGTGCAAAAAACCTTGCGGTAAATCACTCACCTCTGGACCGTGGTCTAGCCGTACAAACGTGAACCTCGAACCGCAAACCTGACGGCAAGGTCCTGGTCACGTGACTTCTTGACGTTACCGGTTCGCGGGAAATGCCGAAAAACCTCAATCTTAAGGTCTCTGGTGAATTTAAGCCCGGTGACACGAGAAAGACGTTTTTTTTTTTCAGTCAGTGACAAACGGCGCAGGAGAAAAAAATCCTAGTACTCCCAACAGGAGTTGAACCAATGATCTTCAGATGGCTGTACCACTGAGCTACAGGAGACTCAACATTCCAGTCCTAGCACACCATACTTTCAAGCCATTTTTCTGGCAAGGTCCCCTACCTGATTAAAAAAATGGTCGTCCCTAATTGCAACAATAGGGAGCTTACGAATCGACGACTTTCGCACGACGCCGCCGCTGGGTCACGCCTTAGTTCTGCGTTGCCGTCCTGTAGAAATTTGAATTTACGATTCGTAGTAAAGACGACGACGTTGCATGGTGCTCGCGGCAGGCAAATTTTCCCGCCGTTTCTGAAGTTTGTTTTCTTCTTTTCACAAGTAAGCTTATTTGTTCAGCCAAAATGTCTAAATTCATAAGAGAAACGAGAGCTCGTATTGCAGACGCTTATGGAAACAGATTTATAAAGGACCGAGTATTTCACTGTATTTGTACTTTTATGCGTTTCGTCAACAAACTCAGAGTTAACTACGGATTTAGACAAGACAACAAAGGACGAATGCAAGGCGCGTTTATACAGGGAGGGCATTTATAAGCTTGCCGAACAGCTGTAGTTACTGTGATGAGATAACCACATGCAATGGTCTAATTGTAGCTTTGGTATCATCTTGCCAATATGGTTTCACTCGGTGTTAATTTATGTTTGTCTACAGCTAGCTATGGTGTTGATTCTTCGGGTCGTTACTCCATTGAAAACAGACAAACAAATCGAAAACATATGTAAAGAACATGTCCCCAATGTGATACTTGAATTATCTGGAAAAATCCGCTGAAGTATGTAGGGAAAACTTTGAAAATTAGTCTCACGTCCTGCTTTTTCTAGGACGCCGGCGAATCGCTGTCAACAAGGGCGTCGACTTTGGCGCGACGCCGGCAAGTGCCCAGATAAGCATGCGCAGTAAACCTGTCACGCAGTCCAACGGCGTCGTCGTGCGAAAGTCGTCAATTCGTAAGCTCCCTAATAATAAATATAACTCCCTAACATATTTCCTTTATTTTTTAAAACCCCATATAATCATAAGGTATCATAAGGTATCATTCAGTATATTGACAACAGGCTTTCTAGGTATTCTCAGTTAGGTTGCTTGTTTTATTTCCGTTGTCAGTTCAGTTAATAATAGGGACCTTAAGCAGCCAGGACGAGTTTGTGGACGACGACGAGAGAAGACGAGTGAGGTCTGAGTCGAGAACGTCGTCCAAAGCGGGAAAAACAAATGTTTAAGCAAGCTCCCGTCTCGGCTCGTCGCCGAAGTAGGTAGACTGCACTGAATGGCTTCGTTTAAAGAAATACGAGAGTTACTTCTTCAGTTTAGCGATGAGAACAACACAATTAACGAGGAAGAACTTTTCCTACTCTTCGAAGGATTTAAATCAGGAAGCCGTTTATCAAAGGAAAAGGTTTGAATCGAATCAATCGAGAATCAAACAGTACAGAACTGGTTTTGTTGTCCTATATATTTTACAGGAGTTGATTGCCGGAGGCAAGATTTCCGTACAGTCCCATTCATTTATCTACTACGGATATACGACTCTACTCACGTTGATCAAGTTTACCGGAAACAGTATATACGAAATATAGTGAAAATCTTGCTTTCGAGAGGCAGACATGTACATCTCAAAACACATAAAAAAAAACAGTGTGGATGAAAATGCTTCGAGAGATTTTCCTTGGAATTTTTAACCGGTCTCTTTCATGCAAGGGTCCCGAATATCAACGCCCTTTCCTTTTCGAGTTAAATAGTGCTTCTGGAAACGGATTACAGTTCAGAAGCATTTAAGGAGAACATAAACATTTTACTTCTACTCACAGGTTCTTTCCCGCCGAAGCCATTGAAAGCCACAGCTCACGGTTTACCGAAAATCTCTCGAAATCTTTCCTCCAACGGCCCAACCTTCGGCAAATAGTACAAAAAAGGTTTCCTTTTTGCAAACATTGGTATTAAACAAGGTAAAATGGGCACAGAAACGTCAAAGATTGCTTTGAATGCTCACGTTCACCTGAGGACGGCAAATCAACAGATGTCACGTCCTGAACGCCATGTGGACGACATCACTGAGATGCGCAGAAGTTGCCGGCTTCGTGAGAACACTTCCGGTCGTCGTCCACTGGGCTCGTCGTCTAGGTTGCTTAAGGTCCCTAATGATTTAATGTCGTCAGGTCGTTCACACGCATGAGAAGAAACTGAAATGAGATTATTCATGAAGGAGGTGAGGAAGTGTTTGCAAGCTTTCCACTGATTCTAGAATTGTGAGTGGCGAAGTATCAAGATAGATCTCTCGAGTGACCTATGACTTTTGTGATGTCCAACTAGATAGCTAGCTTGCTATAGGAATAACAATATTATTTAGTATATACACACTCAGTGATCGGTGGTTTAAGCATCTGATCGGTTCTAGGAATATTCACTTCCTAACTGGCGCGAGGATATTGCGTGATCCTGAAGACAGAAACAAACAAGTTGGCGTGAACTCGATGTGTTTCCAAAGTTGCATAGTACGAACTTTTGAATCTACAAGAAAATCCTAGCATCAATGTTTTTGAAAGGAAGGAAAGCAATTAAAAACAGCGTTTTCCGAGTAATTGTAGGTGCAGTTTATCACTCAGGGCACAGGTTTTACATCATTCTACAGTATTTTTGAGGCCGTTGGTGAACTTAGGATTTTCTCAAAGGAGGAAGTTTAATCAGAAACCAATGAAAGTTAATTTATGAACAAAATGAACGCAATGCAACTGTTTGGGGAAATTCTTCCTGAGAATAAGTGAACAATTGCAAGATAAAAAATACCGCAGGAAACACTCACCTCGATCACAGCCGCCATTGTCAGAAAAGCGGTAACCAATTTTAAAAAGCATTCCCGCAAACAGTATTTTTAGTTAGGACTGGATGCAAAAATGTGCCACACAGGGCCCATTGCTTCTTTAGGTGAAATAATCTTGGAACGAGTGTTTTTAAGGAAAATATGTTGAGAAATGCTACAGTGGATATTGAGAACAATGACCCGTTGGGATAATCAGCTGGACATACCATTGGTTTGAAGAACTAACTTAAAGGTAAGTAATCGGCAGTCAATCAAACATTGCGAATTCACTTTGGCGAATTGTATATTGAGAAGAAACTGTGGAAAATGTCGGTGTTCTGGAGAAGCACGATTTCCTAATACAACTAATAGTTGGCTCGATTGCGAATGTTTTGTGAGCCCGTATATGTTTAAGTTTTAAAATGCTGTTTTGAGTTCAGTTCATAAGGCCCATTAGGAAATTGAGAACAAACATTGCATATTCTTGCGCTCGCAAAAGATATTTTTAATTACTTCTAAAGCGTTTAATACTGCCACAACATTAATATTACATTAATATTACACTCATGTTAAGGCTGTTAAAAAATATAAGAGTAAAAGGTACTGTTGACACTTCGATCTTGAATTTTGTAAAAGACGTGGTTTTGTCAAACCCATTTCGCAGGTAAAACTCGTCCTCATGAGTTCACTAAATCGCACAAACTTCGATTCTCCATTTTTTTGGGTGACATTTTTCTGCCACCTGAACACTAATGACATTAACAAACTTAATAAATCAAGATTTCTTCTAGTAAGCAAGCTAATCACTTATTTCTGCTCATTAAACTGGTGCTGTTCATAGTTCAAGTTTACTTTGTAGAATGTAAGGCTGGTAAAAGAAGGTTTTGAATCTCCTTTTTTGCCTGGTAACAGGCAAAAGTATTTTCCGCCATTTTTATGTCTTGCTGTCAAAGCAAGGAAAGTTTTCTCATTGATTTTTGTATGAAGATCTGTAAAATTTTCTTCGTGTGAAGTTTTCATGAATCGGCGGAGTTGACAGCTTTAGGCCGGCTTCCTAGATGCGCCAACTTTTGCTATTCCGTTTGTCAAACAAGCTCATGCATTCAGGTCGAGTCAGACATCAGCATCTTTAGTCACTACTGAGGTACTGTCCCCTGCGACTTAAACAACAAGTTAAGGTAGCAGTTAGAAGGTATTAAAAATCCTTGCAGAGTTTTGTTTTAAAGAGAAGATAGAGAATTAAAATGCATGGGTAATATCAGCGTTAATAGAGTCTTAAAAAATGTAAATTAGACAGTTTTGTAAATATTGGTTATGCAGAGGACTTAGGGAAAGGTCATAAGAGCTACTTGTGTAACAGTAAGGACAAGTTACGTAACTAACCTTAAAGGAAGGGCAAAGTCACAGTATTGATTCACGTGGCCAGCATCTATGCAAATTTATAGGAACAAAAGAAAGCGTTTGCATAAGAAAAGAGTTCAACTCCCAGAGGATTGCTTTGGGACACCAACATGGCTGCCGTTTCATTGTTTTGGGACATCATTATGGCCGCCGTGACGTCATGTGAAAACACTCTATACATTAATTGGCCAAGGAAGGTAAGATAAGAATTTTTGAAATACTGAGTCGCTATGAGTGTCAAAAAACATGTAACTTGAAGGTGTGAAAGAGTGGAATAGGTTTAAGGAACTTCTATTTTTTTGCTAGGTCAGCTGGTTTCGGTAAATCCCATAAAAATATTTCCAATCTCGCGGTCTTATGGCAAGACGCTCACGCTGATTGTAGAATCAACATGCTTGCAGTAAATTCCGTTAGGCTATTTATTGCCCCCGCAGGGATTTTCGTATCCTTATAGAAAAATAGTTACAGTTTGAAATATACGGTCAATATAACAGAAACAATCTCGATTTGCTTGATCAGGGGCCGCAAGGAATCTTTGGATAATAATGACGTTTCTATTGTTTACGCCCGCAAGTAAGAGGTGGTTAGCATGACGTCAGTTGAAGAAAAAATCCCCGAACGGGCCTCTTTATTGTTGATTTGATGACACTTATTGTACAGTCATGCTTCGATACTCTTTTGCTTTACGTCTTATCAGTGACATTCTGTGGAGCAGCTGTTTTGAAAGTAATGGACCAAAGACACTAGTCGTTAAGTGCAGATGAAGTTTTAAGGTGCGTATAACTGTGTATATATAAACACTTGCCTTATGGATAGTTTGTGTTGCTAGACACGAGTTTATCATTCATGAATCTTTGATTGGAAGCAATTTGCAAGACACTCTTTCTTTCTCTTTGGGGGAATAAGACTCAGTCCACAAACAGGCAAGACGAGTGAATCAACCGGTTAGTTTATCACTAGCAGAACGATGGACGATTACAGAAATTCGCCGACAATTAAATTCTGTGCTGACGTATTCCTTGCTTACATATGTCCTTCTATAAAGTTTCTTTTTTTTTTTTCAAAAGTATTTTCTTAACAGTTAAAAAAAAAAGACTAGGACGCGCGAGCGTGAATTGATCAAACCTTTTAATTGCTAAGGTTTAATTTCTGGCTAATGAAATGAACTGTATGTAAAAAGGGAAAGAGAAATAGCGAAAAATTCAAGCTTCTAAACAAATCTTTTCTTACGGTTTGGCATAAAATATTCTCAAAACTAAGGACGTTTTGATCAAAGAAATATAAATCAAACTGAATCAGTGCATGAAAACTTGCCTGAACCTTTCCTGTTTTTTTTTTTTTTTTTTATCTATTATGGAATATATGTGAAAATCTTCAATCAATCAGTATATTTCAAAGAGCTTCACAACGACCAAGAATATTATTGACCCACAACATACAGAACGGGGGCAGCTGTAGTGTCAACTATTACAAGAAATTCGAGTCACTGAACAGTCATTCGGCGTGGCCGAATACAGTGTGAAGAATTCTGAGTTTTCAGTAAGTGCGTTTATTTGCCTGTTTATCGCGAAAAGAAAAAAAAATAAACCAAGGGCTTTACATTATAAAAGCGTCAATTCCTGATGAGCAACAATGGAAGGAGCAGCGCATTAATTGACCCCAAAAACCAAAAAATACATTTATAAGCTTACTTAATCGTTTATTGCATGTGGACAAACTCACTTACATATTCATAATTAAGATAAACTGCTCGATAAACCTTCGATCAAATCAAACGCACTGATCGCTTACGAAGTGAATCAGTGCATGGAACCTTGAGTTTCCTATCTTTATCTCACCAATTGTATGGAATACGTGTGAAAATCTTCATTATGAATCATGGCCATGCTGATGTCTTAATCAGTCTTGTGAGCCAAGCTGAACTCTTTTCATGTGTTAAAACTTTGTTTTGTTTCATAACTTTTGAATAGCTGCTGGCCACACGAATGAAGTATATATTTCATGCTAAATATACTAGTAATAGTTGACAATCTGTATCTGCCCCCGCCGGCTGTATGTTGTGGGTCAATGACATTCTTGGTCTTTGTGTAGCTCTTCGAAATATAATCATATGTAAAAACACTCGGTGCAAATGTTTTTATTCTTGGCAGGTGGACATTAACGCAATTTGGAAATTAAACTAGATTATTGCAATTGGATAAACCTTTAGGATTCAATCAAACACAATGATATCTTAATTGCCTTCCTCTCCGATTGCAATTTCAACTTCAATACATTTGATAATTATTTTCTCAACACAACTCTTGCTGGATAACACAAAATCATTTCTTTTTTTTTATATATCAATCAATCAGAAGGCGAACCGATGGATCCGCTTAAACAAAAAACCAAAAAAAACATATTTTTTAGTCCACGTTTTTTTTTTATAAAATATACTTTTTGTGCAGTTCTGAGGTGAATTTCACTATTTGTACTGGGTGCTTTGTGGTGAGAAAACGAGCGCGCCGGCTGCGGAATGAACAAGACATTCAAGGCACTGAACAGTCATTCGGCGTGGCCGAATACGGTATGAAGAATTCTGAGTTTTCAATAAAGAGTTTATTTCCCTGTTTTTCGCGAGAAAAAAAATTAAACAAAGGGCTTTACGTTATAAAAGCGTCATTTCCTGATGGGCACCCGAACAACGGAAGGAGCAGCACATTAATTGACCCCAAATAATGCAGCAATAAGCTTAGTTAATCGTTTATTGTATGAGGGTAACTTCACTTACATAATAAAGATATACTGCTCGATAAACCTTCGATCAAATCAAACGCAATGATCGCTTAATTGACGTCCTCTTCGATCATATTTTCAATTTAAGAACAGCTTGAGATAAAAATTCCATTATACATGTTACCCTCGTATGAAGATGAATGAACATTTTCGTCTACCAGCAAAAGTTCTCAAAACCAGGTAACTGAAAACAGAGCATTGCTTTCTACTACTTTGTTACTTTTTATGAAAATTTTTCCAGTTCTGTTGAAACTGTTCGCTGAACAGTCGCTTCAAAATGCGATCGAAAATCAAGATATTATTTGTCAATATGCATCTCACTTTTGTACAAGCCTGATTTTTTTTCAGGCTTTCTTTTCGCAACTGCAAAAGTTGCGTATACAACTGCGATGATCATCCTTCATTTAAGCCTCCATTTCTATTACTCGGAAGCATTGTGAACAGTGTTAGATATTGAAAATCAATTAGAAAGTCTAAAAACTGTGAAGTAGATGAAAATTGAGTATAATTTTATCACCTGTACCAGGCTAGATCAAGTGACAAAATATCCAAACTAAAACAAGGAACTGTTTAATTTTCATGTTATTACAACCAAAGTTTCCTCTTTTAATTATAATAAAATAGTGTTCGCTGGTTCTTGTTTTCAGAAAAAAAAAATGTTGTTTTTACAGAATCAGAGTTAAGTTAAAATGTGTACTGACAGAAAAACAATAGTCAGAAACCTGATGAAGATCTCTAAAGAAAATGACGGTGATTTACAAGCTTAAAGTGTCTGCGAATCAATAAAGGCTTAGTTGAATTTCAGAGCAGCAGAAGTTTTAAAGTGTCATGACAAAAAATTCCCTGGCTTCAGAGGTCCGTTTTCGAAATTCCTAAGATGAAATAAATTGCGCTCACGGTTAGAAGCTGAGCTCCCCCTTTCACAAAAGAAGAAAACTGAACCTCTGGCACTCACGGTAGGCAAAAAAAGAAAACAGTGAAAAAGGGCCGGCATCGAGAAATTAAGTTTTAGACAGTTTTTAATGCCGTGTACGCTAGAACGTTCAGGCTTAACACAAATGAAGGTCATTGAACAGAAAATAAGATCGTTATATCATTCTACCGTATTCCTGTGGCTTGTAAGTGAATTCTTGCATATTTGTAGCTTCTTTCGAGGTTGCCTTTGCCGCCATTTTGTTTGTTTTTCACCAGTGTCAAGACCCGGTACCCAGATCCTCTCACTCTTTATCTTGGCCGCCATTTTGAATAAGTTTCCACTCTCCGTGGACAAATCGGTCACGTGATTTTTGCTGGGTGCCAGGGTCTTCCCTCCTGCCGCCGCCATATTGGAAAGCGAGAAGACCGTGGGGACGAGGATGGAGCTAGACGAGCGAGAATCGCGGAACGAGGGGAGGAGAAAAAAATTAAGCGCTCGACGGCGACGAAAACGGGAACGCCACAAAAACAATAGTTAGCAAAACATCAATTTTGCGCGTGCATCACGCTTTTTTATACATTTTTTTGCCGTCACTGCACGACTACTACGTGAAAATGCCTAATTCCACGATGTACAGAGGAAATACACAAGCGACGAAGAAATTTCCTCTCTCTTTCTGAACTTGGATGTCGTTATTAGGAATTCAACTTTTGGAGGGTTCGCCTAAATTTGACAAAGTTAGTGACTTGGAGTAATTGCGATGAAGATTGAAAGAACGCGAATTCACTTTTTCAGCGACGTTTTCTCTGCCGTCGCCGTCCTCGGATCTTGAGGTCCCTATTATTGACTGACGGCGGTAATGTCATCAAAAGAACCAATGAAACCACGATCCATTCAATACTCAATTTTTTCTGGCTACCAGAAACACTAACAACAGCATAAACTTTAGGAAATAACAACTACGAGGACATAAATCACCTTCAATAATGAAAGTCTCAGTGCTGCAAAAAATAAGATTTCAGTCAGAGTTCACCAGGTGATCTGTGACGTCATTGCGGGGGCCTGGGGAAAGAAATTTTAATGGCCGTATCCCATAAACCAACGCGCACACCAATTCAAGTCAATTCAATCTGTTCCCGTCAGCTTTGGTTTATGGGATACGGCATTAAAATTTCTTTCCCCAGGCCCCCGCAATGACGTCACAGATCACCTGGCAGTTCATGTCCAAACACAGCGGAGAGAAAGAAAAGGGGGGAACAGGCCTGTTGTTCAAACAAATTCCAAGGTCGCGTTTCACATTATCACGAGCTTGAGTCGTGTTTGGTCTCTCAACATTTAATTTCAAAAAGTTAGTAAATCAGGCTGTTTCTAAACCCGGTTGGAAGCAACACAAGAACATATTTCCTCTTACTGCGCTTTCAAAAGCACGCGAACTCTGAAGTTTAAAAGCCGGCCGCCTTCACAATTGCGTTTTTCGTTGCCCTCAATCGTACTTACGATCACATGCAATGAACTTTGAAACATAGAAACCCACAAAAGGAAATCGAAATACACAAATCACAAATCACAAACCCCAACTTTTTGAACTCGTTGAAGCAAACTTCTGTTTCTTACGAGGTCCGCTCAAATGATTGACGGCAGCGAAAAACCCAAACCTGAGTTGGCTTTTAAACTTCAGAATTCGCGTCTTTTTGAAAAGGGCAATAAGCAATAAATTTAAACATTTCTTTTGTTTTTCCTTTATTTCTGGAACAATACGAAGTAAACGAAGAGCTTTCTCTAACAGCATCGTCAAAAAAACATGACTGTGTCACGGCCATTTTGTTCCAGACAACATGCCAGAATCTCGCCAGTGCAACGCGTCATAAATTAACCAATTCGAGCGCGACGTTTGTGCAGTGAACGTGGGAAAAGACAGAACATTGAATGGTAAAGGCGCTTTATTTTTTTTCTCCTCCCCTCGTCTCGCGCTTCGCGTAAAATGCCGTGTTCTGCTCGCCTGGCTCATAAAACGCCTGTTATGCAGGCTACCAGAGGAACCTAGTCTAGATAAAACACATCCATGGGTGATTGATCGGCATGGAATCATAGAATACAGAACTGCAGTTTGATCTTGTAATTCATTAAATTCTTGGTCTAGCAACTCTGACTAACCAGCAATCTTCGGTACGATCCTTTCTAATGTTTTTATTTTTTTTAAAGAGTTTCTACCAGGCGTGTTCGTCTCGTCCCCAGTGCTCTCAAAAGCGACGTGATTTCACGCCCACAATTCGAGCGAGCTAAAAGAACCCTTGAAATTTATTTGACATAGCACGTCGAGCTGCAAAGAAGAATAGAATATTCAAGCTTTCCCTCAAAAGAACCGCTCGACGCTCGACTTCTTCACTTTTGCCATTTGTCATAAAATTTAACTTTCAATATCAACACTTAAAAGATCGACACTTTTTCGACTCAGGATCAAAAATGGGGCAAGAAGAGGCCAGTTTGAATGAGTTTAAAGCCTTCTTGAGAGACATTTTTACCGGAAGCAAAAGCAAATTCTTCTGATAGATCCAAGCACTACTTCATGCGTGAATACTAGTTACTAGTCGACAACGGTAAGTGGCAGCCATCTTAAAGTTAGCCTGCGTGCAGACGATAACTAAACTCTGATTAGTACCGTCTGCAAAGCAGCGCAGAGATCCTTGTTCTGGACCCCCAACGGACTCAACGAATTTCGAATTTCCCTTCAACCTGATTGGCGATCACTACAAACAAAACAAAGGCCTTTTCTAGCTGGCCAATCGTGGCGCGTACTCAAATCTGGGTACACAGCTGGAAGTCCAGAACAAGGATTTCGGCGTTGTTTCGCAGACGGAGTTAACCAGAGTTTAATTTCGTCTGCGCGCAAGCTATCTTAAAGTGGGTGTAAAAAATTGCCCGCCGCGGACCGTAGGCCGCGGGCCTGCTTTTAGCAAAAGATCATAATGAGCTAAATTTCCAATTTCGTAAGGAAAAGTTTCTTGGTTAGTTCGGTATATAATCCGCACCTGCTTGAAGTCCTGTGACAACTTGATCTTTTCTTTTTGAACCTCAACGTACGAATCAATTTAAATTTTAGTTTCTACCTTTGTCACTTGATGATGATGTTATAGCGACATAGAAACGTTGTATTGAACCTTTTTTGCTATTTAATTTTTTTATTCTTAAGTGTTTTTGAACCTGTGAGTGGATTTCCTGACTTATTTCAATACTGAGTCACATAAAAGGGAAACGAATATTAATGAAGGCATCAGAGTTCTTTAGTGCCCCCTCCCCCCCCCCCCCCCTCCCCTCCAAAAAAAAAGACGTCTAAGCTAGGATACAGATGCGAAAGGCTCCCTAGTAAAGTTAAGGCCTTTTGCTTACAAGGTTAAATCTTAGGAGCCAGCTGTCGCTTGCTGTATGATATTGGAGCGTCAGCAGGCAACTGAGTTCTATCGTCTCATCTTTTAAGCTAGCTAGTAAATATTTTTTAACAATACATCATGCCATTTATAATAATAATGAGAAAGATAATCTTACGGGAAAACTAATATACAGATAGGCTCTATAATTTAGTTAAGCTTAGGGCGCTTCCCATTTGTCAGAACTGACTGGCCAACCGGCCATTCCCATCGTAATAAGAATTTCACTTTTAATCAAAACTAACCATCCAGATCATTCAAAACCTAAATATTATGGACAAAGGAGATGGTTTTTCAGCAAAACCTCTTGGAAAAAACCTTTTTCATTGCCAAAATGTCTGGTCCGGCCATGGTCCGGCCGGCCAGTTTCGACTTTTGGAAAGTGCCCTTAGTCTCACCTATTCGAACGCGGGATAGCCAGTCCTTTAGGAAATGTTGCTTTTTGGATTTTGACTTAGGTTAAAAAGCTGGTTTGTAATAATAACTTTACGTATCACTATTTATCGTTACTGGAATTTTCCATTTTTGAAAAGTTTGCAATAACTTTTGCAGAGTAAATTGGGTTATTAGTTTTTCAAACGATGCGTGTCAGAGGACTTCTCTGGGTTGCTTATCAAAGTATCTGTTTTGAGGTCGAGGCAAAAGTTTACATTATTTCATGTCATTTCAATTTTTCAGAATGATCGCCTTAATATTTCTATTTTTACTGGGAGATACAGAAGCAAATAAAATTCGGCTGACAATCGGTGGAGTATTTGACATAGTTACCGAGCCAGGTGATGAAAACTCTGCAAGTATGATCCCTATTGTGCGCATGGCAATAAGAGACGTAAATGCACTGCAAATATTGAAGGAGTACGAGCTGAAAATGGAGGTCAAAGACGTCAAGGTAGAAATACTTCAATTGCAGGTTAAAAATCAATAATTAAAAAAATTCGTATTGGTCATTGTTTATTATTCTATTCCTTTTAAATTCTTTGGTTCATCCAAGTAAAGTGGGAGATATGGGTAGATATTAATTTTTTTAATTTGCAACTGTTAGTGTATTCTTAACAGCAATGAATTGACATTAAATGTTTAGAAGTCACACTTTCATTATTTTCCATCCCCATCAAAAGAAAATTGATTATCAAGTTAACCTTAAGTTATTTTGTCGACAAGTTGGCGTATACAAAATACCTAGGGGTATCAATTTAATCCTTTATCTCATATGAAAATGTCACATTCGACACTAGTACTTCAGAATGATGAACAAAACTGTCAGCATTATATCCAGATTAAAACATTTATATAGGACCAACAAGCACACTGCTAACATATTCATCTATCGCTTATTCCACACTTCTGCGTAGGGCCAAGCAAACAAACTTACATTGATGAAGTACTGGTTTTGCAAAAACATGCCTTAATCGTCTCATATTTGCATAAGTTTTAAACATTTCAGGACTCATGTCATTCCTCTCCTTGTGCTTGCCAATGCTTTTCCAATAAATATGCTTTATTTTCATACAATCTGCTTTTATTGGATGCTGTCATTAATACTCTAACCCTATGTATAATTAAGTATTATTTACCATGCCTTCGATATATAGCGGAACAGTATCTGTATTCATTGATAATTCATATTCAAATTTTCAGTTTCATATGTTACCATACCATGATTATATGTCATTGTTTTTTTTTATATATATTATTACTCTATCTATTTTGTCTCACTACCTGCCTAGATAAGCTTTTAAGTCAATGAAAGCTGTTTTGCGAACTACTTTGCAGCTGTTTGTTAAAATTTGTTATGTATCTATGATATCATTAATAGAACTTGAACTTGAACTTGAACTTTAAGTTGATTGCTTCAAGCCTGGCTGAATTTTCATGTTAATATTTCACTAACAAACTTAACAACAGAATGACTTTTGGAAAGTTGAAACTCTCCTAAAACCTTACCTTGTGATCGAACCTGTCCAAATTTTAGGACTTAAGAGTAAACTAGCCCTTGTTCATTTATTCCTGTTTCCAGTGTCGAGACAAAGACGCCATCTACGCTTTTACTCAGTTTATCCGTGAGAAGGAAAAGAAGATCATGATCCTAGGTCCAGGATGTTCCAACTCTGCAGAACCGCTGGCCAAAGTCTGTCCCTACTATAACTTGGTTCAAGTGAGTTGAGTCAATTCATAATACAATCTTCAAGATCAAGCGCTCTCCATATTTAAATGACTGAGTTTTACGAGGCCCTATTAAAAGTGGTAAAAGTCTACATGCGTACAAAGAATTGATGACCGCGCATGAACAAATAAAAGATAACTAATCCACACGCCGTGTAAGCCGCGAATCTGGATTCCAGATCCGGGAAATGGAGTTTGCTTGTTGAATCTGCAATATATAAAATATCAGCAAGTCCACAGAAACAAACCAATGAGTGGTGCCGGATCCCACAGTTGTAGACCTGGATCAGTACTTTAACAATTAAACTTGTAGAAAAATATGAAACGGCAAACTGACCCTTACGGCAAGGCGGTAAAGAAGTAAACAAAAGAATGAAATATATATTTAATTAAACAAATTTGCAAATTTGTTTAAATATACATTTTTTGTTGTATTCTTTTGTTTACTTCTCCATCGCCTTGCCGTTAGGATCAGTTTGCTGTTTCATATTTTTCTACAAGTTGAACCTGGAATCCTGGGCTTTGGAATCCGGAATAAAGATCAAGGAATCCGGAATCCTACAAACGAATGCGATCCAAAATCCAACTTCTTCTGACAAAGAATCGGGAGTCTAGTACCTTGAATCCGGAATCACAGAATCCAAGATTGAATTCCCTTACGTGGGGGAAACCACGACTTTTATGAAAAATGGCCAAAAGTACATTTCCCCCCTTAATTAATTTCGAGAGTATGTAATTAACATTGTAATATCATAGGTGACGAATTACTCCTTAATTTTGGCGCGAAATTTCAGCGTTAATTTGTAATTTCACATGTGAAATTACTAAATTGCCATGGCAACCTGCCGTAGGTCTCCGTTTCAAGATGGCGACGAAGTTTTAAAATGTCATGAATGAAGATGTCAGGGCATAAAAAGACGCTTTAGAAAACCTGAACACACGAAAGAGCACATCAAGAAGGATTCTTAGAGGTATGTTGTCGAAAAATTCTGAAAACTTAAGCCAAATTTCAGCTCTAAACGTTGAGAGAGTGGAGTTCACGATCGATCGATACGATCCAGGATAAACAAGTCAAAAATCCTCTATTGCTAACGTAATTCGTCACCCATGATATTAATAGGTAATCAAATGGTATACTCGTGAAATTAGGGAATAATTTCACTTGCGTTTTGTCCAAATCCTAATAATTTCCCTCGCCTAAAGGCTCGGGAAATTATAAGGATTTGGACAAAACGCGCGTGAAATTATTCCCTAATTTCACTCGTCACCATTTGATTACACATACTAATTTTTTATGAGTGTTTGTGTTTTTGTTTTATTTCAGAGTGTACTGTAAATATTAAGTGTTAATCTTTCTTTTATCTACATAATTAAGTATTTATTAATTCTTTGTAAAATAAGCCTCATTCAGCAATTGGGCGGCTGTTTTGTGGCTCTAATGTATATAATTGTGAAATGTAGATAATTGTAAGTATATCTGTTATTGCGGTTGTTTAGAACATTGTAATTAGTATCTTTTTAATTAGTTCTTTGTAATTACAGTAATAAATGTCTTGAATAAAAAAAAATTAAAAATAAAAATAAAAAAAATAAAAAAGATTTGAAATTGATAGCGGTTGCGGCAACGACTAACCGGTTCATTTTTCTAATAATTGATTTATTAACGGAATCTATGGGGGTACACCTGACCTGGCGTCACTGCAAATGATATGACCTAGAGCAAGAGAGAATTCTCTCTTGCCTAGAGCTCGAGGTGTCGACGTAACCGATGAGTATGCACACCAATGAAGAAACAGTGTAGCTAAGTAATATTCTGTTTTTGTTTTTGTTTGTTTGTTTTTTTTTAAGGTTGCGGTGGCGACTGCAACTCCACGCCTTTCATGCAAAAACAATTTCGCGACATTTATGAGTACTATTCCACCGGAACATTTCCAAAATCAAGGGAGAGTGGCCATACTGAAAATGTTCAAGTGGGGAAGAGTAGCTGTGCTGCGCGAGAAGATGGACACCTATGAAGGTCTTTCAAATGATTTGGTTCAACGGTTAAAGAAAGCGGGAGTCGTGGTCACCTTTTACGACAGTTTTGAAAGTGACCCCGAATTACAAATCGAAAACATACAGGTCTGAGTTCTACTCTCATTTTATTATACACTAATTTTTATATTAACTCTTTTAATTACCAATTAATGAATTCGGCTTTCGTAGGATGTGAAGAATTAAGCAGATCGAGGAGGGTGTTATCCGCTCAGGCCGAAGGCCGAGGTGGATAACGCCCTCCGAGATCTTGAAACGAGCGAAATGTCCGCCATTTTTTTTCCACAACCAAAACAACTCCACCTCGTCCCCAGGTCTTCTTGGTTAACGGTGCCTTGACTTGTAGCGGGCTGCATTTTTGACGTCATTTCCTCATTAAACACAAAATTCTTCCAAATTTGGTCATCAGTAACTGGTTATGGTCATTTACGCGTGTGCTTTTAGCCAATCAGAATTGGGGAAATATTTTGAATGAATAATTATAATTATTGAAATAAATACAGCTGTCTGTCTGTTCAACAAAGAAGAGACGTAGTTAATACTGGGCAAGAACTGGGGCGTTTGCCTTGGCCTGGCTTTGTTATTTTTCCTTGTGATGTTGTTGCATTCGTACGTCACTAGCTGTTTGAGTTTTTATGTATCAGTCACTGAATTTTAAGAGCGCTGCCCCATTCACCCGAGCATACCCTTGGCATTTAGCCAACTCCGCCTAAGGGATGGGCGCCCTTGGAATTGACTAATATTGGTCTGACGGCTCATCAATCTCGACCCAGAGCTTACGCGCGCATTTCCAAACACGTAAGAACTGGGGTCGAGAATGACGGCTATTGTGAAAGGCTAGTGTCTCTATAGACGCATGTTATAAGACAGACGAGTATAATTACTATGCAAATGGTGTTATATGGTCATTTGCAGTGTTGACTGAAGTTTAAGTTTAGGTTTCTTTTTTTGTGCGAAAATAGCCTATATAATCTGGAAAAATGAAATGTGAATAATTAAAGTTCAGAAAATCGTAAGGAATTTATTAAATAAGCTTCGAAAATTCTAGAAACTTGGGCCTTCTTCGATTGATAGAAAATTCTGAGTGGGTAATATTTGCTTCTCCGGACAGATATTTTGCAGGAAACAGTTATTTAGGGTGCTCCTGAGTCTTGCTTTGGCTGAGCTCAGACTGCTGGGATGGCTTAAAATAGTGACAAATACATTACGAGATGTTGGCCACAGGAGTGGCAGTTCATTTAAAGCTTGGTTTTATTTTAAGGCTGGGAAACCCAGATTCACAAGGACATTTTTTTCAGCAAAAAGAAAAGAAAAGAAGCGCGGCAAATGATCTGTGATAAGACTGAATCTTAGTGAATGCTTGTGTCCTGTTATTGAAAAGTTCAGTTTCTTATATCATTTTTCTATATAAACAGCATAAAGACATGCGAGTCATCTTTGGAATTTTCTCAGAAAAAGCTGCTAGAAAAGTTATGTGTACGGTAAGCCTTTCATATGATGTTATCTGCATACCCACGTACTTGCTGGTACTCAGTACATACTGGTTATAAAGAGATAGCTACATTGCTAGCTTAGCTAATTAATAAAGGGGTGCGCGCCCCCATCGCCCATCTTCCATCTCCATAAATCAGAGGGTCTCAATAGGGTGAAGGCATTCATTGTTGACGTTTAATATATTTTGGCTTTTCTATGGATAATTTGCCTTCGTTCAGATAAACAGGCATCTGAAGTAGAAAAATCAGTTGTTTTGAAAACTTTTCTATCAGTTTGGTCCCCAAGAACCTTTTGGGAATGGAAATGAGACTGGAATAGGGTCCATCTGTCACAAGTGAAACCAAGCATGATCGTAAAGCTTCGAGTAATGTCGATACTCTCCACCTGACAAATTGCTCGCCCCATGTTGGGGAATCCACCACAGGCTTGGATTCTGGATTCCACGCCGTGGATACCGGATTCCAAGTACTGGATTCCAGTCTTCGTCAATGGAACTTGGATTCTGGATTCCAATCGTAAGTGGGATTCTAGATTCCTTGAGCTGCATTCCTGGGTGGGCGTATGGGAAACAAAATATTACGAGGTAAAAACTACTTTTTAATTAATGTAATTTTTATTCGTTTGAGCTCAAACTTTGCAGGATGGTAGAACTTTGTCTTCCAAAAAAATCCTCTTTTTTTGTTTTTTGTTTTTCGATTTTAATTTATTTTGGCGGGAAAATGACGTCTCAAGATTGACAACAAGCTATGGCAAAACAAATAAATAATTTTGAAAGAGGGTGACGTGATAGAAACAAATGTCAAAAAATTTTGGAAAAGCTCTATTGCTTTAGGAGATATAGCATCTTGAAATGTACTTATGTTTCTAAAAAATTGTAACAAAATGGCGGGAAATTCAAAAATCAAAGTTAAATAATTCTTTGACCAATTGAGCTTTTCAAAAAAAAATTTCACATTCTGTTAACTCTTTTTACAACATTACTTATGTTCAAAAATTCCATTTTCGGCTTAAATTTAATTGGTTACTTTACGGCCAAGATTCAACGTAAAGAAGACTCTCCTTTCTGCGTTTTGTACCGTACCTTGAAGAGAACGTTTATCACACGACCATAGCTTACAGGGTTTCTTCATGTAGCATGAAGCTCCTACTGCAGTCATTAAAACTAATAAAAAAGCCTCCGTTGGAATGGTTAAAGAACTTCACGATAGCACTAAATGTTAAATAACCTTGCTAGGTTTCTCTAAAAAGAGGTGAAGGAAAAAAGACCGACATCAGAAATGTTTAAACTAGCTACAAGACGGTCAATGGTAAAAAAAACAACAACAACAACAACAACAACAATAACGACAGAAGTAATTAAACGATTGATTTGTTTTTCGTAAATAGTTTTTGAAATTTTGATTTTTGACTAAATTTTCAGACGTACAGGAAAGGTTTTTATGGTTCGAAAGTCGTCTGGATTCTGATGGCTGGTGGATACCGAAAGAAGTGGTGGACTTATGAAGATGTGAACTGTACCGCACAAGAAATTCGCGAAGCACTCGGAGGTCACTTGAGCACGGAGGCTTTGATGATAGGCAAAGACAAGCAGGAGACAGTGGCCGGTGGAAAGGTAAGAGATAATGAAGAGATTTAAAAACACGTTTACGGCAAACGGTAAACCTGGATTTATGGTGCCAATTGACCAAATTTCCTCTTTACTTGTCGTTTACTAAACATCGACTCAAAAATTAGTAGTTTTAAGACATTTTTATCCTATAAGAACTCTCGGGTTGTCGATGGTTAAACGCTACCGCTAAGTTTTTCTTTTAACAAGGATAAAACATCAACACAACTGTTTGCAACGCGTAACACTCGAAAGACACGTGTTAATTCATTGTCCATGTAGTATCTCCTAGCTCTCGATCACGAGCATGTCCGAAAACTGGACGCAGAGGCACAAGAACTGTTTTTGAATAGTTTCTATCTGCAGATTTCCACTTGAAAGTGACGTTTGTCGTTTGCCTTAAACGTGACTCTAAATCTCTCTAATTGTCTTTCTGCATCATTTTTAAATAATAAAGAGGGGTGGGGGGGGGGGGGGGGGGGCGGTCTCAAAAATTTTTCTCAGTTTGGTCTAAGAATAAGGGGGGCCGCCTGGGCCCCCCAGGCTCCTCCCCTGGTCCACCACTGAAGTTTCAATAATTTTGAAAATGATACAATGAAAATCAGTTAACGATGTAAACAAAAGAAACCACCAACGAGAACTCATCAAATAGGAGAAAATAGCCGTGGTTTTCAGCAAACAACGATTTGACTTTGCATGCAAAACAATAATAAGAACAGTTTAAAAATATTCCGAAATCCGAACACAGTAAACAGTACGTCTTTCTTGCTAAATTTATTGAAAATGTGACAGTGGTGCTAAGAAAAAAATTGCTGGTTTTCAGCAGTCACGCCATTCAAAATAGATCAAAATGAAAATCAAAACCGTTCAATAGATAAAGTTCAGAACCTGGGAAATGAAAGGAGGTACATATACAAAGACCCTCGCCAACGGATTCAGGTCACAGGAATGTTTCGTTTACGAGATATCCGAAGAACCCAAACTTTTAGAGATTTGTATGGAGACGCCATGCTGGTGCTCACCTGGATGAGCTCCAACATGGCGGACGGAAACCAACAGAAACACCTGTTACCGAGTTTTGCTACAAAGCGTGAACTTGATCTTCGAGAAACTCATAAACATTAAAGTAATACTTTTTTCTAATACACGAACTTTTTAGATAGCAAAATGTCCTGAAATAAGTCATTTTTTAACCTACATGACAGCTCTCCTGACCGCATGTAAGAGGGTGTAGATTTTGAACGTCTACACTCCATGCGATGATTGACAAATAAAAGGAGTCGTTTAAAACCGTGGATTTATCTTCTACTAGCAATACATTCAAAATCCAGTTCTCTCTATTCTCTTCAGGAATGGGATCATCCCAGTCTAGTTTCTGATCACTTCCCCACAAGTGCCGCATCAGAATTTTCGCTCTTACAGTGAACGGTCCAGCTAGTCCTCTTAATAAATTGGAATCTTGGATTAAAACAACGTCTCCTGTCTTCATGTTTCTATGGGAAGTATGCCATTTTTGCCATCTCGAATTCTGTAGGGTCCAAATAGATCGATTCCCGTACTGTACCAAGGTGCACGTGGGGCTGGTTTGAGTCTATCAGTTGGAAGGTTGCCCATTACTTGTTCACTGACCCTTTTATCGAGTTTTCTACAAATGACGCATTTGGATTTGATTGATTTCACACTTCAAGAGTTTTGGAATCCAGTATCTGGTGCGTACTTTGCTGGCTGTAGTTAAAACGCCATGATGCCCTATTCTATGTTTATGCTCTATAAATAGACGTGAGGATGGGTGATCGTATGGTATTAGTATCAGTTCTCTCTTGTTGTAGCTCATCTCCATCCATAATTCGCTGCGTCCTCTAATCACATATATACCATCTTCGCGTATCTTAGGGCATAATCGTTTGTATTTTCCGTTTTCGATATCCTTCCCCATGTTCTGTTGAGCTTCGCGAATCCAGAACAATTCAGCCTTTTCTACATCATGTGGGGTGAGTTTGCTTGTCGCGTTTTTTAGAGATGATTTCGGTTTTCTGTCGTAGATTTTCATAATTCTTGCAGTCACTCTTAATAGCTTGTTATAATCTGAGTACTTGGTGATGTCAATTCTTCCTGCAAGGGTACCTTGAAATCTTTCGATATTTGTAACCATCGCTGTCTTGATTCGTTCTGGTAGTTGTGGTTTTAAATAATTGCGAGTTATTGGCCACTCGTCTTCTGGTTGTTTTAGAAATTCGGGTCCTTTCTGCCACATGCTTTTGAGCCCGATATCGCTTGGCTTCTTACCTCTCGTGAGACAATCAGCGATGTTGTGTTCGCTCTCTACCTAGTACCAATCGGTTTGGCTTGTTCCTTCTTGTATTTCTCCTATTCTTGTGGCAGCGAATGTGTTAAATCCGTAGGAATTTTTCTGTATCATACGTAGCATGTACTATTTGTGAGTCAACGATGTGATAAATTCTTTGAAATCGGTACCTACATTCTTTCTCTATGAAGGTCTTGAGGCGTTTGTTCAATACCGCTCCACATAGTTCGATACGATCGATAGATATTTTTTTTGATTGGTGCCAGGCGATTCTTAGATAAAATCAGGTTACTTTCAAATTGACCATTTTGTAGTTCCCATCGTACGTATGCGCATGCAGCATAGGCGTCTTGAGATGCATCACTAAATACTATGAGGACAGGTTCTCCGATTGCATCTGAGGGCTTCATACATCTCATAAATCGTATTTGGCTCATATTTTGCAAATCTTTAAAGAAAGTAATCCAGTTCTCTCTATTCTCTTCAGGAATGGGATCATCCCAGTCTAGTTTCTGATCACTTCCCCACAAGTGCCGCATCAGAATTTTCGCTCTTACAGTGAACGGTCCAGCTAGTCCAAGAGGATCGTACACACTATTGATCTGTGAGAGAATCATCCTCTTCGTGAGTTGTTGAGGAGGAATTTCAGTGGTTGTGTTGTTTGTGAGTAAAGCAGATGAGAATTTGATCTTGATTATTTTATAGAAAATGCGCAATATAAATATTAAATATTATTATTATTTTTAAAACATAGTTGATCTTCACATGGTCTCCATTTGATCCCAAGCACCTTTTCTGTTGACGTATGTGGTTTCTGTACCATGATTGTTTCTTCTTGCTTGCTAATGTCTCCCGAGAATATCCACTCTTTGATTTGAAATCCTCCTTTGATGATAGCTTTCTCTATGTCTTGGCTGAGCTTACTGGCCATTGTAATGTTATCTTTGCTTTCGATTATATCGTTCATGTAAGTGTTGTTTTGGATTATGTCTGCTGCTTCTGGATATTCATTACGCATCATCTCTGCCGTTTTTCTCAATGCTATAGTGGCGATCGTGCCAGACGGTTTATCTCCAAATGAGACTCGCTGTATTATATAAGTGTCTGGTTCTCTCTTGCTGTTCATGTTACGCCATAGAAATCGGTGAGTATGTTGGTCTAACTCCGACGTTTTCACGGTATGATACATCTTCTTAATGTCGCCTTTGTTTTCTCGGAAACGTATCAGGACTCCTAACAAGTTGTTGAGCAAGTCGGGACCCTTTTCCCAATACTCGTTTAAGACGTGTCCCATATAGTTCGCGCTGCTGTTGAAAACTATACGGACAGGAGTTGATTTGGATTCTGGCTTGAGCACTTCGTGATGAGCAATGTAATGCGTAGGACCTATGTAGTTCGTCAATTTATTATGTTCTTCTTTTGAGAGTTTCCTTGCCACATTTCTTGCCAGAATGTCCTTTATTTGTTCGTCATACACTTTCGCATGATCTGCGTTTTTTCTTAGTCGTCGTTCGGTAGCAGCTAATTTTGCCATTGCTACTTTCCGGTTGTCAGGAAGATCGTTTGGGTTCTTTATCCAAGGATATTCAGCGGTCCACGTGTTGTCTTCACTGTTGAAAGTTAAATTGCGCTCAATAAATTCCAGTTCCCTTTCTTCCTGTATGGTGTAATCTTTGGCGCCCAAGGAGCATTTTCCACACTTGCATCCCCCGCATCTCGGTTTGCACTGTACACCAAGGGCCTCGATATTGTAAAAATCTCCGATGTTGACTTTGCCTACAATCGTGTTGACTTTCGCGTTTCTAAGATTATGAGTCATATATACTTCTTTAAGTAGTGGGTGCGTTCCTCCAACACATCTCCCAAAGCGATTTTTCAGTAGTACAAGGTGACCAATATTTTGTTCCCTTTCAGGATGATAAGCGGCGTATTCATATCCAATTAATACATCAACTGGACCAGCGGGTCGTGCTATTTCTTCCTTTGTGACGTTTCTAAATAGAAGGACGATGCTTTCTACGTTTACGTGCTCGATGTCAGAGGTGATTTTATTGATGCCATACACTTCAAACTCAACGGCGTGACCTTACTTGTCCAGAAGTGGTAACTTGTATTTCATTGTTTCAATTTTCTGGGCTTGTCCTCCTATCTTCACGATTGAAAGATTCACTTTAACTCCTTTGACTTTTTCTTGTTTCGCTTTGGCGTTGGTTATAAAACAAAGTGAGGCTGCGTTGTCCCACATTACATTAGCTGTCCCTTTCTTGGTCTCTACTTTCTGTACTTGTAAGAGGCATGTATCGATGCTTGAGTTGTTACAAACATTTGCTGAAGCAGTAGCTTGCTGGGGTGTGCTTTCATTGCTTGCTGAGGCAATAGCTTGCTGGGGCGTGCTTTCATTGTTTTCGTGAATTGATGGATGATGTTTTCTTGTACAGCCATTCACTCCACAATTTCTTTTCATTCTACAAATACGTTGCCTATGGCCAGGCTTAAGACAGGACCAGCACGCTCGCTTTTCTTTGAGAAAATCCTTCCTTTCATCAATCGTCTTAGCTTGATAAAGTCGGCAATTAGAGGTCCAGTGTAAACCGTTAGCATGGATCAGGCATTTCGGTCTGGGTTGTTTGTTATTTTCCTCCTTTTCTTCTGTAATACTTTCCGTGTAGTGTACTGCGCCTTTGTGATATGGGTTGCTAGTATTTGCTCGAAGTGCAGCACTCTCGTATTCAATAGCACTTCTTTGACTTTGCAGAAAGTCGAGAAGACTTGGAAATTTGTTGCTTTTATCAACTGGGCTGTCATGAGAGCTTACCACTTCGGACCATTTTCTTTTTATATCTGCCGGGAGTGCTTTCTCTATTAAGCTGACCGAACTTGTGGTTGTGATTTCTGTTTCCAAGCCAAGTCTCTTTAGGTCTCTATAACCATCCTCTATGAGTGTTGCAAAGTCGATGAAGCGTTTGTCTTCTCCTTCTCTGAGTATTCTAAATCGTTTTATTCCGTCAATGATAACATCGGCGACTTTGGCTGGGTCTCCATATTTCTCGTCTAAAAGGTGCCACATCTCGTCTATGTCGTCGTCGACGCTGTTCACCAATCTCGCTGGCTCTCCACTAAGACAGGTGCGTAAGACATATGCTGTGTCACTCCTTTGCGTTGGAGTCATAACTTGCTTCTGGAAGTCTCTTTAAATCTTGGATACTTTCGCAATTCTCCGTCAAATCGAGGCATTCGTATTTTTTCCAAACGAGGTAGTTTCCTGTTTTGTTCCCTTAGCTTCTTCTACATTAGTGTAGCTTACTGCTATTCTCTCCTTTATTTCATGATAACATGTTTGGATTGTGACGATCCAATTCATTTCAGTTTCTGTTGATTCTCTGGATAATAACTGTAGCAATTCTGCGTTTGATTGTTTGCATTCTTTAAATTCGTCTTCTATTTGCGTTTGTAAATCTCTCAGTGCAAAAGTAGGAATTTCCTTCGATTTCAGCGCGTGCGAAATACTTTTGTACGAAGCTTGTGCATGCGCGCGCTGTGTTCCTTCTTGTCCGTGCTTTGTCAACGTATTCTCGACGCTCTGCGTCCTCGCGTGTTGTTTTTTCTTTCAACGTGATTTGTTCCACATATTTGATTTTGCGATTAGTCGCATCATTAAATTTATCTTGGATTTCTGTCATCCACGCTTCTGCCTCTTCAGACTGTTCATCTGGCAATAAGTCAATATAGGTTTCATGCTTACCTTCTAGTTCATCATACGCTTCAGCGAGTATTGCATAATTTGTTTCAACTGGTTCAATTCCTTGATCGTTTTCTATTGACTTGATGAGGAAGTTCCTCTTTCTTGTAAATCGTCCTTTAGCTGTTGTGCGCTTGCTTTTCGCCTTCTCGATTGAAGCTGTGTCCTCGGACATCTACAGTTTAATCCAGTTGTCACTTTGTAGCAGACTACCTTGGATTTTGAATGTAAAGAAAAGAACAACATCTAAGGCGTATGGAGCGATATTCAATTGTTTAGGGACAAGAGATGTCTACTTGGATATAGCAGCAGATTATAGTACAGACAAATTTTTAATGGTACTTAGACGATTCGTATCACTACATGGTTACCCATCTAAACTATTCTCTGATAATGGTACTCAACTCGTTGCAGCAAATAAAGAACTCTCTAACATCACCAAGAATTGGGATTGGAACAATCTAAAAGGTTTTGGCGTAACTGAAGGATTTGAATGGATCTTTACATCCGCAGACGCACCCTGGCAAAATGGAGTTACAGAAGCTCTCATTAGATCTGTAAAACGAGCAATTAATGCTTCCATAGGCGATAGTATTTTAACATTCTCGGAGTTACAAACAGTACTTTTCGAAGTCGCCAACTTACTTAATGAGAGACCAATAGGAAGACACCCTACGTCACCTGATGACGGAGTGTATCTTTGCCCGAATGACCTATTGTTTGGCAGAGCCACGTCACGAGCACCAAGTGGTCCCTTTGGTGATAAAGCGAGCAACAGACAACGGTTCACATTTGTTCAAACACTAATCTCTATCTTTTGGAAGAAGTGGACGAGAGACTATTTCCCAAGTTTGTTAATAAGACAAAAATGGCATACTTCCCATAGAAACATGAAGACAGGAGACGTTGTTTTAATCCAAGATTCCAATTTATTAAGAGGACAGTGGAAGCTCGGTAAAGTCTCAAATACCCATCCAGGAACAGATGGAAAAGTACGCAAAGTCGACGTGCAATATAAGAACCTCAATGCAGATGAACCTTCTACGAAATATAAAGGCAAAGGCTATGTTACTGTGCAGAGACCTGTACAACGATTGATATTACTTCTGCCTATTGATAAACAATGAGTGAACTCTCAATTTACTTAAATATACTTACTGAAACCTCATTACAGACAGGGGAGTGTATTGCTAAATATGTAATTTATGTAGCGCAAGCTAATTAAGGCCGCAACTTTCGAACATTTCGTAATTAGTATAATAAGATAACGTCATAGATGTAATTTACAACTTCACGACTTGCTAGTCAGAAGAACTATGAGACGCCACTGGGTAAATGTGTTTCTTTGGTTTGAATTAACATTTTCCTTTCACTTACTAACACTACTCTGTAATTTAGATTTTGAACGTCTACACTCCATGCGATGATTGACAAATAAAAGGAGTCGTTTAAAACCGTGGATTTATCTTCTACTAGCAATACAATGGGGTATAGCTGTAGTCAGTAAACAGCTAAAAAAATGCTACTTAGTCAGTAAACAGCTCAAAAATCGGCACTTACTCAGTAAGCAGAAAAAAAAAAACGTTTAGTCAGTTAATTTGCAAAATTATTTTTAGTCCCGCAACGGTTATGGCCGTTTATATGGTAGTTTTCTACAAATCACTTATCTTCAAGACTTCCAAAAATAAATTTTATCCCACTTTCCAGTTTGCAATTTTCTTGAACACTATATCAAAGCTAGACTGCAAAACAGTCGGTTTTTTCCTCAAAATCGGTAAAGCGTGCCGTAAGAGTCTTACACGCGCAAAGCGCGCGAGCCCATCAAAGCAGCCTGAATATTACCGGTAGTTTCTTACGAGAGGTCTTACAAATCCAGCCTAACCACGTGCACTGCTTTTATCTGTGTGTCATTTCGCGTTTTCAAGGTAGAAGGCACCACAACATCACACTCCATCTCCTCATTCTTAGTTGAGGCAAACATAAATTGGAATCAAAGTCAGAGTCATGCTGGTCGAAGACTTCCTCTTCCTTTATTCGATGACTTCTTCTTCCTACATTGGTACATGTAGGTTTATAGCCCACGCGAGCTGAGATGGGCAATGTGCCAGCTGCGAAAATTTTGTTGTTTGCTGCCTAACAGTAATAAGCTGTTGAACACACTGCCCATGTTCACTTGCCTATTCCCTTGTCTTGTCTATTGGCACTACTGGAATTTGGTTTAATTTTGCAATAGCAGAAAAGTCCATTGCAAGCTCTGGAATGGATAATAGGATTTCCAGTGGGTGAAGTATTTGGTAGACCAGTTGGTTATTCCCTTAATAGATTCTCTCGCTACATTTCCCAAATCTCGGCAGTAGTCCAGCAAACTTGGTGTTGGGTGTTTCATCTTTGTGGTTACGTGAAGGTTCTCCACAACCAAAGTCAATAGAGACTGTAGCTTGATCGCGTTTGTAGCATCTGGGCTTATAAATTCTGATGCTTTTAGAAGACGGGTAATGCTTTTTAACACAAGCTCAAAGGATTACATGGTCTTGTGCCCTCTAGTCCATTTGTGACTTTCTGAACCAATCTTCATGATCAATTGTACATCTGAGACTACATCTTTTAAGGAACCTTGTAACACCCTGTAGACAGGTTTGCGCTTCAACAAAGGTAGACTTCCACACCGGTCTCGCCTCGCAAATGAATTCCAAAGTTACGGAACAAGTCCCCAAGTTGTGTTAGGAATTCAATTGTACTGTCCAAAGGGGTTACAAGCTTGACACACACTGTAGCTGAATCAGTCACATACTCAGTGTTCTTTCCTCACAGCAAATACCATGAAAATGTCACAGAAAGACGGGAAGGAAGTGAATATTTACAAAAAAGGCCCTTTTTTCATTCCTTGACCTAAATAATCGTGTTATTCTTAGAAAAGTCTCATTTTTTTGTATTAATTTCTTATACTTTTAGGTCTTTTGTGTGTTTACTTTGCTCCATATACGCTTAAAAATCATATGCTTTTATATGCTTGTCAGTAAATATTTTGTAATTTATACGCTTACGATAGCAAAAAAAGGCCTTTAACCCCATTGACACTTTCATGTAAATGTCGCGTCACGCAAAAGCTTAGAAATTCAACGCGTACTCTATCACAAAACCAAGAACCCTTTCGAAGCGAAAATTTGTATGAAAATTAGTTTTCAGCTGCTCTAATACATCGTGAAAGAAAAATCTCGGTAGAATCAATAGTTTTTTACTTTGAATTTTAGTGACGTCATGTGAAAACCAACAATACTGTCAACAAAACACCACAATCGCGGAAAATGAGCCAGAGAATCTAAACAACCTAGTACTTAAAACAGACTATGCTGAAGTAAAAAAATTAAAAAGAACAAAAACGGTGATAACCACATGCAAGCCGTGACAACCACACTTGTCAGGCATGAACAAGCATACAATTTTTCCATCATAACAACAGGGATTTCAAGCCACGTATGTTGTCCGCTGGAGGAGAAAGGTGTCCGGTTGCTCTCTTTAAGTTTTGTCTCCAGCGAAGAGCTCTATTTATTTATCAGTGCTCCGTTACGCTAAATCTGAAAATATCGTATTAGCTCGCATACGCGTTTATACAAACGGTCATAACTTTTAAAATACTGAAATCGTACATGGGGTTTTGTATATCATTAATAACAGATGGTCTATCTTTGCGTCTATTTAGTCTAGAGCTTTCAACTATGTCCCAAAAGTCAGAAATAAGCTTTTAAAACAGGGTCAGTTTTGGCCTTTCGCTCCAAGGCAAATAGTTGGGGTCATATTTTGCTTGATTTCGTCTTTCAAGCTGAAGTTAGCGGATAACTATTACATTCAGGAAAAACTAGAGATGTTTACCTATAAATAGGTATAAAATTCATTGGTAGATGGTGCAAATCGAACATTTTACAGTGCCACAAAAAATGCCAAATTTTCAGTTTTCAAGACGTGCAAAATGGCCGTGGCGGTACAAAATACTCGGCGCCCCCCAGCGCGGCCAGAAAATTATTGTGAATCAAAGCAAACCTATTTTAGTTATAGTCTCGATGAAGCCTTTCATTCGCCAGAGTTTCAGGCAAAATTATTTTTCACGCGAAATTGAGTGGACGGTTTTTACTGAGACAGCCTTTTAAATCTCAAAAAATTCTCCATTAATCCAACCAACCCTGTGGCTCTCAGGAACAGACGAACACTCATTAAACAACTCAGCAAGTGCTGTCTTTCATCTTTGGCTGTTCGAAGCGTTTTTCCTGGTGTTCAAAACAGCAGTTTTTTTCTTGCCGAGCTTTCATAATAGAGGATGATCGAGACCAAGTCGACGGCTTTTTACAACATCTTAATAACCAACAGTCCACTATTCGTTTTACCATTGAGACCGAGAAAGATAACAGCATTCCCTTTCTCGATACGTCAGTTATAAGGGACTCAAACGGCCTTCTTACTACCAGTGTGTACAGAAAGCCCACACACACTGATCAATACTTAGCCTATGACTCACACCATCCTCAGTCAGTGAAGCGTGGTATTGTTAAGTGTCTATATGACCGAGCCAAACACCTCATAACAAATCCATCAGTTATCTCTGAAGAAAAGAAACATTTATCATCGGTACTTGTTTCCAACGGTTATCCTTCTTCGTTCATACGAAAACTTGCTAAAACCACAAGACCAACAGCCAACAACGAACCCACGCAGGAATTTAAATCTACTGCGGTTTTACCCTATATTAAAGGTGTATCAGAGGTTCTTCGCCGCTGCCTACAACAACAAGGCGTTCCCACCGTCTTTAAATCTGACACAACTCTTCGGTCTTACTTAGTACGACCGAAAGACGCCCTAGAACCAGGCAAACAAGACGGTGTTGCATACAGAATTCCATGTGAATGCGGCAAAGTATATATAGGCGAAACAGGGAGAGCAATGCAAGACAGGATAAAAGAACACGACAGAGATATACGGCTCGCTCATACACAAACCTCCGCAGTTTCGGAGCACGCAAACGAAACGGGGCATCTTCCTTTATGGAATCAAGTCAAGTTTATCGATCGTGACCCTCACGATACACACGTAGGGTCAAAGAGGCTATCCAAATAAGACTTCATTCTAATAACATCAATAGAGATAAAGGAATCGAAATTCCTGAAGCATGGATGCCTACGATCAGAAAGCATAAAAGCCGTTCAACTACAAAGCGGACCCGTGAGGGAACATCATCTGCTAATCGGAATAATAAGGATCGAAATACACCAATCACAGCGAACCAACGTGCATAAATAGCTACACGTAAACAATCGACCTCATCGCCTGATGAAGACTAGCAGTATTGCAGTCGAAACGTCGAGATCAATATCTCAAAGCGATTCTATCGTGAGACAAACGAATAAACGTTCATTCCTATCTGACACCACGATGAACAATATTCACATCTTTAATGACATAGAGGATGATTCTAAAAACATTTACTTTATTTTTGCTGATTATTGTAAACCGAGTTATCTTTAACTGGCTGGTATAAAATCAATCCTTGCACATTTCCACGTTTTTAGCGGAATGATTCTGAAAGCGGTTAGTTTTGAAATGTTTCAATTTGACAAAGGTTGTAATCTGTTTCAGCCAATCAGTTGAATGAACTAAAAACGCGCGCGCTGTTGTTATAATTGTTATGTTTGCGTGTATATTATTCATTCATTCATTCATTCATTCATTCATTCATTCGTTCGTTCGCTCGTTCATTCACTCATTTATTTAGTTATTGCTATTTTTTTTTTAATAGACTGTTCGAGAAATCTATGATGAGTACTATATGGAACTAGCCAAGTCTCCCTATAAATACCCTAATCGACACGCTGCATTTGCATACGACGCTGTTTGGACCATTGCGCTGGCTTTGAATCAATCAATCTCAGCTCTCAAGAACAATAACGAAACAAGTAACCTGACTTTAGCAGATTTTGATTACACCAATGTTGCCATGAGGAAGACATTCATGAACTGCGCTAAGAAACTTTCATTTCACGGAATGTCCGTAAGTGGAAATTAAAATAACTTTCATATATTGTTCAATCAAAATAATTCTCAGTTTCTGATCATGAGGTAAGCAGGTGTGCTAAAGTAAGAACTATTTTGAATAAATAATAAGGCAATCATTGGATTCGGCTTTCGTATGATCTGAAGGTAGGCCATTTGCAAAAACCAAAGTTCCAAAAACTCTCACTACTTTCAAAACGCGAGGCAAGTGCAAAACCTTTCTTGTGATAATGAGTGCATTTGCATGAAAATAAAATAATAACAATAATAATAAAGATAATAATGGTTTCGCACTTAGCCTCGCATTAAACAGAGGCTAAGAACAAATCGGCAAAGGCATATTGTATATGCAGACTCTAATTCTTCAGATCAAACTCGGCCTCATTCAATAATATGCTAATTACGATTAATTTCTGGTCATTGTCACTTTTAAATTAGCTGATCAATTGAGTCAGAAGTGCAAAAGTGAACAAGTACAGTAACTAAACAATTTAAGAGGATCGCTAGTTGAAAAAAAGTAATATAACACTATTTAAACACCATTTTGCTAAGCGTATAAATTTATAACTTTAAATTACTTAATAAGCCTGGCATGGATTGGAAACCCTGTTTACATGAAGGACAACAAGTGTCTGGGACTTGCTCTGCATAGACTAATTTACAACGACTGAATTAAGCATTTTTTACAGGGCGATTGTCGCACAATGATTGGCTGAACATAGGGAATCAGCAAGTGTTCCCCTAATTGTATTTGATGGTGCAGCATATCCTTATTGTTATTCTTTTTTTAGGGACTCGTGTCGTTTTACAAGAACCTGAACAGACTTAGTCTGCTTAACATCGATCAGCTGCAAGGTATTTATTATTTGGCATCAAAGTCTAAGCTTGAAATCATATATTTTTTAGAATTTTTTAGACTTAATAGCGTTTTCTGTGATGGCATTGGATTAACCGAGCTCTTCACAAATATGAATAATTAATATCATTCATTCGTTTCATTTCTCCGTTTCTGATTGGCCAATATATTCTGGCTAATTCTTTGTAGCCAGCATGGTAAGCGCTGCGTTGACCAGATTTGTAAGACGTTTTCTATATCTGGTAAAGTGACGTCAGTGGTACAAAATATCGCCAGAAAAAGGGACGTCAATCGTGAAGCCCTAGGAATGAGCTTTCGATAGCTCAGCTGTTTTGGAGCGCTGGAGAAAACGGCGAAAAAATTCACACGATTTGCGAAAAAGAAATACCCGAACTTCTTCTTAAAAACAGCAAAAACAAAACTCGACGGTCACTATTTATATAATTTGTCCCTAACGTTCCTTCTGTTCCCGTTGATAATGCAAGAAAATGAAAAAAAAAAAATCTTAAAATCTGACGGATGAGAACTGCTATTTGAAGAATAGCAATTAATACTCACCCTGGCGTCGTTTATTGATATTATTGCGCCAAACTAGAAGCACATTGCACTTTGTTCATGAAACAGAAGATTCCTTTGTTTCACTTGTCATAAATGTCTGTAAACAGTGATGTCTCCTATGTCTGCTAGACTAAAACATACTTTTATACCAGCCTGAATTTGCGGAAACTTGACATCGAGGTAAGTTTACGATTTAAACTTTAAGTATGAATTACTTTGAATGAGCGTATGGTCAGAAGAATTATGCAGATCTCGAAGGGTGTTATCCACCTCGGCATTCTTCAGATCATACTCACCTTCATCTATAATAATTGCTAAATAGCGGTATATTTACACTTTAGGTGACGAATACAAACGAATAGGAACGTATGACATGAAAAGGAAAATTATCATCGTGGAACAAGGACATCACACGTCGAAATGGGAAGGTAGCTTTAAATAGCTGAAATGTTAACGAAGCTCTCATGCGCGCGAAGCGTGCAGCGGAGCACCAAGGGTAAGAAACTTTGGTTATCTATGCATCCAATAAATTTTGGTTCTGACAGAATCGTCCTTACGTTCGTCCAGCCCTTCATGTTAGCGGATGTGAAATGTCACACTCACTTGCTAGGAGTCCAGGGCAGGGGGGGGGGGGGAAGAGACGAGGTCTGGGACCGAGAAACGATGTTCTCACAACTTGCAAAGCGATCACCCTGCGTGATGGCCAGCGGATAATTGCAGCATTTTTCCCACAGTAAATATTTTTAGACTTTTTAGAAGCAAGAAGCGAACCGGTAGAGGAAATCAGAAATGCTTAAAAATTGAAAAAAATAATATCATGCATCTTTGTTATTCTTGCATATCGTATTTGTCTTTCGGTGCTGAAATTGCGGGGGAAACTGAAACGCAATCGCGTTAAATCTTAACCAACAACAACGCGCTCGATCAATTTATAGGTTACATCGTTTTTGCCGAGCAAGGATAACTTGATGCTGATAAAAATTACTGGAGAAAGTGTCAAATTTATCGGAAGCAAGAATATTCAGAAAGCTTTATAAATATGAGCTTGCAGCTCTACATATCATAACTGAATTAACATCAGATCAACATTCACACTTCATAACATTTCACTTCGTTTATTACGATCAGTCAACACCTTGAATCCAAAGTTAAAATTCAAAACGATCCTAATATAAACAAATCAGAACTACTACTGAACGCTCTGTACCTTGAAGCGACGTTAACCTTCCTGAGGTTTGCTGCAAAACACTGCTCGATAGCTCAAATCTTCGGCGGTTCTTATCAGTACGGAGCTATATGTTGCATATTCCAAACTCTGAAAAGCGACATCAAATCAATAAATTTGCGAATTACCAAAATATAATAGTGAGAAACAGTCCCGCCTTCGACTGCCATGTTTTTGTTTCTTCTCAAGACCGTTGATCTATGGATTTTGACGTAATGCACATGACCAGTACCAAATCCGCTGGCAAGACCCTTGCTGATCGCTTTGCAAGTTGTGAGAACATCGTTTGGATTTCATTTAAGAGAATGTATGGGAAGTAGCTTCCCCCCCCCCCCCCCCCCCCCCCTGGTCCAGGGCATATACTATCTGTTTAACTTGGTATTGGACATCCATGTTATGGTCAATTGACAGCTGTCAAAAAGGTTAAGCGCTGACTAGTGTCACATGACTTTGACACTTTGCTGCTTTGCGCTTCTAACTACTTCAAGCTGGTTACCATTTTCAAGAATAGGATGCAACTCAAACTGCTTTTTAATGAAGGAGATTCTAAGTTCTATACACTCTCCGTTGTTCAGTTGCATTGAAACCTGTTATCTAGGGACCACTGAGCTACACAGTCTGCTATATGTTTTGCATTACTCGCACCACACTTAGCGACTATTTCTGACGTTGTCGTGTCATCGGCATACTTCCAGAACTGGGCGTTGAAATTTCCATTAAGACTTGGATTATTGAACAAAATAAGGAACAATCAAGGCCCTAGCTTTTTCCCCTGGGGGACCCCAGCGGGGACAGAGCCCCACTTGGAGTAAAATCCCTCAGTTAGCTTAATCCGCTGAGAACGCCCCGATCGAAAGCCAATTATCCAGTTGATTATTCTGGTTGGTAGAGCTAATTTACATAAATTTATCAACAAGTATCCTGTGGTCAATTAGATCGAATACTTTTCGATAATCGAATAGCACAGTCCTGTTTGTAGCGCTATTGCCGTCTGTCACTTGAGCCCAGTTGTGGACCATGTGTACGAGGGCCTGTACGTGTGGTGGACGAATTAGATACCGCGCCATACTGATTCGGGTCCAGGACCTTGAGACGAGCAGGCTTTATGTAATAGCTTGTAATCGTGTACGACACAATCCTCAGAGTGGAAGTTCAGCATGTTTCTGATTACCAGCACACGTTGAATTATTGAGAAAGGTATTTCTTAAAAGACCACTCGAGAGCTTCGCTTTTGGCCTTGGCTTAATCTATATATTAACTTCATCTTAGCATCTTTCCGAAGAAAAGTCCCCTTTTGTCGTAAATTAACTTGTAAGTTTTGTTCTTCGAAGTAGGTCAAGCATATGTTCCCCCATAACAATTTTTCAGGGTAAATCCTGTTTGGTCGTCTTCTTCAAAAAGCGAACACTGTGTTAATTGTTAACCCAGTAACCCAGAAGGCGTTGCGTGTATCCACAAATAAAGATTGGAAATAGGAACTTTGAGAATTTCGTAGACAAGTTCATCTCATAGCCTATGAAGCTAGCGGTTGTTTCAGTGGCTAAGGACAATTTAGAGGCCAAGCTGCAAAACACAAAGCTTCACCTGGAGCTTCAAAGACCACCTTGAGAGAAAAAGATAATTAGGGCAGGTTACTCACTAATACAATGATTGATGACTTGGCATCCTAGTCCATACAGTTATTTTCAATGTGACCTAGACGTTTTGCTTTTGCTTGTATCATTCTGTATCTTGCTAAGCTTTTATCATTAAATTTTTGCATGATCTTGTTAATGCTTCTAGCTCTTAGTTTCTTTGTCTTCACCCATTCTGCAAGCCACTAGTCGACAGTATTGGACAACCCTCCTGCAAGCACGATTGATGTCAGCATTAGCAAGTTTCAATTTCAAGTTTCAAGTTTATTTATTATATATATAAAAAAAACCATTACAATAAAATCTGACTGACCTCAGTCTCACAAGGTTTAAAATATTACAGATCGATGTCAAAAAAAGAGATCAACAAACTAACAGTTTTTTCAGAAAAAAAGGAGAGAAATAAGTGATCTGGTTCCACATTAACCAAAAAAAGGGAAAATAATTAAAGGACAAAACAACACACACACACAAAAGAAACAATTGTGATGATAGATGCTAAGTTAATATTTTTTATGTCTGGCCATGATTTTGTCGTTATCTAAGTATATAGTTATCTTCGGTTTTCAGGATATTTAGTTATTTTAAAAGCTCCTTTAATTTTTTTTTTCTGAGGGTCTTCCTTGATATGTTTTTTAAGCTATTTGGCATCTCATTCCATACCTAATTTGCGTCAACAAGAGAGAACAAGTTCTTTTTTTATCAAGTCTATTTTTTTTTTTTATGTAGAAATTTTGTGAAGTTGATGAGCGTGTAGAATAGTAATGTGAATTTGATGCCCTTGAAAACAAGCATTTCTTTTGTCTATTTCGTGCATTAAGTTTAAGACGGATTCATAATACAAGAAATTTAATGGCAGTACTTTAGAATTACAAATAAAGGAATACCATGATCCTGGCTGTTTGTAAGAATATATTAAGCGTGCACGTTTTTGAAGGATAAGTATTTTGTCGAGATACGTTTTACAGGCGTTTCCCCAAGAGATAAGACCAATAAGTAAGGTGTTTGTTATCAGTGCATTGTAAATGTTCACAAGAACAGAATAAGGTACAAGATATTTTAAGGAATGTTTTCGTTCAAGATTACACTTTTATTGGTTTCATTATCATAAATAAAAATTTGAGGGGGGTTATTGGCTTTTTTTTGATAGGGACGAAAAAAATTAATGTTAACTTATTTGCAGTGAGCCAATCATATAATTTTTGTAATTCAATATTTATTGTCAATTCATTGGATTTCAAGTTTTTGTCAGTGTAAAGGATATTAGTGTAATCCACAAAAAGAAAGATTACTTTTTCATTTTTCAGAGATTTATGTCAAGTAAAAAAGAAGGGGCCTTAATATAGATCCCTGTGATACACGTGACGTCACACTTGACGGGCAAATTTGTTTTGTTTGTATACGATTTGATAAGTGGGATGAAAGCCAGTTGTTAACTATTCCTCGAAAGCCATAATGATGAAGTTTATCAAGAAGTATTTTATGGTTAACGGCGTCGAAGGCTTTTTTCAGGTCAACGAAGATTCCACATGTAAACAGGAGTTGGTACATATTAGTCTGAGTGGCTTCAACAATGTCAATAATAGCGTGGTGTGTGGCATGGGCCTTACGGAAGCGGGTTCAACATGCCAAGTTTTTCTATAAAGTCTTTCATACGATTATACATTACTTTCTCAAATATTCTGTTAAAGTTTGACAATAAAGATATCGGTTGATAATTGGAGGCATCACATTCATCGTCACTTTTAAAGACTGGGACAATTTTTGATACCTTAATTAAGCTTAGATGGATAGGCTCCTAGTTCAATTGATATATTGATAATATTCTATTGATATATTGACAATATATCAAGTTTTGATAAACTTCACCGCTCGCTTTAAGTTTCTTGTCATACATACCTTTTTATGGAGGTGTAAACTAAACCATCGAAAATGGGAACTCATTAAAAACCTATATAATGGCTTGCTCTCCAGATGGCTTGATTAGCTCATTAGAACGAGCGTTGCGTCCGGTCATCGAAAACTGAGGTCAAGGTTCGATTCCCGATCAAGCCTGAATTTTTTCAAGTTCTTTTTCAACTGCTTAGGTTTTTCAATGTACTGTGAAGATCATTTTCACAAGTGATATTACCGGCACCGTTTTTGAATATGTTGCATAACAATTTTTTTTTCCTGTATTCAAGGTGACAAGATACCAAAGTGTGCTATTAAGAAAGTCTACGTACCGCGTTACCTCCCAAAGGGCGTGGTTTATACCATGGATTCATTATTTGCCCTGGGAATTGTACTCGCTGGAGGAGTCTTCTTTTTTAACGTCCGCTACAGAAACGTCAGGTAAAAACGCGTTACCACCGAACTGCTGCTTAATAACAGACGAATATGACTTGCAAACAGCTAAATCTAAAGGAAATACACATGAATATCCAAAAACCAAATTGTTGTAAATGAAAACGCGATCAAATTCATTTGTTAACTGTAAGGTTCAAACCCAAATTGCGAACCGGCTTTTCGGTCTTCTTCATGATCATCCGTCCTTTTTATGTGCAGTGCTAGTTAAGGGGCCTTTTTAGCGTTTTTAAAAAGATCTATTTTATGTATCATTTATTTTAATCAGTGACTAGCTCTCATTGGTGAAATTTGACTAGATTTAGTGACACTGCCCATAAATTCGCGTGAAAAGTTCTTTGCATGCAATATATTGGATATTGGCCAAGTTCTTTTTTCAACGTAGTCGAGGTCGATAAAAACGCAAAAAAGAACGAGGCCTATATCCAGCTATCTTGACCGAACAAGCTTAGTAAATAAAGGATTTATTATATGGCCAAAAACAGAACTTTTTCTTGCGGGGTCAACGCGGGTAATCCCGAGCGGACAAGATGGGCCCTTCGTGTCAGCTCGGCTAGCCAATCAAAAGCAGGATTTGATTTGTCTTGCCCGCTCTCGGATTCAGACATATCATAAATAACAATGTAACTGTAAGAAGGTTACTGATGTCTTTTTCATCATGTTTTCTCTTTTCACAAGTATAGATCAGTTTAGACTCTTTCGGTTCGGTTGGTACTAGTTTTGTATATAATTAGTGTTTTTATCTTTCTATTTATTTATTTTTATACAGGACCCATATTGATAGCAGTTTTTATAACTGAAATGGTCATCCTGTTTAAACATGTTATTATTGTTAAGTTATTATTATTATTATTATTATTATAGGTAATAGCATGATTTGTAGTGATATTTGGCATAAATACCATGGATGATATTTCGAAATTGTTATACGTAATTTCACGAGCCGTTTTTCGAGTGAAATTTGAGGCAATTTTGAAATATCACCAGTGGTATTTATGCCAAATATCACGTACAAATCATGCTATTATTTGTTAACTTTATACTACTACCCACAGAAGGTTTGTAATTTTCACATGTAGGTATTTCAAATTAAGCTGAAATACCACTGCTCTAAGCCAAGCAAATTGCAGAAATTTCTCATGTAGTACTATAAATTGTGTAAAACATCAGTCTTTTGATTTGCCAATAGGTACATCAGGATGTCCAGTCCAAACTTAAACAACATCATTATTCTTGGCTGTGTTCTTATTTATATCTCTGGAATCTTACTTGGTATTGATGGAGAACTTGCTTCAAAAAAGATGCATGAAAAAGTGTGCCAGGTATGACTGATCTCAAATAGGATAGGTTAGGATCAAATTTATTAAAACACACACTAAACTAATTCAACAACATTACAATTTACTTCCTAGGTGCTATTGAGTACTATCGATTAAAGATACAATAAATATAATTATAAAAGTTAAACAAGCGTACTGATTAATCTAAATAAGTAGTATCGCTTAAAATTAAGAGTACACCGGATTACAAGATAAAATATAAATAACAATTACTGCATAAGGTTGAGTAGGTATGATCTGAAGAATTATGAAGAAAGAGGAGGGAGTTATCCGCCTGACAAATTGCGTTAACTTTGCTTTTTATTTGTTTAATCATTTTGTTGTGATGTGTTATAACAGGTGACGCCTACACAGCCTTAAGGTTCCTAGGCCACGGTAGATATGATTAATCAATCAATCAATCAAATTGATTTGTGTCATAGCGTAGGGAAGGGTTGCCTTGAGTATCCTAGCAAAGCCTCATGCATAAAACGAATAACAATAATAATTATATAGTTATAGAAAAGAAATGAAAAAAAGATTAAATATGTATGAGGCTGAATATAAACAAAAGATTATATAATACGTGTTATATAAGAAGTACTCGAGTAACACCCTCCCACATCCCTATTACTTATAAACTATATAAAAATCTCAAAGGTTGAATGATCTTAGTGTTTTATTTCAGGCTACCACCTGGACTGCATCTTTTGGTTTTACTATGGCGTTTGGCGCGCTTTTCTCCAAGACCTTCAGAGTGCATCGCATCTTCTTGAACAAAACTCAGAGAACGGTAACTATAAATAGGAACAAACGGTTATTATATTAATTTAGTACACATCGCCTTCCTTATTCAAACATATTGATAGATCCTTGGCTAGATAGGCTGAGCTCGTTTTTTTAAGGTATGGAAAAATAACTGATACTACTGTTAGGGAACTATAATATAGCAGCAAGGGAAGATCATTCTGCCTTTGTAAAATTTGAACTCTGCCACTTCTAAAAATGCCGAGACTGATATAAGTTTTCAGCCAGTCAAAATGCTTCATTTTAATTAGTTAAGCCAATTATTTGTGGTCGAGTAAAAAGTTTCAATGTATTCCGTTGCCGTTGCTACCATCGTTCTCACCAGCTAGAAATTTGTTACTTAAAAACAAGTAGCAAAAGCCAAGTTTTTCCTAATGAATTTATTCGTGGTGGCTGTCCCTGGCGACCCTTACGATGCCAGACTCCATGCAGAGGCTTGGATCAGGTCCCATTCTAATATAACCACTTGATGGAATTATCAGTCTCTCGATTGGAGGACCTAAGTTTACCCCTCAGCCACGGCCTGCCTGCCCGCAAAGAAATAGTTTGCTATTGGCAGATAACAGTCAATATCTTAATTTATAAAAAGTTAATTTCCATCCCAAGGCGGAATTAAATGTAGAAAACATCTAGTTCCCAAGGAAAACAACCTAAGGACCAATTATTATTATTATTATTATTAATTTATTTTCTTAGCGCAACAAAATGACACATTAAGTGGATTTATTGCAAAAACAATTGCAAAATTTACAGTCAACAGCAGTTAACTGTTCTGACGTAAACAATGTTTCGAAATGGTGGTAGCAACAACACATTAGCAGTGCTACCCGTTCGAGATATTTAGCGAGAAACAGATTCATTGTTACTGTAACACGTCATCTGGCTTCGAAATAACCCAGACCTCGATCTGCAAAATGGTCCAGCTTTAAAACTATGAGGTCATCTCTGTCACTGACATTTAGAGATTTAACTTTTTTTGCCCCTCTGCTTATGTATTCATAGGTTATTCGAGATTACAAGTTGGTTATCGTTGTTTTGATTCTTATGGCAATCGATGTCTGCTTTCTTTTGACCTGGCAAGTGATGGATCCTCTTTACGTTGCTGTTAAGAAATTCCCTACCGAGGTATATACTTTCTAATTTCCTTGCAAACGGACGCAAAATATGTGTTGGTCAACAACTCCCAACATTATTGGATGTTACATGTTGCGTCCGTTTCCACACCTTGTTGTATGTTGTTGCGTATTGGGAGTTGATGCGCAAACTTGAAATCGGTCAAACTTTTGAGCCAACAATACCGAACATTTCTTTTGTTCCGTGATCGCTGAAGCGTAGCGCAATCATGCTAGATTCGTTTGCACAGTTCTTCCAAACCGCACGCGCGTTACACATGGTCTTCAAAGGATTGTATCCTTCCCACGATACACTGCAGGTCTTAACATTGTTGGGAGTTGTTGCATCTGTTCGCACACCAATGCCAGCACGGACGTAATAATCCCAACGTTTCAGACGACCGCGAGTCATTCCTACCCTGACCGAATTGGACTCCACTTACCTAATATAAGGGTGCCACCACAACAGTGACCAAGCTTGGCAAATGACGAAATCAGTATTATCAAGTCTGGACGGCCAATAATAATGATATGTAAAACATTCTAACCCGATTTTGCCACGCATAAACTAGGCTGTGCCACAGACAGAACTAAACTTCCGGTTACTTCGGTCTGCAAAATAGCACCGAAATCCTTATTTTGGACCCCCACCTCGGTACCCAGTTTTGAGTACGGGTTATGATTGGTCTTAAAAAAAACTATTCATTGTTGATTTGCTAATCAGTATAATAAAAGGAAATTCGAAATGCACTCCAGGTAATTCGTTGAGTCCGTTGGGAGCCCAGAACAGAATATAGGCGCTGTTTCGCAGACGTTACTAACCAAGGTTAAATTACGTTTGCGACGCAGGCTACGCATAATCTAATTATATATGTCAATAATACATGTTTTCAGATTGATTCAGTAGCTGATGTTGCTGTGTATCCATACCAGACGTACTGCACGTCCAAGTACGAGACTGTGTGGACCGGTATGATGTATGGCTACAAAGGTTTCCTTCTGCTATTCTGCACCTATTTGGCCTGGGAAACCCGTAAAGTTCACATACCAGGTCTAAACGACTCCAAGCAGATCGGATTTGCAGTGTATAATGTCTTCATACCATGCATCATCATTATCCCATTGCTGGATCTGTTAAAGTCTAACAGCAATGCGGTGTATACACTGAGTGCCATGCTGTGTATCTTCTGCACTACAATCACCCAGTGCCTCATCTTTCTCCCAAAGGTTAGTCGTGAACTTGGCATCACATATTTTGGTTTACATTAATTTCCTTCGAATTCACATCTAGTTTTGCTCACTCTTCAAGAACATACAACCGAGCCTCGCGTAATCGACTAGCCAAACTAGATGTACCCGCGCTAGATACTTGAAAGTCGTTTACGATAGGTGACGCCACACAATCACTGATGAGCAAGAGAGACTGAGAGGGAAACGACCAGTCTATGCCTTGGGTTATTTAAATTTCACCAAAGGTATTTCTAGACAAATTAAACGCCTGAATTAATCGGAAGTTGGTTTCTCGGAGAGGTCTGCAAACTTTCATTCTGCCTCGTCAGGGGAGAATTCTACAGTCTCCATTAGTATATATTTTGCATTTTTTGCATGACATGATCAGTGGTGGATTTGATTAAAATATACGAGCGTCTCAGGAATCGACAGGAATTAGACTTTCGTTTCAACCTTCCCGCATTAACTTGAGTGAAATTTACAGGCCAATGTCCTCAGAGCTCCTTTTCCCATTATACTGTCTTGTTGATAAAATAATAAAAGTCGGCCGTTTATTTGTTTTGTTTTTAGCCGTATGCGTATGTGTTCTGAATCTTATCTTTTGCTGCTTAAAAACATAAATAACTTATCAGTATTTTAACCTTCCCTACTCTTGTGTACAGATTGTGGTGATGGTACGCACCAAGGGAAAACCAAGCAATTATGAGAAAGGAAACTTCAGTTCTTCTTCCAACAATGAATCATCTTCCATAGACAGCAAAGTTGTTCAAGCCAGCACGGAAGATGAAAAATCATAGGAAAATAGAAGTATATCATAACGCCTGGCTAGAAACTATATTATATCACTCTTTGAGTCAACTCCCTTTTATCTGGAGATGGATCTCTTGTAATGGACACCAAGAGTTGGTCCCTACATTAACCCTTTTTAAAAGCCCGAATATCCACATACAAATACTCCAAATTGAATCTCCTTAAATTTCCTTTAACATTTAGTAGACTTAAAGGGCTAAAAGTCAGCCATATTGTCCTCTTTAAGCTACTATATGGCTGCTAAACGTAGCGTTTAAAATACTCTATTCACTTCAAGCCATGTGAGGACTGATTGAAGATATTCACGCAAGCGTACAATATTATTGTTTTTGTTTTTTTTTTTTGTTTTTTTTTTTTACAGGAAAATACAATGCCGATGAAGGAAACGAGCTGCCTTTGTCACCTTGATAAAACAAATGCTGCCTGAATTACGTCTGAACTCAGGGCTCCAATACACTTCAGTCAGCTTTTGGCTATTTCTCTATATTTATTCTCTCATCTGTTAACTAGAATGTGAGCCTGATAACGGAAATAAAGAAGTCTCACTTGAAGAATCCACTCAAGATGTAGCAGTTGTATTTACATAGTTAGTACTCGAAAACCTTAGTGAGAGTGTGGAAGAGTATTCTCGGTATCCCTGATATGACCAAATACAGCGCGAGATTCGGGAAAACGCAAATTTCTTAGGAATACAGGACTTGACAAAAAATAGCAAGTGGCTTTCTTCAATTTTTGGCACGGGATGAGGTATTGCGGAAAGAGAACGATATTCGGGATAGAGTTGACTGCAGTTCGGGATGCGGGATTGTTGTGAGAGGGAATGCGGAATCAGGATCCCGCTTCCAGACCTTGTTTAGTGTTCTTAGCAGGAGACTTTCCAAACCTCCTCTCCAAACGTTTCGGGACTAGCCCTTCATCAATGGAGTTACTAGTAAGTTAGAAACGTGGCAAGGTTTACAGCCATACGAGTGCGAGCGCGGCTCTTCGCAGTCAAAGGAAACAATTAATAGAAAATCCCCCCTCTCCCCACAGGGAAAAAAATGTTTTAAAATCATTTGGAAGACATTTTAAAATGTTTATCGAGAATGTTTATTAAAAGTCTGTAAATTCTACCTTTGGAATCACTGAGAAGACTCAAAATTTTACAGACATACCAAAAAACTCTGAAAACTCTTTGTAAATTTTACATTAATTTTATAGGGATAAAATCTCTGTAAAATGGAACTGGCAGGGCATTGTAAAATCTCTGTAAAATGGGATAAGCATGGCATTGTGAAATCTCTGTAAATTGGTATATTAGCATGGCACTGTAAAATCGCTGTAAAATGGTATAAACAGGGCACGGTAAAATCTCTATAAAATGGTATAAGCAGGGCACCATTGTTATATTGATTGTATTTATTTTGTGTGGAGAGGACACCTTCCAAAACTGTAATTCTTTTATGATAAAAAAAAAAGGCAATTGATTTAAATTGCCAGTGAACTAACACAACCGTAAAAAAAACCTGACGGTCTCTCCTCCTTAACTGTCGAAATGTATTTGGTTAAGCAAGAATCAAACTAATATATCGTGTGTTCAGTTAGTAATTGTTAACGATACATGAAGTGAATAGACCCTATTCACGATGCTCGCATCTTTGTACGGGCTTTAGAATTGTTGGGAAAAAATCAATGTCACGTGGTATATCAGGAGGCAAACAGGTGATAAAATATGCCAATACGAGTAATCACTACCGAGTTTGTTCATTCTCTCAAAACGATGCTGCCATCTTAGTTGTGGAAAATACACAGTTCAAGTTTTGACAAGTTTTATGTCATTATTGCCGTTGTGAGGTCATTTACAACCGCTTAACGTGTTCCCAACAAGTAACAAAGGTAACTTCCACCCTTTAAGTTAAGCATGTCGTCAGTCTTTTTCTGTTGTCTAAAAAAAAAAATTCGACCGCGGTTTCTTGTACTAGCAGATTTCATCACTTGTTGGACCCCTGAGAAACCACGTGAGATCGCTTTTATCCCATCGGCCGTAAGCGCATGCAAAGATGACGGGTGTCGTAAATAAGGTTTATTGAGAGCTACTTGTAGCCTCCCCTTCCCCCTTTCCCTGGGGGAGAAAACGCCGCGCAGGGGGAGAGGGTTGGGTTGGATTACGAGGGTATATCTAAACTTGGGTTAGTAAAAAATGATCAATGGACAAAGAGACGATCAATATCGGGTGTATTACAGTGATTTCCTGGAAAAGAACTCTTGCTCTGTGACGTCCAATTTCGAGACCTTATGGCATACAATTACATCCGTTCGGTTGTTTCAATATTTTCAAAAGTGCTTCAACAGGTATTTCATGAAGAAATCAGTGTTCGTTTTCATTCATCTATCATATGTGTCAAATTTAAAACTCACGTCTCCCCTTTGAAATACTTAGTCGCACGAAGTGACCATTTCTCTTATCACTTCTTAAGTACCTATATTATAAACGTATAATTCTTGATACTATAAACAATTTAACGCTGATAAGGATAGCAAAGTTTGTTTTCGGAATTTGGTAGCTGGTGTTTATAGTAATGACCCAGCACTTGTGAAATTTCAGCAAACCATGGTCCGATTCTATTATCCAAACTGTACCCGACACCCTGCAAAAAAACAAACAAACAAACAAAACAAGGTAAAATATCAAGGTATTCATAACAAGCAAGTTAAATATAAAACGGGTCTCTTGTTTACCTTTCCTTCCAAACAACGACGACATGTACAAATGAAAAGCAAATTAAAGCTATGACTGCATTCATGACAAAGGTCGTATGCAAGACATTTGGTGTACTACAAAATAATGCAATCAACTCTTTATTATTAGGAAGCCACACCAGCTGCCATTCAATATTTGTTTTGACTCCCTCTGTAAGGAAGAAACCGTTTTCATGAAAAATTAAAGGACATGTCTGGTTTCAACGATCTTCGTCTAGTCTACTCAGTTCTAGTATATTTTCGAGCGCGTTATCAGATAAAGAAATAAAAGTCTGTGGACATATAAGGTCAGCCTTTAAATCTCATTTATTTTACATCGCTTATATATGAATTACGAGCCATTCGAACAAAATATTCGAATTATTTTAAACTTCTCTGCTCTGACTTTTGGAATTTGTTGTTTCATTATCTTCTAGGGTTTGGTTTGCCTGGGTATTTTAAAAGCTTTTAACAAGTCATGAGGAACAAAATTTGCCTACGGCTTTAGGCTGATCGTGATCTATTACCAGCGGCTGGTCAGGAAATAATCCCCACTGCGTCATGCTAGTGGGACCAATTACCACAACATCAGTTTGTAAAACGGTGAGTAATCATAAGGCTTGCGTATAGTGTGTTTGTCCGACTATGCTATAATAAGAGGAACGTCCGCTTATTTATCTCTAATCAAAATGTCGAAATTTTAAACCTAGAGAATTAATAAATCACCTTATAGGAGGTAGGTACCAAATTTTCATTATGTTTATTGACCATGAAGGATTAAAATCTTTAAAAAACAATAAGTGTTTGTATGAAAAAATGTAACTAGAAGGCACTTTCTATAACTCAAGAGGACAAAACACTAAGGGACTGTTTACATAGAGAAAGGAAGATCCTGGCACCGGGGAGATCCTACAAGGGGGAACACTGTTCAGTACGTTGGGGTTACATGAAGAAATTTTTCGTCCGTGTGGTGCCCAAGTAGAGAAGGTTCGAGAAGAAATTAAAAATGGTGGGCGACAAAAATAAAAATGCCCTTCTGCTCTCTTCGGCTGGTGTCAATAACTACCTTTCAGCGGAATTACCATGATAATCAGCTCGTGGTTACGCAAAACGAAATGGTCGGCCTTCATAACTGCCATGATTAGCTACTGAACGACCAGCCGCCATTTTTGTCTTGTTTTGTCCCTACATCTTCCTAGCGAAGGTAATTTAAATAGTACAAGCGCTAGGGACAAGTGCAATCTGCCTTTTCCTTTAAACCCGAATACAGGAGCATATATGGTGCTAGGATGATCCGCCTTCTAGGTTCTTGCTGGTGCTAGGATCTTCGTCCCTGCATGTAAACTAAACTGAGCACAATTCTAACCTCCTTAAAGAATATCCTGTAGTGCCTGATTAGAGATGTACCGTCTTCATTCTTGTCTCGCACTGACAAAGACTGGAAAGAGCAGGAAATTTAAGCTAAATCAAGAATAAGACAGCCTGAAGAGTAATCATCATTCATTCCCAGTTTACTCCACAACTAGAGCTGTAAATTACACACATATAACAAGTACAGATTTTGCGTTCACCTGCTACCAGTTCATCAACAGCCCAAGGGAGCAAAATTGATGGGTAGGCAGGTGTGTACGTTTTAGGGGGCGAAATTTCTGGACAAGTTTCACCTATCTAGAGGGCCACAATTAAAATTGGCGGTCTTTCGTGTCGTCACATTACCTTTTATTAAAGGAAACTAAGGCCAAGCCAAACGTCAAACTTTTCACGAAACGAATCAAACCTAGTGAGTGAAGTTCATGGAAGTTCGACGTCTGGCTCAGTTAAGTTCGTCTGAATGAGTGTGGATTGTCCAACACCTTCTATCCGTCTGAAGATCGTCTCCGGGACAAACGTCGATCTTCACATGCCACGAACTAAACTGATAAATCAAAAATCTATATGATAATGTATATTTAGCCTCGTTCGTAAGAAAATTTTTACTGATCTTACTCCCCTTGATTAGTTTGACGCGTCCTAAGTTCGACGTCTGATCTGACCCAACAGACGATCTTACATAATAAGAGTTTGCCTCGTCTCATGAAAAGTTCGACGTTTGGCCTAGACCTAAGAGTATTGAGTGAAAAAATGGCAATATTGGCTACTCCACGAAACCACCTTTTAATTTAATATATTGCTGTTGTCAGTATCGGTTATTCCATTGTTTTAGAATTTGTAACTTCGGGGTGAGAACAAATTTGAGTCAGGCTCTCGAAACGAGATCCCGGTCCCAAGAGAGGTAGCTTAACACTTACCTTTCCTGATTCTGAATTGCCGGGACGTGTCAAGTATGTTCCTAACAACTCTGATTTCAAAAGTCTGAAGAGAAGCAAAAAATGGTGATTTCTTTAAGGGTGAACATTGAAACAATCAGTTCAAGGGCAAGTTTACTGATAATCTAACATTAAAGTGCCTCAGTTCTTTAGTGGAAAACCATAACTGCAAACTTTACTATGACTTAGACTTTTCAGACACATACTATTCTACGAGCAGGGCTGTTCTAATAAAGAAAAATCAATTTAGTCAAAGCGTACCCTTTGTAACCTGTCAATTGAAAGCACATTTTCGCAATTTAAACCAGAAAAACGATACCTGCTTGCCGTCTCTTTATCTGCGTCCCCCTTAAACGCTTGGGAAACCTGCAATGCATTCAGAAAAAAGTGTTGCAACACATTGTCTCTTCGGAATAGTACCCTGAGCAATTCCAAAATTGACTGGCCTTGCTACGCTGGCAGAAGGACTGTCTTCATTGCTTAGCGAGTGTGTGTGAAGCACAGGTCCGATATGACCTGCTTGAGCTAGTTGTTCACAGCAGTCGAAGAAATAGCTTCAACTGAAGTCAAGATCAAATTACCCTAGGATCATGATGAGGTATAACATTCTTCTGAAACAAAATTACAAATAAGGAAAACTCACTTCAACCTGTTTCACTTTGGCGTTTTCACATCCGTCTGGGGGACATCTATAAGAATGAAATTCAAACACAGGCAGATAGATACAAGAATCAATTTCTTTAACGGACACAAGAAGACACCTCTAATAGTAACTAACATTTTAATGGTCGGCATATCATGGGTACTTACCCCACACAATCAATAAACGCATAAGGAGATAGTACATCAAGAAACAAATGATCCCAAAAAACCTTAGATCGATAAAGCCACAAAATACTAGAAGCTTATACTTAAGTTACTCCCTATAGCGCTGCTTTTGTACAGAAGATTTACTATTAACGGGACTATTTTTCCAGCAAATGTTGCTTTACGCCACGACAAACGAAAGGCGCATATCAGGGATTCCATTCCCCTCCCTTACAAACACTCCTTTCCCCTTCCCTAAGAGTATGAATGAGTGTACGGGAGTACGGACGTATTAAACGCTCCACTCCCGTACGAGTGTGCATCAGTAGTCAATAAATAATGATGTGTAATACGTAAAGGCACGAGAAAGCAATATTTGAATATGGACAAAATGCAAGTGAAATTATTCCCTAATTTCACAACTATAACATGCGATTACTTGTTAATATCATGGGTGACAAATTACGCTCGCAATCGTCAGTTTTTCGCTTGTTTATCGCATCGAGAACTTCACGCACTTAATTAACAGTTAAGTTTTCTGAATTTTTTTGACAAAACATTTTCTTGCCTGGATGTGCTCTTTCGTGCGTTTAGGTTTTATAAACCGTCTTTTAAAACCTTGACATCATCACAAACCTTAAACTTTGACGCCATCTTGGCACTGAAAAATACCGAATGTTGCCATAGCAGTTTTGTAATTTCACAAATTAACATAATTGGTCACCCACAATGTTATAAAGACTATATAAAAAAACGAAAATGATTTTCAACGAGTGAAAAAGGCGAACGCTGAAAGTTCAAGTAACTGGGGATTCTAATCGCAGGCTAGTGAAGTTGTACCTTCCGTGTGTGTTTGATCTCAGAGGATTAGCAGCAGATCTTGGAGAACGTGGAAGTGCAGGGGCTGAAGAAAAAAGAAGTGCACACAATACATTATCATAAGTAGGTAAGAACCAGCCACGGCTTGCCGTACGCCGCAAGTGCTGATTGGTCGGTCGTCTGGTACGAAAATTAGTCCAAATGCCTTGTCTACAATTCATTTCAAAAGTGCTTAAAATAACTGATTAATTACCTGTTTCTTGAATATGATCTAATCTGTTGCCTTGTTTACTGAGTTGTTTTACCACACTGTCAAATGCTGCTCCTGATTGCTGTGCTCCTAACTGGGAATCTGAGAAGCTTCTTCTTGCCTTTGTGAGATGTCCGAGCTTCCCTCCTCGTGCCCCCGGTGCCTCTGGAAGCGGACGAGGCAGAGTTGCGGGCTTTTTATTCACGGGGCTGTTGTTTTTGGGTGGGGGAGGTAATGGTTTGCTTTGCTGATTGTTCTTTTCCAAGGGTTCATGGGGGAGGGACAGCGAGTATGGTCGTCTTGGAGACGGTTCATCAGGAAGACGGGCTGGAGGACGTTCAGGGAGTCTCCTTGAAGTTGATGGCGGAGGAGGCGGGGATCTTTGGCTATCAGCTGGTGGTGGATAATCAATATCGCAGTACGCATGACTAGGCGGACTGCTGAACATGAATGCCATTTGTTAGTAATTGCTTTACTTGGCGTTGGTGTTTTAAAATACAAAATTATTATAAATATCACTTTCTCAGCTTCCTGGATTGCCTATAAACGATACAATGATACCTTTTATTATTATTATTTTAGGAGGATAATGTCCTTGAAAGTGCTCTCCGAAAATAGCTTCGACTAGCCTGTGTGTACAGTTGCCCCCCCCCCCCCCCCTCCCCTCAAACGAAGGGAAGGGCACGTCTGTACACAGGCTTCCTTCGGCCAACTAAAGTCAACATTAGATCCCACCGGTCGTAGACCCTTGCTCCACTTATGAAATTTACACAAAGTAGAACTATTTTCTGCTTTCATATCACACTTAGATGATATTTCAAGCAAGAAATGTTCATGAAAGTGCAAGTCTCTTCAATCAATTTGAAAGAAAAAAAAATTGATATGAAGGATAGTAGGATTCGAACGCACGATCCAGAAGACCCAGTATACCACACTAACAAATAGACCACTTAGGGTTTGTTGGATGATGAGGAAATAATTTAAGTACATATAGCATCAACACCAACTTAAAAAAGGAACCTAGCCAGTTTCGAAACAGTGCTTAACTCTAATCACCTAATCAGTAAAGGCAGCCCTTAACCCTAATCTGTAAAAGGAAGTGCTTAACCCTAACCAGGTGATCTGTGAGGTCACTGCGGGGGCCTGGGGAAAGAAATTTTAATGCCGTATCCCATAAACCAAAGCTGACGGGAACAGATTGAATTGAATTGAATTGGTGCGCGCGTTGGTTTATGGGATACGGCATTAAAATTTCTTTCCCCAGGCCCCCGCAATGACGTCACAGATCACCTGGAATCTGTAAAAGGAAGTGCTTAACCCTAAATAGTAAAGGGGAAAACTACGTTGTGTAAATTTCATGAGGTGTCCAAAGGGGCTACGGTCGATGGCATCTAATGATAACCTCTAAACAGCGCAGTGACAGTTTCATTGCTGCTGCGTGGTGGCCGTGGTTTCATGGGTTGGATGGAGACTGGGAACAAAGCAGATAACAGGATACAGGAAGCTACCTGCTACTAAAAGTCTTTTTCATTTCGGCTACTTACTTAATATATTCCTCTTTCTCTTTAACAATTGCATCCATCCATTTCTGTAACAATTAAAAACAACAACAAAAACGTCCAATTAAAAGAATTTAAATTTAAAAGCAATAAAACTAGCTGCAGTACCATAAATAACACGTTAAACTTAAAATAACCATAAATTCAAGGCATTATAAATAAAACAGAATAAGTATTTATTTAATAAATTACCTTTAAATCATATTCTGTATCCACAGAAAAAAACAAAGTTTTTACTTCTGTTGAACTTATCAGTTTAAAAACCCAAGGGTATTTGGTAACTTCTTGGGCATGACATACTCTGCACATAAACACAAAAGACAGTCAAGTAGTTTAAGAACACATAAAGAACACATATTTTTAATGTCGGTTTTCACTCTAAGATTACGTCCACAAGAATCTGGATATGCTGAACGTGCACAGTAATTTTTAGGGAGTTGATAGTTCAAAATGCCGTCGCCTTTTAGCATTGACCACTACAGATTAAATACCATAAATTTCATATATTTCATATATTTCATATATTTCACATCAGATTAAATACCATTACATACAATGATGCTCTTTGTTTGTCACTCCAAAATTTCGCATAAGCATTGTCTTCAATTTCTCTTGGGAGTTACTATGGGGTGACAAACAAAGAACATTATAGTAAGTTATGGTATTTTCTGGAGTGGTCTGAATTGCACGATTTTATTTTTTCTTTACGTAGGTATATTAACGAGAGCTTTGCTATTTATCTAACTTTAAGTAGCCATTCGGGGTAGGGATTCCAAAAGTCAAATTGTTGGCTTAGAGAAATTTCGATCCACCTTCATTCCTGTACATATACCGTTAACTGAGATTTTGATGAAAGGAAAATGCAAATCATGGTTTACCTGTAGTTCTCTAGTGAAATGGCTTCCGTAAAATTTTGAGAATCGGGCTTCTTGAACAAGTACAAATATCCTGTTTTCAGGATCACATAAAACCAGGGCCCTATACAAAAGAGAATTGAGGCGAATTGTTAATTAGGCTGGTTTTTAAGACTCCACATTAGTAAACATGATTGTTTCGCCTTCGGTCCAGTTTGAAAGTTAGAAAAAGATTAAAAAGGATTGCAATATAGGGCATTTCTAAGTTTTTCCTTTAAAACTGTTAGTTTTACAAGGTTTCAAAACTTGCAACAGTTTTTCAAAGTTCATCTCTTCTGTTGTAACTCAAAATACATTTTAAAATGCGTGGCGCAAAGCTGCGGTTTTTCTTTTTTTTTTTTTTTTCAGTTTAACCAGTGATTTCTTTTCCAACTTTAAATCCGGTAGAGAGCATTTAAGGGGCTGTTCATTGGTTTATTAGGGTGTTACTAAACAGAGTAACGCAGTAACGAGAAACGAGTAACGGGGTAAAAATTCAAGAGGTTAAAAAAAATCCTAATGAAAGAAAAAACATAAAAACAGTTGTAATATCCTAATAATGACCTTTACCAATCTCAAAAAAATATGTGTATTCCAAAAAGTGCTTAAAACAACGACGTCAACTCCCCCCCCCCCCCCCCCAACCAACCCCTCCCTCCAGCAAAGTAGAAGGTGTTTTCGTGCGAAAAAAGTCACCTGGCTACAGCTGTTATTTGCAAGTGAATATGCCTATACTGTGATCCAGCAGATAGAGTAGCAAAACGTTCCGTTTATCATTCACCTTAAAAGGTTATTTCCTACAGCCCAGGATCAGGAGGACTATTTTAAAAGAGCCGAGTTTCTAAACAATTGTCGCAAATCATTGAATATTTACAACTGAACACTGCATATACTGGTTTTAAGTCACTGTTCATCAGTAGTAGCCGGGTAGTAGCATCACCAACATCGACTTCTGCATCAGTAACATTGATTTCCGTATGGTTAGTTAGATAACGCTGTATACGTTGTGCTTATTGAGACGATTGTGATAACTAATGGATTAATTAAACTTTGTAAGAAGAAGATAAAGCAAAAAGTTCTTCTTATGCCAAATGCAGGTCTCTGTTCGTCCGTAGTCGCAGGATGATAAAAACCGTCTGCAAGTTTCCGCACTTCAGCTCCTAATACCAGGTCCTAATATTAGAGATTGATCGTCAAAGCAAGTCTATAAGATACGACCATTCCTTTCCCGAAGGGATCATAAGTCACTGGGAACGAGGGCTCTTCTACAATTTCAAAATACTATTAGTTGTTGCCATCTTAGCTCAGGCGTTTCATATAACACACCAGTACTTTTTTTTAAGTTTGCCGCAAGCGTAGTTTTCTACACAGCCGTTTTTAGTGTCGACACTAAAAACGGCTGTGTAGCAGACTATCGCAAGCGTAACAAGAAGAGGAAAATTCAGTGCTGACAGGGGCGTATAGTAAGCCCGGGCATAACAAATTAAAATTTGGTCCAAAATGAGTTCATTAATTGCAAGTTATCAGGGAGTGAAATTGCAACTAATACAGGTACCAATGTCTGTGACGATTACGCAAAATGACACATATTTCACAAGGAAACTCTGTCGCCGGAGGATGGCATTTTGGTTTTCCTAGTAGATATGTAGGGGTCCTCTTTGCTTACTTTTGATGACCTGCTAGAATCATTTGGTTTAAAAACTTTTCAATTTGGAGGATCTCAACTCCAAAATAACATCTAGTATTAAAACCGGCCGTTTACTCCTTGTTTGTTCTGTTTTTTCTTGTTTGGTTTCGTTTACATTTTTTTTTTCTCGGGGACGCTCCAGACGTATTCGACTTCATGAAATTGACTTTGAAATATTAAGTAGCAAAGTGAATCCTACAAAAAAGAGTTAATTTCATGCCCTGGCAGTAACTATGCTTCGCCTGTATTCTGCATTGATTGATGTTAAACGCAACTTTAAGCAACCCATGTATTTGAAAGTTTCTTTACTTTACTTTACTTTAATTGAAAATCGATCTAAAAACTAGTCTCGCTCTGCTATTCTATTTTGCCGCCAATATTCAAACTTCAGAGTCTGCATCGGGAGGTTATTTTTAAACATGATTTATAATTCCTTTTAAACTGATAGAAACGTTCACTATATAATTAACTTTTGAAAGGTAGCCATGATTAGGTCGAATCCCTTATTTTCGAGAGGACGAGTAAAAGACATTGAAAGTTGAGCAGGAAACGTAATAACCTCAGGAGTAATAAGCGAGCAAACTGTTTCTAAGCCTTGGCAATCGAGTACATGCAATTGGTTAGATAACCGTAATAAGGGCCCAACAAGGTTCTATTATTTTCATTTACCTGGCAGAGCTATTTCTACTAAGAAATGAAATAATTGTGGCAATAAGAAAGAAAATCTGTACCTCACCTTCCTCCATTGTTGCTCCTAGGTCATTATTAGGACATCACAACCATTTTTATGTTTTTTCTTTCATTAGGATTTTTTTTTTTTAATTTTTTTAACTTGTTGAATTTTTTTCTCGTTACTCGTTTTCTCGTTACTCCGTTACTCGTTACTCGTTACTGCGTTACTCTGTTTAGTAACACCCGGTTTATTATTTCCTATAACTCGCGCTTTTCTCCGCCAAGGAACTTGACGTTACCGAGGAATTTACTGGTTGTAAATGACAAAATCACAGCTTCGCATTTCAAACAAATATCTCCCCCAAACTATTATATCAAGGCATAAGCAAACAATAAAAACTATATATTTAGCCTAACAAGTTTTCAAAAACCGCAATTGCAATCCACCGTTTATAATTTGGCATTCGTGCCATCCTTTGTATTTGCTGATGTTACTCACGTCTTTTTATATTTAGAATTTATCATTTCTCTTATGTTTTTATAGTCTGTTTGTGTAATTAATCACAGTAAATAGCAATCTGAGGTTATCTCGGGAAAGTATATACAGTGTAAAAAATTGCACAGTCATCTTCAACCGGCCTGTATACGAGGATTAAGTGACCGGCTGCTTAAACAACGCTGAAACGACACTCAGATGAAAAAGAAATTTGACAAGATCCGCGATTTTCTTTCTCTTAAACTAATTCTTCTATAAATTAAGTGACTGCAAAAATATCTGAATTGCAAAGTAGGACTCAATAATTTTCTTCTTAAATGCAACTTTGTGGCCTGACATTTAACCAGCTATTGAGTTGTCATGACCCGTTTCATGATCGTTGCTTGGCGTCCTTGGCGACATGCACGGCAGCGGCCTACAAGTACGAGTAATCATTTGCCATCCTTATGAATGCGAATATATTTAATTTGATATACCGTAGAAATTCGGGATCAGGGGATCATTTCACACGGGAAACAAGTTCATAGCAACTAAGCAGTCGCCCGTTAAAAGAAAGTAGAAAGTGAAAAAGAATCATGCTTAAACGAGATTTGGACCAAGGTGAAAAAAATCATGCTTAAACGAGATTCGAAACCATGACCTCTGCGATACTCGAGGTACAGTGCTGTAACCTCGATCTTACAGTTGTAGCTATCAAGCCAAGCTCTCTTTTCACCGCTGCTTAATAACAGTCTTTCATGATCACGTGCTAAATCTTCCTTCCGCACAGCTCAAATAGAACTAAAATTTCACTTGTCTCCTTTCATTTCTCCCTTTTGTATTGACGAAGTGATCAGCTCGTATAAGCACAGCAATGTTCACCGGCAGGATATTGCTTGTCCCCTCCTGTTAAAAATTTCTCCTATAGACGAGACTTAAGTTGATCAGCCTCGAAAATGAGACTGATAACCAGCCACATGTCTGATAGTGTAGACATGCCACTCAGTATAACATCCCGGGAGGGGTACTCCCATATATGGGCTATATAGGTACGTGCCGCGGAATAGGGTATGGTTTTTGAGGTTCTCGGTCCTTAAATAGGGTATCTTGTTTGACCCTTCTGCTTCTGTGTCCTGGTGTGGTCCTTAGATAGGGTAGCTAATTGTATTATCTAATACTGGATGGAGTGTGAAAACGCTCACCGGTTATGATTGCATATTCTTAAACTAAGCTTATTCTAGTATTTTATGCTTGATGCTATACATCCAATGTTACAGAGATGAAATAAAGTTTTCCTTTTCATGCTATTAATAAATTTGTTTTTCCCTTGAATAGGGTGTCATTTTTCGGCTTTGGGCCTTAAAAAGGGTATCAGTATTTGCTTTCTTAGTCCTTAAATAGGGTTAGGGTTCACGAACCTTCGCGGCACACGCCTATCCAAAATTCGCGGGAGTACCCCCCCCCCCCCTCCCGGGATAACATCCTCTGCTTTCTTTATTACCGGGTTAAAACATTCATTTCAAACCGAAATTAGGACTCATCGTCAGCAGTTTTAGGCTTCATCTTTAATGTTTTCTTTATTAACATAATAAAATATTGCCTATGGAAACTGAAGCTAATTTGGCAATGGGTGGTCAGTCATGTACACGGATGCTCATAACAATTTGACAGCGAAGGGGAAAATAAAAAATAAGTTAACACTCACGCTATAAAAAAATTACATTACAAAAATAGTGGGAATTAAAAAGGTGAATTACTACGAAAACTTGAGTAAAGGGCATTAATGTTAACAGCGTATACTAGAAGGAGGATGTAAGGCATTCCAAACTGGGACAATTCTAGACAAAAACCGCGTGAATATACATCTGATTCAGTTTTCTCGACATATGGAATCAATAAATATGAAAGAGTTACTTTAAAGGCCGCTGTGTCATCAGTGAATTCCATCAAAATTCTAACAGAAGGAACCGCATTTTTGTTCTGCCGCCAAATTGAGTGAAGCATAAATATAAGTAACCGCTCAAAACATTAAAAGAGGTATAAATAACACAGCAAATATAAAAGGACATAACGGATGGAGAAACTGCGGGAAGATTAAAACGGTGTGGTAGAGGGTCTCCATGGGGTTAGCCGTCAGCCGTCAAAAGGCCTAAAATTTAACCGTCAACCGTCAAAAAAAGTTTTTTTTTACCGTCAACCGATAAAAATGGAGAGTAATATTAACCGTCAAAGATCTCATTATTTCAGCTGATCTTCACGGACTTCCAGCTCCTGAAGAATCTCTTAACTGGAAATAGCCTGCATGACAGGCGCTTTAGGCGAAACTGGAAAAATCATTTCCCATGTTCTCCGAAAAAACTCTCTCTATAGACTTTACTAGACCACAACTTGCTCATACCTGAAAATATTCCGAAATTTCACATGTGATTAAGGCTAAGTCAACCTCCAAAACACAACAGTTATAATGTAGCTCACTCCCAGGCTTTAGGGTCAAAATTGCAAATTTTTCACGACTGCCTTGTCTCGCAATTCTCAGAGGAGACTTGTCTGAGCACAAAGAAAACCAAACCAATCGTAGAAAAATGACCAGAAAGCCTCGGAGTCATGTTAGAATTTTAATATATCGAACGTGGACTATTATCACTCGTGGTATTTATGCCAAATATCACTACAAATCATACTATTACCTAATATACTAATTTATACAGACTGAAGTTCATTTTTACTTAATTGGACTATATTTTGGACCATATCTTTTTTAAATAACCGTCAACCTTCAAAGCTACCACCAAAATGACAACCTCTTTTTAGCCGAACAGTTTTTCGAAGTTAGTTAATACGTTGTTGTTTGTAACATCTTTATAATGCTTGAGAGATATATGTCTGACAAGAAGCTGTTGTTTTGTCGTTTACAAGTAATTTCTCAACTACACAGCATAAGTAATCGCGGTTATTGGCAATACTGTAACAAAAGAAAAAATAGACGACCGTGACGGAGCCCGTTTAAGTCATTAACTCGGCTTCAACCCAGTTAAAACAATGGCAGATAGTACTTACATCCATCAATTTTCTTGACCACAGACAGTAGTCCGGTTCCCCCGTCATCTTTTCTCAGCCACCCAAAAAGACTTGGAGCTGTGCTAAGCAAATCAGTTGCGGAGATATTGGCAAACTTTTCTACAGCTTTAGCCATCACTTAGCTCAATTGGCTTAGCGGCTTGCAAAGTCCTAAAAGAAAAATGTCATATTTATTTCATAGATGATCACCAAGTATATAATGAGACCCAGTGCTCTTTATCATTGTTACTATGTAATGATGTGATTATCACTGGCTAAATATTACGCCAGACAGCATAAAAATAACTTTATAAAAAGGAACATAATTGACCGAAAGTAATTGTTGTCACCGATCTAGTCGGTAAATAGCGAAGCTTAAGGATTACAACGGATTGAACCTTAAACGATTATAGCTTTATTCCGCTTAGTAGTAGACTCGTGGTTCTACAGGTTGTTTACCATTTACACGGGCAAACCGGTCGGTCCACGGTTTAGGCAAATGGTACGCAAAAATCAAGACTCAGTCTGGTAAATTTCGCCCCGGAATCTCGTTTGCCATTTGTACGAATCAGTTCCATTTACAGGAAAGCGGCCGCGTAGGCCTGAAACTGGTATCAAAGATGGCTTTGAAGAAATGGAACACGAATTTCTGTTTGGAATATTCCTTCCGGAAAACAGGACTATCTTTTCTGATGTTCCGTTGCTCCCGGAAATTATCACCTAACTAAGACATAACGTTAAAATCGATTAAAAGACGGTTGATCTTCAATACCCTCTTCACAACAATAAACTACAAGCTAACCAACAATGCTTTCTAAAGCACTAGAAGACGGTTTTACCCTCAGAGAGATTGCATGGTGACTACATGATTAGCGTGATGTATGTTCGCGAGCCTGAAGTGATTGCAAGTCATTAAAAATTAACCTAATGTCGCGCGACTACCAGAGCGAGGCAAAATTAACTTTAAGTCCAAAAATTGCGGCTATCAAAACTGTAGTAAATTAACTAGAGAAAGGTTATTGCAACTTTTTATCAGTCGCAAATCACTGTAAGGACATGTAACATTGAATTTCCATTGTCAAATCACGCGATGCTAAAAATACCGTTCAAAGGTCTTTTATAAGGATCAAAATGGCGTCCAAGAATTTCGACACGGAAGTATGGTTCCTCGCACCGTTTAAACTAAGCTAAAATATAATTACTGTTAGTGATTTCGATGTTTGTTTCATAGAAAACATAAAAAATCAGTTCATGAACGAATCAAACTGTGATACTATACTATGGGCATCAGGCATGCTTTGCGTACTTAATAGCATTAATAAGTTTAATCTGACGAAGAGCGCCGCACCAAATATAATTTAATAGACCATGTATATACTTAAAAGTATACCGGACTCTTAAAATGCGAAGCAATCTAAAAGGAACTTTAAATAATCAGTATTAACCAATGCATCATTGATCAGGCTGTTGTCCAACGGGAAATATTCACGCTCACTTCGGCCAAGTACTTTCCTGAGCTGAATAAGAAATCGATAAATATTGTCGGATTAGTATAGAGCAAAAGTGATGTAATTGTCGAGTTGCTTACCGTTTTTTCTTGGTTGTGAAGGTAAAAGCAGATGTCCGCCATTGACGTCGAACATTCACATTTTAGTCAGGTCAGCTAGTCACCAGATTAGCGAATGTTACCGGCGATAAACACAGACTACGCTACATTCAAAACGAAAATCAAAATGCGTCCGTAAGCCGACACTTAGCAAATTTATGTTTACAGCAGTAGCTTTGCCAAGAGAATAAATTTGAAAGGTCACTGGCTTAGTTGAGGTCAAAATTAACATGACTTATAAATTGTTGGAGCGTGGAATGAAAATGACTGCTTTGCACGTACAAGCTTCAGTTTTCCCAAAGTACGTTTATCCTTGAAATAAATGATTTTTGATTTTATGATAAGCCACATCCTGTCAAACGGTCTCCGTTTTTTAACAGTCATGTTCATTTCTGTCCCAAACTATTTTTCCCTCTATTTTCTGTAAAGCGAATCTGCCATCGAGTCGGGACTCCAAGTAAATGGACACTTGCACGGATTTGACTGTACAGTAAAAAGTCATGCATTTTTGGTATTACTATGAAAACGTTTAAGGCTTTTGCACACACTTTGTACATAAAAAAACAAACAAACAAACAAAAGAAAAACCGATTCGGCCCATCATCAAGACTAACCTGGCGCGCCTCCTGCCCGCTAAAATGAGCACGTTTCATGACTTGCGCTTCAGTGCTGCAATTAGATCCGTTTCACGTATCAACCTTTCAGATTAAACTGATTCCCTTATCCCACATCCCGCTAAACTTATTTAAATGAACAAATCCAAATTGCCACAACAAACAAATCCTTGCGTCCTGGTTCCCTTACTGCATATCAACAAATTCAAATCATCGTAACAACAAACAAATCCTTGCGTCCTGGTTCCCTTACTGCATATCAACAAATCCAAATCATCGTAACAACAAACAAATCCTTGCGTCCTTTTTTCCTTATCCCGCATCCCTTCTCACATCCCTCCAAACCTGTAAATCAAAGCTTGCAACAACAAACAAATCTTTGCGTCGTTTCAAGTCAATTGGACTAATTGCTGGTTTTCAGTGTCACGCCATTCAAAATAGATTAAAATAAAAATCAAAACCATTCGACAGATAAAGTCCAGAATCTTGGAAATGAAAGGAGGTAAATATACAAAGACCCTCGCCAAGATTTGGGTCGAAGGAATAATTCGTATACGAGATATCCGAAGAAATGTTTTAGCCAAATTTTTAGAGCTTTGTATGGAGACGCCATGCTGGAGCTCATCCGGATGAGCTCCAACATGGCGGACGGAAACCAACAGAAACATCTGTTACCGAGTTTTGCTACAAAAGCGTGAATTTATTCTTCGAGAAACTCATAAACATTAAAGCAATACTTTTTCTAATACATGAACTGTTTAGATAGCAAAATTTCCTAAAATAAGTCATTTTTTTAACCTACATGACAGCTGTCTTGGCCGTCATGTAAATGGCGCGTCACGCAAAAGCTTAGAAATTCAAGCGTACTCTATCACAAAACCAAGAATCCCTTTGAAGCGAAAATTTGTATGAAAATTAGTTTTCAGCTGCTCTAATGCATCGTGAAAGTAAAATTTCGGTAGGATCGATAGTTTTTTAGTTTGCATTTTGGTGACGTCATGTGAAAACCAACAATAGCTAACTTAAGCTGTTTCTCAATTGAATGCCACATGACAATAGGCTATTATTTAGCTCAACTTATAGAACGCCTTCCTTATTCCAGATGGGCAAGCACTAAGAGTACGGGTAATCGTTCGGGAACGCATCGACAATGTTGCTGAGTGCCCTTGTGCCTTTCTCCCTAGCAGAGGCGCTCACTAAATAAAAGAAAACCTCAGGTGATTTGGGGTATAGGGAAACGTCTTCTCTTTCTTCTTCCGATAGTCCCGTCTCCCTCACAGCCATCATCGGAAGAGCCCCTGGGTACCGACTCTCACCAGACCATTTCCAAACGGGCTAGCGAATGCTAGTTCCTGATTGGGTACAAAAAATGCTTTGTATTGTTTTGTCCAATCGGCGAATAGCATCTCGAGTTCTTTTCGTATGTTCGCTCACGACGGTTATTTTCTCGCCATACTTGTGTGGTTCGTTCATCAAGGTTGTGCGCACAGTAATTTTCAAGGAGTTACAATAGTCCTCTAGTGGGGTTAATTTAACTCTTTACAGTGGAGTTATTTTTTGGGGAGTTATTTTAACTCCAAAAGGAGCTTAAAGAACTTTACTTTCAGGAGTAGAAATGACCCCAGATATTGAGGAGTTAAAATAACCCCAAGAAAGGAGTTATAAACAACAAAAGCAAAACAACAACTTTGCACGTGGATCATGCTTTTTTTTTGCACATTTTTTTGTCGTCACTGCACGCTACCAAGCCAAAATGCCTAATTTCACGTTTTGTGGAGGAAGTAAACAAGCAATGACAAATTTTTTTTCTCTTTCTAAACGTGGATGTGGTGGATAGGAATTCAGCTCCAGAAGAGTTCGCTTGCCTTTACAAAGTAAACGATCGAAAGTTGGAATATTAAATCACGGTAGCGAATGAAAAAACGTGAATTCACTTTTCAAGCGACGTTTTCATGGCCGTCGCCGTCGTGTTATCTTAAACTCCCTAATATTTACGAAGGCGTGATTGATGCAAGCTTGAATACCTGTTGTAAGCTCAAGTTTACATATTTTTGGGAAAAGCGGCTTTACAAATACCCTTACATACGTCTCCATGTTTCTGTCTTCGGGTAGACAGTATTTTGGAATGAGGAGTTTATAACAAACTGAAAGTTTCCTGACTGCCTGCATTTCTTTGGTGCACGAGCCAGACAAGTATGGCGACACAAAAGCTGTCGTGTACAAACTCACGAAAAGAACTCAGGAGATGCTGTTTGCCGATTGGGCACAATAATACAAAGCATTTTTTGTGCCCAATCAGGACTAGCATTCGCAAGACCGTTTGGAGATGGTCCAGTGAGAGTCGGTACCCAGGGGCTCTTCCGCCCGTGCTTGAAAACTTTCGTCGCGCCTACTTTTCTCCCGGCCAGAAGGCGGCCGGACCGACTGACTGCCCCTTGTTCTCCGAGGATGCCTCGGAGCCGGTTTTGTATCATCACGCAAAGAAGGAGCGTTGCGTGACGGGATAAATACGGAAGAGAGGGAGAGGGAAGTATCCTACGCACCTAGCTGTTCTTTGTGTCACGCAACGCTTCTCCGGTATAATCCGATATTACACTCACCACTGGTTCCTGGTGGAACCCGCAAAAGGACGTGCCCACGGAAGAGATCGGAGCCCTCCTTTATGTAGTCACGCAACACTTTACATACAATGTTCCAAGATACGTAAAAGGCATTGCTGGAAACCCATTAACAGCCCAAGTGCACTGGCAAATTAAGAAATTCCTCTTTGATCTGACCTGACTGATTATAAAAGAAAGACCACATGTGCATCCCTCCTAGCCAGTCCTATAACTTACAAATACAGAGGAGGATCACAAATTGATCCGTTTCAATACCGAGGCCACAATAAGTAAACTGAACAGGTCATATCGTGGAAAGGTAGAGCAGACAGTCCACAGCCTTCGACCAATAACAACTCAAACTGCATGTCTAGAACCACAAAACCACGACATTTAAGAAACAAAGTTTTATTCGCAGTGAAAAATATACGTGAATTATTCGTTACTTTATTACAAAAATATATATAGTCTTCACGAAATTTAATTCCTTTAAAACAATAACGCATTGCAGCTTTGCTACTTTTTGTATTACAAAGAAAAATATAATACTCTGAAACTTCTATATTTATTTAATTATAAACGGTATTTTTAAGCTTCAAAACTAAAAAATCAGCAGAAGATCCGTACTTTTCTTTGATCAACAATACTATAAAAATTATAGTACCTAAACGATTTAGAACAGAATGGGTACCAGCTCAAGTTGAGCTATTCAAGAATTTTGTTGACAAAAACACCTGTACGAGCTTGCAATTTCAGCTCGGTCGCGTTACTAGGGCTGTAATTAAAGAGGAAATACAAACAACCAATACAAAGTTGTGGACCAAAAAAATCTAAGAAAAGACAAGATTTTTAAATTAATTTGATCTGTGTAAGTACTTCTTATTTTCCCCGGCCTAAGTTTTATTTGTCACTTGGATATGTTGACGTGGTTTAATTTTATCCATATTTCAAATTTTATCATCCTTTGTTTATCCCTCTAAAGCCTAAATAACTTCTTGGCAAAATTGAGAATAAGAATGGTATTGTCAATCTTCCTTTGTATTGAAGTTATCAATATAAAATTCGGATATTTAAAACGAGAAAAATATAATGTAAGCTAAGGATAAAATTGAACGACATCAAGGAAGTACACTGTAGACAAGAAACACATTAAAACGTACGCGTGAAATGGATTTTCAGGAAATATATAATTATCTAATTATTCAACCTGAACTACCATTAAATGATAAAATATGTATACTTTTAATCGAAAGAATTCATAATGCTCATTTATCCTATGATCATAGGCGTAGTATATTAAATAAATTATTAAAACTATTTAATTATACTTTTACTAAATTACAGCACTGGTATTACACACCATGCAGGCATATATCAATATCATCTATCGCCATATTTCATAGGCTGAAATGTCATACGTCTCCACCCCCTAACCCACGGGTTGGCGGTGGAGATGTATGACCTTTCAGACTACAAATTTCACTGTTATATTATTCAACTTCCGAAGTAAAGTTAAGTCCCTTTAAAAGAGTTCATTGACATCTAAGTATCTTTAAAAAAGATGGTTTCTGAAATTTTCAGAGTTACAAGCACTTACGAACGTCTTCAACATGCATACAATGCCGAATAATTACTCCCCACGAAAACGCGCTATTGTTATTAGCAAAGAGATGGCGGGGATTTATGGAGGCTTGTTTCAAATAGAATATCTCAGACTCAGCAGCGAAACAGATAACAACGTTTGTCAAGATAATGGTCCGAAATTACGACATATCAAAAAACATGTCAAGTCATACAAAATTAAAGGCTTTTGGACATAATTAGGTTTATCTAAGTCCACGGCCTGCGTATGACAGTCCAAGGATTAAAATAGTATAATATATAAAAACTATAGGGCCTAAATTTCGTGCTACTTGTAAGGCTTTTTAAGTTTGGCATCACACCTAGGCAGATTAACTTTGTGGTAATGCGATAATAATGCTTCTAGTTTGTCAAACCGTGCTCCTTCGGGATCAAGAGCATAGCCCAATTCCTGTAAACAAGACCATTTCGCAAAAAAGGGGATTAGAATTTCCCTCTTACACGCACAGCTTTCATTTGTCAGTATAGAAACGAGAATGCACCTGAGCCGAGTGAACTTTCGCAAAGACTTATGGCACTGTTACTAGAGACGGGAAAAAAATTGGCCAATAACTGACCAGCGCGTCCCATCCCAGAAACAATTGCGGGACGCATTTCGGCTCCAGTGTCCTTCTCGTTTCTAGAGTGACGAATTCTTGCTTTGTGTAATAATGACACAAGTCTAAAATACAAGAAAAGGAGACGAAGATTTTATGGTGATCGTCAACTCAAGTACCGGAAGCTAGTTGCAGGATTTATGTAATTGAAACTAACTGGCAGCTCGTATGGAAGGCGTTTGAGAGGAAGACAAAGACATTTCACGACGCGACCAACGGTTTTCCCGCAAAATGGAGCAAATTTTGAACCAATCAGAAGCACTATCCAGATCAGGGTAGTGCACGTCATCGTCCGTCAGAAGTCATTCGTCCGCCGAGGAGCTTAACCAACGACAACGGCGAGGGCAACGAGAACGGCAAAAAAAGAAATAGGTTTGGATTCGCAAAACAAACACTTTGCACGTGCATCACGCTTTTTTGTACATTTCTTAGTAATCGCTGCACGACAACGTGAAAGCGCCTAATTTCAGGTCTTGTCGAGGACGGGAACACAAGACATCAATTTTATTATTCTTTTCCTGGACTTTGATACAGTCATTTCGAATTCAACTCCAAAAAAAATTGCCAACATTTGACGAACTAAACAAGATGGAATAAGCGCGATTAAGTTTGAGGTAGCGCGAGTTCACTTTTTAAGTGACGTTTTCGTTGTCGTCGCCGTCGTTGATGCTTAAAAGCACAACAGACCAATCCTCGATATCGGTCGTTAAAACCTTTCCGCTGAACTCTGATAGAAGCTATACCGAGATAATAAATTTTCTCGGTTTTTAGACTCACCAGGATGAAGGTTGGAGGAAAAGAAGGGGCGGTTGTTAGACAAGTATAAGCATGTCGCCAAGAAGAAACACTAGATAACGGCGACACCTACCTTTTCATAAAATATCATATAATGTCTGACTCGATCTCCAGTCCACACTGCCAAAGCCTAAATAAAAAAATAGTTTTGTTTTAACGTACATACGACTTTTGGAAGTTGTGTTTTCACATTTTAGCTATAGTGTAACGACAAAACGTCCCCAAGAATCTACTAACGAAAGTACGGCTACCCTATGCAAATGTTAGCTAACTTTCCGTCGGACCCATCAGGGTAGCTAACAGTTTGAGATAAGAGGAAAAAGACACCTAAGACTTTTGAGGCAACCAAAGTTTACCTAGGACATCTGAACAGACAAATAGATTTTCTAATTACTAGGGCCACTTATAACCAAACAGGTTTCTAAAGCATAGAGACTCTGAAACACTTCGGGTGTATTTGGACTTGGTGGCTGGGTGCCTCTGAGAAGTGAAAAGGAGTCTGCTTCTCAATAATTTTAACTGTTATTGTTCTGAGAAAAATATCAACTATTATACCGGTAATTATGGATCACTGCGCCTGTTTTCATTTAATTGGAGAATGAAGTCACACAGAGCAACAGAACAAACTCCTGAGACGTTTGGCGGGCCAACGGAGATGGATGTTGGCATCATTTGATCAAAGCAACTGTGACGATTACCCACATCATATTTCCTGCAATGCTAGTATACGATGTTTCTGGTAAATCTGCAAGCAGCCAGCAGGCTGAAGGCAAGCCACTTACAACAGAATTTAGTTTTGCTTGAAGAAATAAACACTGATCCTTACCCGCTTTGACTGTGCATTTTGACTTTCACGTAAAAGATAAACTCCTAATTTTTTTTCCAGTAGCCTGTGGAAAAAAAAGTAAACGGAAGGACAAAAACGATGGTGAAAAATGCGATATATTCCTTACAGTGTATCAAGGACCAACTCAACCAGACTTAACACCAATATACAGTCAACTCTATCCTAAAGGACACCTCGATAAGACAGACACCTCCCTGAAATGGACACCTAGAGATGGTCCCTGCCGTTGTCTTCAATCATTTTCATCAATTGACTCTCTATGAGACAGAAAGCTCCCTAAACACCTGGAGTTGGTACCCGTTTTTTTCCAGTCATTTTCTTTTGTTTGGTGAGTCAAACACCTTCACCTAGATCAGATCAGAAAGAGTTCGAAAGTAATGCACTGGATTGCGTACCAGGGGCCGAACATTTTATATATCTTTCTTTCCGCTACAATGACGTGTTATTTTCAGGTTTCTATCCTCGACTTGAATTTTACAAAAATTAGCATTTATTATTGGTACTCAGTCTAAAAAGACAAATCAAGGATTTCTTCTTACTCGCTAACAGCTGCCTTGTCCAAGTCAAGTCTCACAGCAGAGTCTGGTAGTACATTCTATAAAAGTTCCAGGGAGAATTATGAACATTTTAAAAGCAATTATCGTTTCATCATTCAGCAGGCCATACAGTATGGATATATGAGGGATTTAATAGTTCACTGTCTACTTGTCAGAAGTGCTGTCCATTGGCTACACAGGCTGTCCAAAAGCTACAGACATGGTCAAGTCAAGAAGACCTGCCGGGTAGGGGTTCAATAACTTTTTCCATAAAGAGTCGCTAAAGGTGGAATAGCCGACTATGATTAGGAAAAGGGCTAAATAAGAGGCCTCTTCTCACTAAAACCTCCCATAACAGATGGTGGTAAGAGGCCACGTAGGTGATGGTAGACTGGACTATGTGAGTAACTGGCTATTGTTCATGAAAACCCAGCTGTTTGGTGTGTATTGCAAGTTGTCCATCAAAGAGAGATAGAGAAGCTCATGTTTGAATTAGCTCTGTTGAAAGGCTGGCAGTCAATACTTCAGCTTCTATATCTCTCATTACAAGTAAAGACAGAAATCGATTTTCATTGCTGTTAACAGCAGTAATAATGTGGCCCAAGGCCATCATGTAACTGTGCTGAAATGCTAGATTCACCAATGTAACAGTTACAGTAGTAATAGCCCTCACAGATGTTACTAACCCAGTTTAAATGAAGAGAGTCATGTGCTGCAGGTCAACACCACAAAAATAGTTATATTTCACACCATGCTTACCTCAAAGCTGTGATGCCGAAAACTTTTTCCATCTGGGTATCCTCTGCAATGGCAAAAAAACAATACATAAATTTTAACTGCTTGCAAAAGGAGGTACTTATTATTAACAATTATTCCTCGAGCCCGAATGGGCTCTGAGTCAATAGCCCATGAGGCCGAAGGCCGAATGGGCTATTGACTCAGAGCCCATTCGGGCTCGAGGAATAATTGTTTTAGTAAAATCCAACTAGTTGGTCAAAAATATCGAGAATAAAATTAACTTTAGCTAGTTAAAGCTAGACTATAATCCTTTTTTGCCGCCAAAAAGCCCGCGCTTTTCGCTACTAGTAGGCTATAACATATAGCCTAGTAGTAGCTCAACCAATCAGAATGCAGCATTGATGATAGACCACTAGTTGGATTTTACTAATGGGAGATAACCACTGTAAGACAAAAGGAAAGTAGGAGGAAAAGAAAAAGGAAAGAAAGGGGAAAAGAAAGGAAGAAAGAAAGGGAAAGAAGGAGATGGGAAAATGAGAAATTAAAGGAACAGCATAAAACAAAAGGGGGGGGGGGGGGGGAGAAAAGGAGGTCCAAATGAAGAAGAAGGAAAAGTAAGAATGTAAAGCAAAGACTACGAAAGGATGAAGGGAAAGGAAGAAAGGTTCAAGAATGGTAACAAAGAGAAAAGGAAAAATTGAGCGTGTGAAGAAGTAATTGGGAAGGAAGAAAGGTAGGAAGCCAGAGAGAAAAGGAAAGGGAAGTATAAAAAGGTAGGAAAGGATGACGAGGGGTACAGACAGTGTAAGGTCCGGCTAATAGAAAGGATTGAGTTGACAGGGATATAAGGAGGAAATTAGAAAGCTGACATTTCTAGTGTACCATTAAAAAGGAAAAATAATGTAAACTTAAGAAGTCCCTTACTGGACAGACCTTGACAGGCTCGACTTTTTCTCTTCATCACATAAATCTTCTGGGGTACAGACAGTGTAAGGCCCAGCTAATAGAAAGGATTGAGTTGACAGGGATATAAGGAGGAAATTAGAAAGCTGACATTTCTCGTGTACCATTAAAAATGGGAAAATACTGTAAACTTAAGAAGTCCCTTACTGGACAGACCTTGACAGGCTCGACTTTTTCTCTTCATCAAATAAATCATCTGGGGTGGTGTCTGGAACAATATCTAGGTAACCTTCATTGATTTCGTCCTCATCTTGGCCTATCAGTAAAAGAAAATAAAAACGTTTTTATTATTTTTCATAACTGTTTCAATGGTAAATAACAAAAGTTCTATCATGAAGATAGTACACAAAAAAAATTGACATTTACCAAATAAAAGAACCACTAACTAGGTATTTGAAGCATACCTTCAAAAGCATCTGTGTAGTTCGGAATGGGTTGTGGAACACGTTTTTCAAGAGATGGTGGGCGGGGCAATGGTTTAGGTTTAGGTTTAGGTTTAGGCAAAGGTTTTGCTGATCTCGCTGGAGGATTTCCAATCATTGGCTTTGTACCCCTTGATGGTACTGCAGGGGCCGCCTTTGTTGGTAAAACAGGGCTTGCTCCTGGTGGCCGTAATCTAAATGACAAAGGATTGTCCACTGGTACTGTATCAGAGACATGATATGGTAACACAGTTGGTGTTCTGGGTAATAAATGCGGTGGCCTTTTCTTAATGTCTCGTTGATCTATTTCAGGGGGAGGGCAGTACATTGGCCCTGAATCTGCCAGTCGTCTTTGAAGGCTAGGTGATGGTCTCCCAAATAAAGCAGCAATTTCCTCTGGGTCAAATTTTGGCTCTACTTCTGGATAGCAGTATTCAAGTCCATCCTCACCCTCTGTGTTTTCAGCTCTGTGTTAATTTAAAGATGCTAAGTCAGAATAGTGGAAAAATTTTATACCTGGGTATTGTTATTGCTTAATGCATCAATGGCTAATAAAAAAATTCTCTTATAAATAAAATATTTAAAGAAACAATAATTAAGTCATATACTAAATAAGAATGGGAATAATCTTTCATTTGATAAGTAACACAGGTTTGAGTCATCTAGACATTTTGAACCATGATTAAACAGTCAAACATGTTGGTTGACAGTTACCAACAATTTACTTGAATGACTGATAAGCGACATTACAGATAAGCCATGCCGGCATTAACAATGGGGTTAACTAACTCAGTTAATTTAATTTTCACTCTGAAACATCAAATAAACAACCACAATTCTTTTGATTCACAACGAATCATAACTTACGTGTCTTGTTTTCCAGTACCACAGTATTCTTCCATCTCCTTAGTTATATGATCCATCCATTCCTGGTAGGAAAATGTAATGGTTACATACTGAATATTTTAATGACGTTTATATGGCAATGCCCTGCATCTACAAACACAAAGGCTCCCTAAAGAATAACAATTATTAGAAATGAGTCCTGGAAAGATACAGTGCCTGGTTTTAAGAACTGGTAGGAAATATTGGATTGAAAAAAGTTATGACACATCATGATCAGTTGATTATTATACCTGAGTTGGTTAAATAATATTGTACTTCTGTCAGCATCAAGACTCAGAACCTTTACACTTGAGTACATATTTTCCAGCTCACATACCCAAAATGATGTACTAGCTAAATCAATGCACATGTTCATGTTGCTAAGATATCACTCACATTCATTTCCCTTTCAGAATATGCTGCAAAGTAATAAGTTCTCTTTTCTGGTTGTATGTGGGCTAATTTAAATGTCCACCCATATTTTGAACTTCTCTCAGGAGCAGGTGACAGCCTACAATGTACATAAAGGAAAGGAACAATAGATTTAACCCATGTTCCTGCATGAAAATCTTGAAGGTCAATAAAGTCAGTGAGAGCATGCACTAGCTGTATCTAGCTGCAAATGTCACATATTACGTATAATTTTTATCATTGTAAACTGTACCTGTATCCACTAAGTGAAAACTTTCCAGCAGTTGATGATGCATCAGCATCTTTGTAATAGTACAGGCAACCTTTGTGTAAAATGGTATATCTGTCATGCCCTGCAAACGTAAATTATTATGAGAAACAAATGCAAACAAATAAAAAATAAACTAAAAAGAGTTAGCAAGGAATAATTTTTTGTTCACTACATGTATATAAGCTACTTCACCCTATAATCAATTTAAATAATGGACTGAGCTGTAAGAGGTGTTGAGGAAACCCATGGCCCTATGAAACCACTGCAAGTTCAAATAGTCGAGTAGATAAAAAATTAAGTTATCATCAGATTGGTGGTACGATATGTCACCTGTGGACAAAGACGTCCAAAAACAGGTATATAAAAAACTGCATACTTAGGAGAAATATCCAATACATTAAATTGGCAGATTTATAACCATGTTTCAATTATTAACAATTAATCAGGGACAGGGTGCAAAGAAAGTCAGTTTTACAGCCTGCCATTCGAGCAAGTGGTAGCTAGCATGTAACTAGCCCATGGGTCATTTCAACTAGCCCAAAACTGTTTTTGATTAGCAGGATTGATTACAATCCTTCTGTAATTTGAATTTCTCCAAAATTAAGCACTTGCCTGTTGGGCAAGTTAAGAACAAAAATCACCAGGCCAATCACAGGGTCCAGAGGAGTTTTGTGTGAATAAATGAATTACTTATTTAAAGTCTCACCTTGCAAAATGTCTATACCTGTCGCTTAATTAGCACAATTCATTAGCCCACCGGGATCTTTATGAATCTACTGTAAACGATTTCTTTGCTTCTTATCTTACCCAGATCGACTTTGTTGTTCGCCATTTTGAAAATCAATAACTGCAAGCCATAGCCTCGCTTGCACACAGCACGTCGCCCAAAGGGCGACCGAACGCCCCTGTCTCTTGGTTTGTGGTAAATAGAATGTGTAACAAACCTGTAGCGCGATCAAAATAACCCATTTTTCCAAGGTTTTCGACGGGTTTTGATGTTCTAACAACAAACACATCTCCTCTGGACCCTGCATGTGGGCCGATAGCAGACTTTCTTTGCACGCTGAGGGAGATTCTGATAATGTAAGTTTGAATTAACTTACATGTCTTAAAGCTGTTGCCCTCTTTTCTAATCCAGCCACTGAAGCCACAGTTGTCTTTAAGCAAATCTTGAGCAGGAATTGACTGGTATGGTTCAGGAACTAATGACTGATTTGGTTCTGTAGATGACCTTACTTTTTCTGGCCTGACTTGAGCTAAGTTAATGGTTGGCAATGAAGCAGTACCCGAGTGATGAAAGGTGTGGGGCTTCATAGTTCTATCACCTACCTCATATATGCATAGCGTATCTGAAAAATTTAAATTCAGTTATGTACCACAAATTTAGGTCAAAACAGTGGGATAATGGTTTGATTGTATTAGAGAAGATCTGTGAGACACATACCCATACAACCAAACAAATGGGCTTGGGGAGAATGCTGGGGTCAGGAGAGCAAATGTCTGTGATTTATTAGAATACATGTACCGCTATTTCGAGAAAGGTTGTTGGAAAAAGTGTACACAACAATCCCAAAAGGTATTGTGGGTGATTTTAAGTTCACTGTTTTTTTAATGAAATTTGAAAGAGTGGCACAAGAGGCCATGGACATATCTTTGCAAGTGCTGAAGGAAAGCAACAAAAGTAGGTTCGAGAGCTACAGTGTCTGAGGAACAGTGTATTGATCATGTCACATACTACCTTTCGAGATTGTAGCATGCACATTTTTTTCCGACAACCTTTCGAAACAGCTGTATAAAATTATTGTAGGAATGTCCTACCAACAGGGAATTTATACCGTTTATCATCACCATCATTTTCATCATCCGACATCATCATTATCATTGTCATCATCATCATCGTTATCAGAAATCAAGTCTACAACTGTAACTAAAATCATATCTTGTTTACATAATCAGGAGGGTTTTTTTAAGTGGAAGGATGATAAGCATTTATAGAACCCAACCTGGAGTACTAGGCACTGTTCCCCTGTCTTACTACTTCTAACTGGACCTAGGCTACCATACACAAAACCTCTGCCATTATAGCTGCGCGAACATTATGACTCACAAACTTCATGACTACCTGACAATGTGACAAGCACAAAGACAATTAGGTGATGATTTTTCACCTTACTTTGTAGAATGCCTAAGTGTCCTAGGTCAACTCAGCAAAGCAATCTGATCATAGGTACTTTAATTGTCTCTAAGTACTGAAAGTTCTAAAAGAACTTTCTTGGTGGATACTGTCATGTTTACTCAAATAAGCTTATTATTTCAAAGACGTTCATCATTTCTATTCATTTAAAATACAACTCTAATTCTGATTGGATTAAACCCCACATAGCTAATTCTTTATAACCAGCAAACATTAACCAAATTTGGAAAATGTTGATCATTTGAGATGTTTCTTTTTTTAGTAGTAGTAAAATCTAAATGACAATATATCACCAAAAGTTATAATAAAAATTGTTAATGTATACGTATGCAATATATGATTGCTCTTGTTCTGTTGGGTCCAATATTATTTTGGTTAATTCTTTAATTATAACCAGCTAACATTGACCAAATTTGGAAGCATAAGTTGCCTCTATTATATAATTACAATTAAGGAGAATTTTTTTTTTTTGCAGTGGAACAATTAATTTTAAATATTCAGATTTCACCCTAAAGACAGAGCACTAGTACTGACACTTACTGCTTGAAAACAAGACAATCAGTGAACAAGCAATTGCAGGCAGGGAAGGCAAGGCAAGGGAGCAAAGCAAACTGGTGAAAGTGACCGAAAGAAAAAAAAGTATGCCGACTAAAAATGCCTTTGTTTGTGTTTCTCTAAAAATAGACAGATTTCGAATTATTCAAACCAGATACAAAATTAAAAGTTGACTGGAGTCACATGCAGGAGCAATTAACTATTATTGTTACTCAAGTGTGTATTTAAACAATGAATTAAGCTTACATGTACAGTAACTTGACAGTTAAACGAAACGAAATTGCCATTATTCACAGCTGTTACGACAGCTCTGGAGTCAGTCAATATCAACAAGTGACTATGGACAACAGAACTACATAAAATCAATATTATACTATCTTGCTGAAGAGAACCCATTCCAGGAGACAATTGAATTCATTTCACAGCTGCACTGCGAAACGATTCTTTATAACAATAACAGGGCACAACGCCACAGAATGGAGCCAAACGAAGCTCAATAACGACATGCCTATGCACACACTTGATTATCATGACGAATAACAAGCAAAACATTTGCCTTTTAATACATGTTGATTTTAAGAACGATTGAAGGTTGAGCAATTTTGGTAAACACAAATTAAAAACAAAGCAGTTTAAGTTCTATCTAGATCACGGAAAGAGTAATTGTAACTCGATTGCGAGTAATAAAACCATTAACGCTATTCACAGTTCATTTTGGGGGCAAAAACAAAGACTATAATGCTTGCACTTACTTTGGTAGAGATGATCGCTCGTTCAGCTGAGTACAGAAACCGGTAGTTTTATAAGATTACTTACAGTGAACTTCGCTAAATGAAAGGTTACAAACAAGAGAAATTCCGTCCTCGATGCATCGTTTCAGCACAATTAACCTGCTGATTTGCAAATGAAGATCGGGGCGTATATAGAAGTGGCAATTGTCGCATTTCCGTGTAAATTTCGCTGCAAGGTCAATATTCGATCTGCTTGACGAAGAAGAGGGACACTGGCGCTGCCTTCCGCTCGTTCTGGGAATGTTGGGAAAGAAATCACGTGTTTGATAATCCTTAGAGGGAGGGGAGAGGAGGGAGATAGTGTTGAACCTCCTTTTTGCAATTAACCGTCTACTATTTATTTCTTTGGTTTACATTTTAGTTTTAGGCTCAAACCACGCGATATATATACTTTTTTTAAGAGTTCGTGCCCATGTTCAGTTAATGGGTGATTAAACAAAACCGCCAATTGAGGGTGATTTTTATATAGACAAACGCAGACGGCACGAGTTTATGTTACCTGTTAATTACAGCTAAAATAGAATATGAGATAGTTATATATAATATAGGTACCTCTGGAAACAATTTAATATTAATCGAAAAAAAAAAAAAAAACATGCAATGAAGAACACCAAGACAATATGAGATGATTCAGTATGGGTTTATATCATTTTTTTTTTTTTTTTTTTGAAATACATGTACCTCTCAAGTGCAACTGTCTAACGCCCGGGGAGGGGAGGGGACAATCTCAATTTCACTACTCTGACTACTGAGTCATAGTAACGTTAGGAATTGGGTGTCTTTAGACTGTCTTTTTAGACCCAAAGCCTTCAAAAGGGTTTTTAATAATGATACCGAAACATTCTCGTGATGTTAGCTTGAACAAATATCGTAATTCTATATGCAAAACGAAATGAATTAGGGTTATGAAAAAGGTCTCTTGTCTTTGTCCTAAAATCTCTCTTATATTCACCGAGACGAAGTCGATGTGACTATTCGCCAATATTCACGTCGCCTGAGGCAACTAATTGTTTTAGTATAATTACATTGATGATTATTCGAGAAAATAAAATTATTGATCAATTTCCGACCCCGAAACATCAAAAAATCTGGCTGCCATTTTGAAAACTGCCAGCCTTCAATGCTATAATCACCGCGCGGTGATTATAGCGGGATAAAGCGAAGCTCCTAGCCAATCACAGCGCTCTATTTTCGATAGTCATCAATGTAATTATACTAAAAAGATATATACATACGCATACTGGACCTGCTGGGTAGATATGGTAAAAAAGCTAAAACCTGGTATATTGAATCGGGGATATTGAAGTCCTCGATCACCGCATTGATGAAGAAGATAGAGAGAGCCCAATTATTTGTTTTGCTTTAAAATCGCAAACGCCAAAACTAACAAACCTGTAGCAATCTTAGTTTTTGGCGACAGGAAGCTGTGCGTTCGACTCAGTTGCGAAATACAGTCAAACCCCGTTATAAGGTGGTACTATACGGACATTGAAGACCAAAAAAACTCCTTGAATTAGTAAAGCGGGGCCGGTTCGACCACGGTTAATCTGTCAATCTTTCAGACTAGTTTTCGCTTCTTGCGTGAGTTAATTATCAAGAATTTCTGGTTATTTTGCTTATCTTGACACGAAGTCAATTTGCCAATAATGAATGTGCATTCTGTTGGGGGGTTTAAGTATGTCATCAGTCTTGCCTTACAAGGGTCTTTTTAACAAAAAATTGCAATCGGCGTGCCCACCCTGTGGATTACTGACATGTTATAGGATTGTTTCTCCCCTTCAGTTCTCCCCGTTCATTTCTCTTTTTTGCTCTCGTCCCAACTTTATCGACGAACTCGCACGGAAACGCTTGCTACGCAGGCTCTTAGTGGAGGTTCGGCTGTAGTCTTCATCGCTGTACGTATAGTAGGCAAGGAATGCTTCACATCATGAGCCAATAAAAAACTAAGTGAAATGAGTGCTTTAAACCTAGCGGCTGTAGATATGTTTGAATCTTGTTCGCGATTAAGTGGGGTAGTTGTATAAGGGATATTAAGCACGAAGCAGATTCCAGCTGATATAAAATCAAGGTTGTATTTTTATTTTTTTTTTTTTAAGAATCATAGGGGGCTCACCTCGGTATTAGCCTGCGTACCGCACACGTATTTCCGGTCGTCGCGTCTCTCCCTTTGTTCCGCCCCTTTTGTTTTCCTAGGTTCTATTATGTTGACTGCTTATTTGTTTCTTTAGTTTTACGTCACCCGTGAGTTTCAAAGGCTCTTACACCGAGGATGAGCCGAAATATCGCCCCATGTAAAGGAATCCGGATTCCGAAATCCGGGAATGAAAATTTTGCTCTTGGAATCCGGAATCCAACTGAATCAGTTGTGCTTTGGAATCCGGAATACAGCTAAAGGAATGTGCAATCCCACTAACGATTGGAATCCGGAATCCAAGTTCCATTGAAAAAGAATCCAGAATCTACGGCGTGGAATCCAGAATCTAAAACTGTCTTCGATTCCATTGCATGGGGCGAGAAAAAGCAAACCATTCTCTGTCAGAACATGCAACCACTTACTACGGCTTCGCAAAATAGTTTTGGGAGGAGAGATTTTAACTAAGGAATCCGGATTCCTTTATTAATCAAATATAGGCAAACGGATTCCCCCGTGATTTCCACACGATTGTCTGAAATGCCCTGGGGGGCTGCAATAGAGAATAACAGCATCGAGCGCAGGCAAAATCCGTGGTTATTCTAACAGTGAAAATAGTTATTGATCCATGTAGACGGCCAGAAGCCGGCACAATTGCAAAAGCGGGGAAAAAAAGAACTTGCAAATTCAGCAATAAAAAGTTGCAATTCGAGCCTGCGTCGTGGCGGGTATTAAAAAAGAATGGTGAAGGGGAGGGGAGGGGAGAGGGTGTTTCCCCCACTACCCATACCCAGATTAAAGTTTTGTCGGGCCCCCTCCCTTCCCCTCTGGGTTCTCTCTATTTGCCGTCACCCAAGTTCGTGGGTTGCGACCTCACGTCGCGCTGGACTTACACGCATGAGTGTGTTTTCGTTTCGGTAATGGCGGCTTTTTGTGCCGCACATAGCTGTACTTGCATCCACAAAGGACTTGAAAACCCGAAACGAAATGATGAAGTTTATCTAATATACATGTATGTTCTGCCTGGGTTTTACGGTTTAGCCTCGTTTGTACAAGTCACGTGAATGGTCCGGAGTTCGCACTCCTCCGAGAATCACTAAATGAATTTTCAATCACTACTACAGGATGTCCCCTGTTCCTCTACTTTATAAGTCTGTATTTCAGTACGGACGATTGGACTTGGTAAGCAAATCTTTTCAAAAAAAGTTGTGTCTTTAAATATAATTCACTATTTTCATACTCAGTGTTGTGCCATCTTTTGACTCGAATATTCGATTTGTGTACTTGCGCGCCAAAGGTGCGCGTGCCCGACTATATTTTCCAGCCACATATTTTTTCTATTTCATAGCCCGAATTGCTCAAACTCCTTTCTTGTTTTTTTGTGAATATCGCGAAAGATAAACCCCCTTAACGCAAAAACGTTTAGCTGCGTGAGAGCACAAGCCTGTATACTTCTATTTACTGGCTTATCTGTCGTAGAAATTGCCAAAAAACTGGAAAAATCCGAATCTTGGGTGGTAGAATGATCATGGAGAAATGAAGGTTTTGAAGGCAAGAAACTGTGGGGAAGAGTAAAGGCCCTAAATAAAGCAGCTAATTAAATAGCTTTAAAGAAGGCTAGATACAAAATAGGAGACTCGACAAGGAAGCTCAGTCTCGCATAGTTAGCCAGCCAAATAAAAGGGTCATGAAAAGCTGCTTAAAATGTTTGAAATTAGTGGCCCCTGAGATGGCAAAAAAACCTCTGGCGGAGTAATCTGCCAATTAACGCCCGGCTCGTTTCAAATTTGTAAAGAAGTACAAAAGCCTTGCTGTGGAAGGGGGCCGGGATGATTATCTTTTTTGGATGAATGCCTAAAGTATATTTTTTCAGCTGCCTAAACTAAACAAATATTGTTTGGGGGTTCAACTGGATCCTGCGCACCAGGTGATAAAAAAGCTCAAAATGGATCATTTGTGGGTCTACAAGCTGTATCCCACTTCATGCCGCAACGGCTACAGAATGTGATAATAAAAAAAAAAAAAAGAGCATGCCAGTTACTGAAATTCTGAATACATGTACTTGATAGAGAAATGAACATCTTCTAGAAATTTCATGTAAAAGTAAAAAAATAAAGAAATAAAATAAAAATAAAGTTTTGATCAAAAGCTATAGTGCATGAAATTAGAGGTACGAACTTTTGAGACACCCTGTAGTTAATCTCTTGACTCAACACTTCGTCGGAGTGCATGTGAAAGATTGTAAAAGTGCAACCAGGGATGGGGAATCCGCACTCCGGACAAACACTGGACGAAAAGAAAGATTTGCACAAATTCGCTCGGCCTGTAAACACGTAGCAACTGGATTGTAAAAACCACATTTGCCTAGTTATTTACAACCCCTTTCATTTTGGTATACAAATGTGGCATTTACCATCTTTGCCCCATATTCACTCCTCAGTTTTTACATTTTTGCGTTATATTTGCAAGGAGCAAATTTGTGCAAATCCATATATCGCCCAAAGAATAATAGTATGAATTGTCCTCATTAATACAGCACACTTTAATTTTCAGAACACTTTTCAGCGTGTTACATATAGTTACAATCCACTGTGAAACGTAAAACAATTCTCTTGCAAGTTAATCTTTATTTCGAAAAGAAACGTCGCTAAAAGTTAAAAAAAAAATGTGCGTTGTTACAATTAACAATTATTCGCCAAAGGTGAAGGAAGTAATCCCCAAGACGAAGTCGAGGGGATTATTCGTCAATATGAACTGAGCCGGTTGAAAAATTGTTTTAGTGTTTACACACGAAGTGATCTCAACAAACTTTAAAAAACCATTAGTTTGAGATTGACGGGTGAATTCATGCGTGAACATGTAGCCGTAAACAGAAGATGTGCGAAAACTAGATCTTTAAACTTACAGTATCTTCAAACAATATTATTTTATAGTTTGGTCAAACAAAAAATAAAATCGTGTAATGCTAAGCGGTGCAGGCAACCAGAACGGTGAGAAAACAACAATGGGTCTAGTTCAGGAGGGAGGGGCGACTCTATTGTTTTCCAATTACGTTTATTCATTGATGCTAAACCTCACAAAAAGATTAGAAACTAAGATATCGGAACTCCACGCGCGCGCTACCCTGCTAGCAGAGGCTTTTCCCTTGTGTTTCTCAGCGTTGTACTGCCATTCTCTTCGCGGTTTTGGTTGCTCGCGTTTTGTTTTGGTTGTGAACCAGCAGAGGAAAAGACCTCTGCCGACAGCCGCTTGCGATTCCTGTTGAACATGCGCTGTAGATACCTCCAAGATCTAGGAGGTAATCACATGACTAAACCGGTTGTGGAACCGGTTTTATCAACTCGCTCATCTTTTATGTACTAGTTTGCTGTGCAAAAGTGAGCCCGCTATATCAACATGGCAAGTGCGAGTCATTCCCGTGGGAAATTTGACTCATGAATACATGAGCAAACTCCGGCGGCGGCATCGTATTACCGACACGTGACAGAAATTCCATGGTAACCGCATTTTCATCTCGCGCATGTTCAACAGGAATCGCAAGCGGCTGTCGGCAGAGGTCTTTTCCTCGTCTGGTTCACAACCAAAACAAAACGCGAGCAACCAAAACCGCGAAGAGAATGGCAGTACAACGCTGAGAAACACAAGGGAAAAGCCTCTGCTAGCAGGGTACGCGCGCGCTAACGTTTATCTACCCATCCGAGAAATTTTGGTAATCACGTCACCGTACGCCCGCCCGTACTAGTGCTAGTGGCCTCCAAGGTGAAAAAATGAGCGGCAGTGAAAAAAAATAGTGAACAAGAACACGATCGATATTACCTCCATAAACCGTTTAACTAGGAAGTTCCTTGAAGTTCCAAGTTGTAGTACTAGTCGTGCAAAACAACGAGAAAAAAATGTACAAAAAAGTGTTAAACAAAAGATCAAAAGCAAGGCTGATTTTACAGTCGGGAATATGATATTACCAATATTTCGGAAGGCCAGGCCTTCCTTCTTCAGGGTCTTACATAAAAACCGTAAAGAAGATCCTGAAGAAGGAAGGTCGTGTCTTCCAAAATATTTGTAAAAAATATATGTATTCCCGACTGTAAAATCAGCCTTGCTTCTTTTCAATTGTTTAACATGATTCACCTAGCATTTTTGTTTATGATTATTCATATAGGACTTGAACCAATTACTGGGGAGAAACCTTGACTGCCATATCCATATATTTTTAATAAAAAGATGTCGTGATTCGCCGCATCAAATGTTTTTTTTTTTTTATTTTAGATCTGGAAATACACGCGTATATTTTGCTATATGCTTTGCACGAAGGAAGATATAAAATCATCGAATAAGAGATTTATTATTCCACTGCAACAATATTTTGTTATTTTCGCATTATCTGCCCACCAGCACATGGCGCTTGCCAATCAGACATGGAAACACAGAGAGCCGGTGGTTAAATGCCTTTTTCCCGTTTTTCCGCTCTGGAGGGTCTGGATGGGGTTAATTATAACTGACAACAAACAAATGGCCAAAATTTTAACTGACAACTGATAAATCACCCAGGGCCGTAGCCAGCATGAGGCAAGACGAGGCAGTTGCCTCGTCTTGATTTTGGCCTTTTTTTTTTTGTCTTAGTCCTACAAGAATAAGAGATGGCAATATTATGACATGGCTGTCTCAAAGTTGAAGAACATAAGCAAGAGTGTATCGAAACATATAATTGATAAGTGAGCGTGATTTCTGTATATCATCTAAGAACTAAATTCAAAAATAGTGTTACCTAAGGCTTCTCCTAATTATCTACAGTATTGCAGGTTTTCAGTGTCACGCCATTCAAAATAGATCAAAATAAAAATCAAAACCGTCCAATAGATAAAGTCCAGAATCTGGGAAATGAAAGGAGGTACATGTACAAAGACCCTCGCTAAGATTTAGGTCAGAGGAATATTTCGTTTACGAGATATCGGAAGAAGTGTTTTACCCAATCTTATAGAGATTTGTATGGAGACGCCATGCTGGTGCTCACCTGGATGAGCTCCAACATGGCGGACGGAAACCAACAGAAACATCTGTTACCGTGTTTTGCTACAAAAGCGTGAAATTATTCCTCGAGAAACTCATAAACATTAAAGTAATACTTTTTCTAATACATGATCTGTTTAAATAGCAAAATTTCCTGAAATAAGTCATTTTTTTAGCCTACATGACAGCTCTCTTGGCCGTCATGTAAATGCCGCGTCACGCAAAAACTTAGAAATTCAAGCGTCCTCTATCACAAAACCAAGAACCCTTTTGAAGCGAAGATTTGTATGAAAATTAGTTTTCAGCTGCTCTAATGCATCGTGAAAGTAAAATCTCGGTAGGATCGATAGTTTTTAGTTTGAATTTTAGTGACGTCATGTGAAAACCAACATAAACGTTGGCTACTCTCGTGGATTCATTTTATTGTTATAATACGCGTTACAACATTTGAATGCTTTAAAATGCAGATGGTCATTAACTTGGCACCAGTATCGCTAACCAATAAAAAAGTGAACTTCTACACTTGCCTAAGATTGACTTTTCTGAAGAAAAATGCCACGGAAAATGCTTACAAGAGCATTTTTGAGCCTCTAGATTAAAAAATTTTCAGGGGGGGGGGGGCATGCCCCCACACCCCCCTGGCGGCTCGAACCTTGCCTCTTCTTGTTCTGAAGTCTGGCTACGGTCCTGTCACCTAAGATTTAACTGACAACTGACAAAGAACCGGAGTTTCCTTTATTTTCGACACAACCCGTTTTTAAGGTCTTCTAATAGTATTGTTCCACTCTTTCCGTGAGAAAATGTCATCTAATGTACGCTTACATGAATGATCTTAGCAGCAGGACGCTTAAGCCAGTGTAATATTTTGACAGCAAAACTGCATGATAACGTTAATTATGGTACTATTGCATCAGTTTTCAAATTTAATGTTTAATTCACATAATAAGTGCCTAACTCCCTAAATTTAGGATTAAAAATAAACAAAAAAGTTTCATAGTTAATTATTAATTAATAATTATTTAACTGACAACTGACAAATGGCCAAAATTTTAACTGCCTGACATTTTGCACCCCTCCCATTCAGACCCTGGCTCTGTTGTTAAGCGGTCGAAACGCAACAGGGTATTACAGCTGTATTAAGGTCTCACATATTTTTGCGCGTACACTTTAATTCTTATTTGGGGCAGTGACCCTAAAGTGAGCTAGGGCCTGTTTGGCAGGTTGAATTGCTTGATATTCCTGGAAAACACAGGGCACTACGCGCCAGCGTAAAAAACGTACTGAGCATGTCAACAAACAAACATCTTGCATCTGGTGATACGTTTATTGCCTATTTGATGTGAATGCAGTTTTAAACTAACTAATTTTTCATTATTTAGTTTTCTTACAGGGGCACTGTCACGGCGAATCTTTAACGAAACACCTTTTTTTATAACATGAAATTGCTCTGAGAAAACCGGGAAGAAAATAAAGAGATTTCTCTGAAGGAAGAACCTAACTATGATCAGTCTTAAGCGACATTTCTGCAAAGTGCACAAGAAGACTTAAAAAATTAACAGTTCCAATCCATTTCCATCCTAGCTTAGCCATCCGCAAAAAGCGAACCATTATTTTGAAGATTCCATCCGTTCAACTATGTTTTTATGCCCCCCGCCCCATAAAAAAAAAAAAAAAAAAAAAAAAAAAACTGATTTCAGAAATAGGTGACACTGCTCCTTTTGGCTCGGCAGTTACTTCGTTAAATCACATTACGCAAATTTAATTTTACTTCACATCATTTCGCTAATATGTGCTCAACGATTACTTGCTTTGTCATTTTACAGGACAAACTTGCAGATTTGGTATTCGTTGCGAATTTTGAGCAAGTCGGAAACTGGCCAAGAAATAATCTTTAGGACAAGCGACACCTTGGCCGACGTTACTGAGCAGACTCATCGAAACACAGGACATTAGCGCCATTTACTCTCTTGGTCAGGTCCTGCAGAAAGAAGACAGAAACGAGAAATTATATATATTTTTAGCGGGGTGCCGTGCTGAGGAGGGAGGAAATGCGACTCCCGGAGGAGGACTATGATGCTGCTAGTCTTTAAGCAAAACAAACTGTACGCGTTCGCTTTTTGGATGTACATGTAAACAAAAGCTTGTATATGAACAATTTTAAGACAAACATCTCTTCTGTTTTTACGTGTATTTTCCCTTGATGAAACGAGGTATTAGAGTATATTTTAAAGCAATGTTACACCCAACTCTAGACTTCTTGTACTCGTTAGAACTAGCTGTTACCGTCCAACTTACACCGTACCATTTTTGTTTTGCTTTTTTTGCTTATTTATTTGTTGTTGTTGCTATTTTTTTTTTTTTTGTTTCAAATTGTTAAAAATTTTAAAGAACTGCTGTCTAGAAATAGTTAAGCAATAATTTGAGTAGTTGTAACAAGGATTTTTCTTGTTATCCATGAAGACTTTGAAACAAACATCGCTAGAAAAGCAAGAATAACAAAATTCTAGACTTACAAAGAAAAAAGGTAAAGAAGGCCCTTTCCTTTATAAGCCTGTTGTTCTAGTTATTCTTGCGATAATTTGTTAGCTTTCTTTTTTCCTTGTTGTTGTTGTAAAGTGAAAATGCCTTTCTTTTTGCATGAAAATATAAAAAAGCTGCGTAAAAACAATGCAAATTTTGATAAGACTATTAATGACAAAAATATACTGCATTTTATCTTTTTTTCAATTTTGTGTTTCGTCAAAGACGGGATCAACAAGCCGGGAGCGTTCTTCGGGGGTATCTTTCCACAAAAATCTAAACCACAGCATTGTAGTCAACGGGCTTTTCGTAGTGAATATTCATCATAGCCAAGCCTGACAGTCTTTCCGTTGTCGTGGTGGTGCGTAAATATCGTTTGACAAGCTTCAAAGTATTATTTGCTCGCTTGTTGTCGGTTGAAGTGACTGGCTTTATTGAGCAGCAGGCAGATCTAAATAAAATTAAGCATGATCGAAACAATCTTTTTAATTAGCCGGTTTTAAAAAAATATCACTTTCCCGGCCTAAAATGTCCAAAATATCAAGTGCTATAATCTAGCGGATTTAACTTAAAACTAAAATGTTCGATCGATCAAAATCTTGTCGAATTTTAAAAATAAAAAACGGTGTTATAAGATCATTAAATAAAGCTAAAACTGGAAAACTAACAGAGACTATTCTAACATGTTCGAGAACTACACTGAAGTGCACTCCTCAAGTCCTAAACACAATTAATCAGCCAGGGGTCCCTAAGGGGGATTGCCAAAGGCTTCGATGTTACAGCAAACGGAACATACTCTTAAAAAACCAGCCCCTTCCGTTCTAGGTAAAAGTTAAGTTTTACGTCAAGACAAACTCAAAGAATATTACTTACCTGCTTATAACATTCCGTTACACCGAGAGGCATGAGACATGAACCAAGCGCAAACCTCTGTTGTAAAAAGTGTGTGCGAGCTCAGATTTTTAACATTAGTCAGAATGTTTGTTTTGATCACTGAAAATGCGTCTGAAACAGTAAGATACCACTTTCCCGCAACTAGGTGCATGCTAAATCAAGCTATCCCTTTGCTTGTTAATTTTCTGTTGTATATATAGTACAGTACTATGTTGAGGGAAACTTGAACTTCAACTGTACGCATACTATTTCTAAGGTGTCTAAGGTGTTTTTCTTCCACTGTCATGTAATTTGTTGTTGTACGGAGTTGCAAGAGACTTGCAGCATAAAAGGTGAAAATTACCTACCTGTTTATCATGTTTTCTCCCCGCAACCAGCGATCGCAACACCGATTTCGGTCCAATGGATCGCGCCGACTGTCGACACTGACAGTTCTATCACAGTAGCGACAAAACCACAACACTAACACTGACGAAAAAAAAAACTGCCATTACTTTTTTCATCATAACAACATTTCACGAGGATTTTGACTTTGCCGGAAATCGACCAGGTGATTATTTTCGCGGCGCACATGCGTAGACATTTTTTCTTCATGTTTTCGTTTTTTTCCTGAGAATGCTACAGTCGTTCCAGAAATGGAAGCCAAGCCTATTTAACTGAATATTTCTTTTCTATAATTCTTTTTGCATACTTGAATGAGAACATCTGCCGAACTGAGTTACGTTACGTAATCATATCATTAAAATATCAGTGGAATCTAATAGTTGCATTCTTTCCTTCCATTTAGTCATACCACTTGATGTTTCTCCTAGGGCCATTTGTCAGTTAATCCTTTTTGTAATTCAAAACTGATACCCCCTTCCGTTTATACTTAGGAAAAAAAAATTCGGTTATCCATCACTCCCGGGGGAGGTACTCCCTTGTAAAGGCTTAAAGGGGACGTTCGGCCAGCCAGGGTATGTTTTTTCGGGATTTTTGTCTTAAACAGGGTATCGATTTTATCATTTTTTGTCTTAATCAGGTATTGGTTTTATCAGTTTTTGTCTTAAAAAAGGGTACTTTTCTTGGACGATAAACAGCCTGCGCGTATGTTCTACGAACTAAACTAGTTAGTTTAATGGTTTTCTTTGGTTTCGGGTTAAATGTCTGAAACAGAGTATCAAAAATCGGAATTCTGTCTTGAACAGGGTAGGAAAATTAGCGACTTTTTTCTTAAACAGGGGGCATGATAGGCCAGGCCGCACCTCCCCACCCAAGGATATATCGAGTACCGCCCCCCCCCCCCGGGCTATCATTCCACTTTTTTAGTTAATCTGACATCACTCATAACCAGTACGTGTTTCTTTGGTGGTCCCTCTTGGTCCCTCTTCGAAATGTGAAGTAAATTATAAACCTCATCGCTAGCGCCTCGAAGCTTTCGCCAATGAGAAGAACATGACTGTTTAATTTATTTCTGGGGCTGTCACAAATGTTCAATCCAACTTCTCACCGTAAGATAAAACTCGGTGTTAACAAACCCCTCATCTCAGTATGACAGGTCGTCTTTTAACCTATTAGCGCAGGAACAAAATATTGTTAATCAAAGAAACATGCTTGGAAGAAAGGTTCTGTGTGGCGCTGTTTCTTTACATCTATGATGTAACAGGTCAGTTAGGAATCTCAGTTAAGGTGTTTGGACTTGCACTGAAGTCTACGTAAAAGTAACGATTGAACAATGAGGCGAAACAGTAGCTTGATTTCTCAAGGTAGGTTCTCATTTCTTTCAGTTCGTAACGTATTCGCCTTAATTTATTCGGTTGTGCGGTACAACGTATCATTTCAGCTAAGCATTGATCCCGCCTGGAAGAAGCTTTGGACATGTAACTGTTTTTTCTTTTCCTTTCTTTTTTTTTATCTTTATCTTTTTTCTTTCTTTCTTTTTTTATCAAATATTGCAATGAAAAGAGAATGGATTATTCCGAAATGTCTCTCGCAGATACAAGCGTTTCTCTTCCCGCAGCGTAATGACTTTAGGGGTTACAGCAGTAAATCTTTAAAAATATTTGTTCTCAGAGTTCTTGTTCAAACTCCCGCAGTTTGGCGGAGAACGTGCTAGCCTTTGACGTCTTGCGGTCTCCTTCAGGACTGTCTTGGAATCATGCTCGCTTGAGCAGTACAGGAAAAAAAAATAAAAGCTTGTTATTTTGTTTACACATCATGCTAGATTCCTCTAAGAGAGATTTTGTTTTTAAGAACTGATTTTAGTCATTTCAGAGGCGGTCAATTGTTTTTATTTGTTATCAAGATATTCTGACTGACTATGGAGGGATAGCTTAAATAGTCTATACGGACGATTTTTACACATTTTGAGAAACAGAATGTGTGGTTTTGTACCATAAAAAAGTCTGCAAATGACCGTATGAAAGGCCACAGAGGAGAGGAATTTGAAGGGATAGTGAGATAAAGCAAGGTCGTGATAAGAGGTCATGCCCAAGACCTTCGTTTTCATTAAATGGTCACCGAAACATTGTTTGAAGCTCTCTTCGTTCTGCTGGCAAACTAAGCTGAGACATAAATAGCACACGTGCACAACTTTTTAGAGAAACGGAAGCCGTTTCCATTTTCGTCATTTTCAAGCTTTCCACGCAAAGTCAAAGAAAATCCCTGCAGACGTTAAGTAAAATCCACGCTAAAAATACGATAAAGGTTGGAAAATAATCTCAAACACAACGAGCTCTTTAAAAAAAATTGGCTATATGACGTGGTCTGACAGAGAAGGTTTCTTCTGTATTGCCTTTCACTGCACAAGGGGTTGATCTATTTGTTGTTAATTCATTTTTCGACTCCTTACTGTTACTTACCGAAATCTTTCTTGTTAGCATTTGCATTACGAGTGTTGATTGTTTTGTCTGTGATTTTCGATCGCATCATTCCAATAATAACAGGAAATTAAAAAATGTCAAAATAATAATTATAGTGGAAAGATAAGAGACGATTGTCATTCCACCAGTCGTTTGTATTTTCAACCTTTCAGGGTGTGTTCTTTTCGGTGAATCCAAAAACGGATTTTTGATCTTAGATTTGCCAGATTTCGCGGTCGAAAGGAACGTGAAATCCGAAATTGGATTTGTAACCTTGGTAACTTTTCGCCAACGCGTGCAATATGCACGACAGCCTCCCAAAAAATGACGTGTTTTCTACTGTTTGACAAATTATGCGATTGTACCGTGCAGAATTTAGTGGTCGGCAGTTCGAATAGCGACGATGGAACATATAAGACAGACAAAGAAAGAAGCGCATTAAAATTGAAAATTATCTAAAGAATGTCGGGCAGTTTGATCCAGTTCCATAGCTCGGATTTTTTTATGTAACACGATCGAGTGCCTGTCGCGTCTACAAGCGAGTTTGTAGTTAGATAGCAGTTCATTTGTTACTTTTACTCATTTCTGATTTCAAGCAATCTTTAGAGACAAATGGTTAGTATATCGATATTTTAATGTACCACGAACAATCTTCTAATGTTTTCAGATGTTTTGCGGCAAATTGGGAATACTTCAACTGGAAATACCGCTGGATCATCTGACTAATTTCGGATCCACTGTGGAACAGCGTAGATCACTAATCCGTTAATCTGGATTTGGATTCTTCGGATTTCAAATCCAATGAATCCTTTTTCAAAAAGGATTCACCAGATCAAAAATCCGGATTTGGAACACAACCTCAATCTTTTAGCGTCTGCTAGGTCAAAAAATTTATGGACTGACCTAAGTAACAAGACAGATATTGGAATTAAATCCCGTATGCAAAACAAAGCTGTGTCTTTTCTTACTTAACAGTATTAGTTACTGTCGTTGTTTTCCTGCACCAAATCAACTGTATTTTACAACTGTTTGGGAAGTAATTTAAAGCTTTGTGGATAACAGATAGGAAAGGTCTATTGTAGTGTATGGCCTCAGTCACTGGGCCGTCCAACTAGAAAAGTGAGTTCGTTGGCTTTTTAAAATGATGATGGCGATAATGATAATGATGATGATGATTGCATTCGGTGTTTTTTATTGTTGTTTCTTTTTTTGCTGTTGTTTTGTTTTGTTTTTTTGGTCTTTTTAATTTTCAAGTTAAAAAGCATTTGGCAAATTATTTGCTTATAGTAAGGGCGCCTTTAGACTCAGCTACCACCTGGTACTCAAGCAAATCTTACTGAAAGTTAAGAATTTGTTTTGCTCGGTAGAGTGTTGTTATACATGATACATGATATAATTTTTTTTAGATGCTGATGTTTTCGAGAACACTTCAGTGAGCAGAGTCCAAGTTTATGTCAGAATTCGTCCGAAAGTTCAGGGTGACGTCACAAGCATTACCGGGAAGGGGGCGGTGAGCGTTGAAGCTACTGATCTTACTCAGGTGGGTGAACTGTGTAACGATTCCAAACGGGTGTTGTAAAATCGATATCGGAGAAGTCTTTTACCTGTAGTATCGTTGCTTCAAGTCAGTGGGATGGCACGCCAACCGCGCTAAAAGCGGGGGCTTGAGCGGTCTTCACTCGCGTGATACGTGTGATAATCCACCAGTTTTGAAAAAAACAGAGGGTATAACAAGTCTCAGTAGTAAATTCATATATAACAGAAGGCATGAAGCGCTACAGTCACTATATTGCAAACTTTAATGGAACAATCAACCAGACGCAATCATATTAACCTCGAATCATAAAAATCACGAAATCTTAAAACACAACCCTAGAAAATAGTGCTATTTTATTAAGCTAGCATTGCAATTGTAGCTTTCTTTGACTGCAGAAAAGTAAGATTAATACCAGTACATAATATAAGCTACGTAGTCGCCGTCGGGTCTAGAGCGAATAATCCCGGTGAATACTTTCCGATTGGTGTAGTGTATTTGTATGACCAATATTTGACTGCAAGCCTTTTCAACTGATGGCTATGATCCCAGCCCAAACAATACTGAAGCAAATTTTGTCGGCAACCGAACTGCTGACCAACTAGCTACACAAAAGCTGCTGGTTTAATTATATATGTTCACTCATCGCCAACACGACAATTCCACAGTCAAATATTGTCGAACATTTCTTATTTCCCGGCATTATCCTGCAAAGCTCCTTAATCATTTCTAGTTGTCGCTTTTTGTTAATACGAATTTATTATTTTAAGGTTCGAGTTGCGGATGGTAGGAAAGAAAAGATTTTTCATTTTGATCAAGTTTTACCACCGGAGGCCTCAAATGAAGAGGTAAGAAGACAATCTAATCATTTGTATCTTTTATAAACGAAAAAGTTAAATATCAGAAGAAATTATTCAACGATTGGGACGGGCATTTATTTTAAAGCTTTTTAGAAGTGTCTCCGTTTGCGTTGACCCTTAGAAACAGCCTTTTGGTTAATTATGTCTTTAACAAAGAGAAAATCATGTTCATGTTATTTTATTTAGAAGTCGTATCGCATTTTTAGGAACGTGCGTGGTAATAGCGTTGCTGGAGGGATCTGAGTGGGGAAGTGCTTTTTGACAGACGTAGTGAGCGGCAAAGCCGTCTGCATCATCAGCCTCGGGCAGTCTGAATGGGCGCCTTTGTCGAGGAATAAAATATGCAGTCGCGCTCGAGCAAAACCGCTAGCTACGCGGGCTGTACATTTTATAATCAATTTCAAATGTCAGACGTAATAACCGGCATAGCACGCTGGTAGTGGCTACTTTGAAGTAACATGACATCTAACAACAAAACTTTTTCCCGCCAAAGAAATTAAGATTCTCGGCCTCAAAACAGACTGTTTCCTAGGGACCGGAATGAAGTATTCTTTTATTATTAAATATCTTCTTGTGTTGTTAGGTGTACCAAGTGGTTGGTAAACCACTGGTTGAAGCCTCTATGACAGGCCTCAACAGCATCTTGATGGCTTACGGACAGACTGGGGCAGGTAGGATTCATTCAGCCGTATTTTCCTTTATCGTTTTTGAAATAGAAAATATAGAAATGATCAAGGTTTCGCTTTGTATATTTAGAAAACAGAATTACTCGCTTTGAAAACAGAATTACTTCCTTGATCCTTCTTCTAAATATATGAATTATTTCTTTGACTGGATTAGATCAAAAATGATTGTTCAATTTCCTAGTACAAGTTAAAACAACTTGGCTTAAAAAATAGTCTTATTCCTTTACATCTAAAATTACAGGTAAAACTCACACTCTGATGGCATCTGCAGACGGTTTGACGACTAGTGTGGTGTCCCATGTCTTTGCGCTTATCGGCAAGGACGCCGCTCATTCATATGCGGTAAGTATAAACTAAGCTAAACTACGTGTATTTTAAACCTAGTTGGAGGTACAGAAAAAGATCATGCCGTTCTAAAGCAGCCGTATTATTCGTTATGTTAAAAAAGAAAGATAAAGTCTCAGCCATGCATTTACTTCGACTGAGCCTTTGCAAACTTGTTTAAAACGCAGTGGTATTTAGTCGTATCCAAAATCCTATCTGCCAAAACATGGAAGCTATACTCCCAAGAGAATTTATCTATGACAAAGCTAGGTTTTCTGCTTGGATTAAGTAAAACAAACGCACGCCCAATTCAGAAGATTATAATCTGGTCTCTAGCCTCCCCAATGTGTTCTTCGTCCAGTGTGGACTCCTTAGTTGTTAGGATCTTCAATTGCGTTTCCGTTCCTTTGAATGTAGGGAACTTAAGATAGAGACGTTTTCGGGGCGACGGCGACCGGACTGGCAGAGCAATCCTGGAACAGAGGTAGCCGTTGCTTCCCTCCAAAATTCGAACATTAAGATCGCAGTGAACTCAGGAGGACGGCGCCGTGGAAGACTACCGAAGAGGAAAATATAGCTTCACATAAAGAACTAATAGAACTTGCATGCAACAACAACAACTTTATTTCAGTATTCCCACGTTAGTACGTGGTATTACCAACTATTCTAAACAATTTTCAATACATACGTTTCATTTATACGATACTCTAACGACAAAAGTGAGCTAAAAAAACACAATTAAAATATCGGAGTTCATATTTTTTGTCCGGATACTTTCATTTGGCTCGTAGGACAATATTGCCCATGTAAAGCTCACTTACGGTTTGCTGTTTGCCATATTGGATCAGATTGTATCTTGACTCTGTGACATGAAACATAGAAACATTATAAAGATGTAAGTTTAGATGACAGAGCTTGGAAATCGAGCTTGAAATGTGACTCAAAGAAAACAAGGACAATTTAAGGAAGATAACCTGCAAAATTCTGGTTGCTAAATGCAGCAAACCTGATTGAAATGAGAGTTAAATACTCGCGTTCTCGCCACAACGCCAAACAGACCAGTTTCACGTCGCCGACGGGAGCACGACGGCAATGTGGTGAATAAGAGCATGCGCAGTTTTGCACAAATCATGGCGTCACGTCCGGTTGAAGTTGCCGTCGCCCCGAAAACGTCTCCATCTTAAGTTCCCTTGTATGTCAGCTAGTGTAAACCCCACCTACATTGTGCTTATGATGGTACAATATTTTTGCAGGTGACTTGCTCATACTTACAGATTTACCAGGAACGTGTTTACGATCTCCTTGCATCTGAAAAATCAGGAACAGAAGTGTTCTTACGAGAACATCCAAAGAAAGGTACAATGAAATTATGAATTGGAATAAGTTGTCCTCTTCTCGCGTGCCAACAGGCTATCTCCTTATTCCCCAGTCTGGGCGGTAACTGGCGCGAATCGGCAAAGCGAAATCTAGCTCAAAATCCGACAGGCATATGAGAGCCTGCTTGCAAGCTAATCCTTTGTTGTAAGTGTATTTTTCGGACCTCCGGCTTTAAGTATAATTTTCTCGTTTCGTAAATGACAGCCAACCCCTACCTCCCTCTCCGCCCAGCTGAGTAACGAAAATATGATGATTGATTTGTTTTGATTTGCATTGTCACGCACTTATTGTTTGAGTAATTTCTCGCTTCTTTTCGTCCACGAACAATGTAATTCACTGCTTCGCTGGTTCGCAAGCACTTTCCCGCCATTTAAAGTTCCCACGTGTTACTTACTAGGATAGGCTGTTTAGTCATTTTTGGTGTTAATTTATCAGAGTATTAGTTTGATAAACTAGAACAAACTAATAGAACAACTCACTCTAAGAGCTTCCTAAGTTGTTTGGCAACAAGGTAACACGTGGAATCTGTTAACGCTCCGATAATTGCAAAAGGGCGTTTCAGTTTTACATTTACTAAAAGGTCGCACGCCGTCTTTAGGTCAACCCTCAAGATCTTGTTTCTTTTGTTTTGTTTTGTTCGTTTTGTTTTCTCTGTTTGTGAAAAATAAATAACGGTTTTCACAGTATAAAATCAAGGGTCGACTTTTTGTAGAAAATAATGTAGCAAGAATCGTAGTGTGACAACATTAACACATTTTTCGATTTTAGCGTGCAAACTGCTGTTTCCGCAGCTCCCACCTTGAGGGCTTTTGACTTTACTTTAATAAAGCCCAGTTATTATTTACTCCTCAACGGTAATAAGGTGATTTTTGTTTTTCCCTATTAGGTGTTTACGTAGAAAATCTATCAGAATATTTTGTGAAGAGTCCAGAGGAGATTGTAAGGCTGCTGAAGTCTGGCAAAAAGAGACTGGCCGTGGCTGAAACAAAAATGAACAGGCAGTCCAGCAGGTCGGTGTGAAAAATAATGAAAAAATGGTGTCTCAGTCATTAAATCGTAATACTTCGACTATTCACCACTCCTTGAATGAAAAGCTTACATACAGTGCTCGTGAGTCTTTTCAGCTGCATCACTTGAATAACGGGCCAAGAAATCAACTAGAAGTGGTAAAAGCTTTTGATGGTTCGCAGAGACAGTATTGCTGGTTTTCAGTGTCACGCCATTCAAAATAGATTAAAATAAAAATCAAAACCATTCGACAGATAAAGTCCAGAATCTTGGAAATGAAAGGAGGTAAATATACAAAGACCCTCGCCAAGATTTGGGTCGAAGGAATAATTCGTATACGAGATATCCGAAGAAATGTTTTACCGAAATTTATAGAGCTTTGTATGGAGACGCCATGCTGGAGCTCATCCGGATGAGCTCCAACATGGCGGACGGAAACCAACAGAAACATCTGTTACCGAGTTTTGCTACCAAAGCGTGAATTTATTCTTCGAGAAACTAAAAAACATTAAAGTAATACTTTTTCTAATACATGAACTGTTTAGATAGCAAAATTTCCTAAAATAACTCATTTTTTTAACCTACATGACAGCTAGCTTGGCCGTCATGTAAATGCCGCGTCACGCAAAAGCTTAGAAATTCAAGCGCACTCTATCACAAAACTAAGAATCCGTTTGAAGCGAAAATTTGTATGAAAATTAGATCTCAGCTGCTCTAATGCATCGTGAAAGTAAAATCTCGGTAGGATCGATAGTTTTTAGTTTGCATTTTGGTGACTTCATGTGAAATTCTGATAGCTTTGCTAGTTTTATTGATCGGAGATAATTCTCTGGTGGCTTCCGACAACTGAAATCTATGCGATATTTGTCAGCACAATTCACTGTTATTGGGTTTTAATCTTGTAGTTGTGACTCTTGTAGCGAATTAGAAAATATAAAGACGAAAAGAGCGCGCAGGGAGTGGGTGTTGTTAGGGGCTGTGGCGTGCTATTGGTAAGCAGAATGGACGGGATTTTTCCTTGTTTCAGATCCCATGCCGTGTGCTTACTCAAGATTGAGAGACTCAGTGTCCCTCGCCGCTATGGAGGTCTGTCAGATATTTTGTAATTGTTTTCTTTTCTTTTCTAAATTTTTGTTTTTATCGTAGCTTGTTTGTTTTAACACACTGGATGTTTGGTCTCTATGCACAAGGCAGGATAATTTTCTGTTTCATAAAATACTTTTTTTTCCTCAAGGCATTACAGATTCTTTGAGTAGTTATGAGTCTTACTACATGTCAGGCACTTCAGATGCTGACACTTCCAGCGATAGTGGTTCCCTGGACGCACTCAGTTCTTACCACTATGATGTAAGTTATATTATAGTTTGTTCTTGTGACTCGAAGAAGGACCGCAAAGCATACACCAAGGCTTTTTTGGCACGCAAATGGAACAAGAAATAAATCATTTCTGAGTTTTCAAAATCCTCTCTTGCAAGTTAAGGCCAATGCAAAGGCCTCTCATGATCAGTATCAGAAATAAATGAATCAAGAGTGATTTGCATGACAACTAAACGTTACTTCCACTAAGAGCCTTCGCACTAACCGGCTTGGCGCATGTTGAAAACGGCTTAGCCTATTCAGGAACTGCACAATATTTGTGGAAAGAAAGAATACGCCCGTTAGTGAAAGGTTAACTTTTGTAATGATCTGTTGAAAGGAATTTAAAGAAAAAGATGCATTTTTTAATACTGAACGTTTTAAAACTCGAGTAACTGTAACCCAGCAATCGACAAATTGGCTAACAGAAAATCATATTCCACAAGGTAATCTTCCTGTTTTCTTTTCTTTCCTTTATTTTCTATTTTTTTTTTAGTTATTTAATTTTTTATTTCTAATTTTTACATATTAATCTTTAGGAAGATGAAGAATTATTGAGGAGAATTACATCTAAAACTCGTGGTCTGGCGGCCGTCAGGGGGAAGCTTTATGTGTACGTGCTTTTTACAGTTATATGACTTATATATATACATCGATGCTAAATCTTGTCTTGGATCTGAAAGCCACATATGGATTCCTAATGTTGCGCCTCTATATTGATGAGCAAGCCTCATCACCAATTAATCAACACCAATTCATTAATTAGCGCCAACAGCTTCCGCTGTTTTCACTATTCACTGATACTTATCGCGTTTCAACTGATCAATATTGCCTTCACTTTTATTCCAAGATTTGCATTTCCTTACGTTGCTAATAGGGACCTTAAGATCCGACGACGGCGACGGAAAGGGGAACGCCGCAAAAACAATACGTTTAATTAGCAAAACAACAATTTTGCACGTGCATCACGCTTTTTTGTACATTTCTTTGCCGTCACTGCACGACTACGACGTGAAAATGCCCGGAATTCAGAGGAAGTACACAAGCGACGACGAAATTTCCTCTCTCTTTCTGAACTTGAATGTGGTTCTTAGGAATTCAACTTTTGGAGGGTTCGCCTACATTTGACAAAGTTAGTGACTTGGAGCAATTGCGAGGAAGATTGAAAGACTGCGAATTCACTTTTTCAGCGACGTTTTCTCTGCCTTCGCCGTCCTCGGATCTTAAGGAGAGGAAGTAATGGGAAAGAGAAAATTTCCAAGAGCCCGGAAATCATCTCCTCTTTCAAAGCATGTTGTCTAATCTGCTGTCATTGTTATTATAATATTTCAGCATAAAAAGCTTTCTCCTTGAAAAATGAATCAGTTTTTCCAGGCCATAGATTGGAGAGAGGGGAGGTGCGGAGAGAATCCGTAAAAGTCGGTTCTCCTCGCGAGAGAACGGGTGGGAGAATGGGGAGAGAACGAGGAGTGACAGACAGTGATGGAAACTCCTCCCCTTTCTTTTCTGCTTTTCCAGTTCTCAGACTCCTCACGATCAGCGCGATCGTTGCCGCGAAAGCGGTTAGTTCTCTACCTAGTTTATAGGCAGCTCCCCCCCCCCCCCCCCCCCCCCCTTGGCATAAGCACAAACAAATAATCCTAAATAAGACACAACGTGGGTAAAAATAGAGAGGAACTCGAACATGGCTCAACGCATTGCGAGTCCATGAGGCGCTGACCACTCAGCCATGCTGGGCCCGTTTTATTTGTCCTTTCACACCGATATAACTGTTGATAATGTACCTATTGTTTGGTTTTAAGTTAGTTAAAATACAAAATAAATTTTAACATTATCTTAGCCAAAAATTGGAAAAAAAAATTCAGATAACTCTTAAACAACTTAGAAACCCTTAGAAAAATGATAAAGATTGAAATCTCTCCAGTAATACATTTCGCTCATTTCTAACCAGTTAGGAAATTGAGACTGCGGAATTTTCCTCGAATTTAAGGCTCTAGCTGGCGGATGTGAAGGTTGAAATATAGTTGAGATCCAAATTAAGGCCGTTATTAAGGCGTTTTACAACTGAAATTTGAGAGAAAATGAGATTTTAACCCCAAGGCCCATGACTAGGATCTATAAACCCTGCTTTTCCTTTTTGCTCTTTCACTGATGATACTGCACATAATTCCATCTTTAGACAAAATATCACTATATGTTTTGGTGCAAAACTGTAAGTGATATTTATGTTAATATTTTATCTCATTGATCGGAAGTTTTTTTATACTCGTAATAGTTGAACCTTACCCAGTTCCTCACTCTAAAACGTATCACTGTATCAGACAAAATACTACTAAATCAACAAGTGACAGGAATTTTCTTTAACGTCAGTAAGCTGGTTGATATTACTTTAATTATCACTTTACGATTTTGTTGCACTTCACTAATATCCATCCGATCTCTCGGCTGAAGGCGTTCTTCATCAACAATCGAGAAATATCTCTGGCCTATTTAGTGTGAACTGTATAATATTCCGAGACATTGAGACTCGAGATAACTGGATTAAGCGTTTGTATCAACTTGATAGAAAGATTACAGCCTTAAAATCTTCATCAGCTGATCGCCTCTATCGCTGTTTGTAGCTGTGATCTGGCGGGAAGTGAAAGAGTGAAGAAAACAAAGGCAGAAGGAGAGCGACTTCAAGAGGCTCAGAGCATCAATTCATCTCTTCTAGAGCTGGGGTTAGTAAGCAAAAAATTATAGGCATTTTTTATGACTAACCGTTATTTTAAGTGTTTGGAAACTATAATGTAATTACTAGTTATATTAACTATTCGTGTTTTTTGAAATGGTGTTGATAGAATTAACTTCTAACACCTTGTTGGCATAATTAGCTCTCAATAGAAATTTAATTCAATCCGGCAAAATTCATTATTTTCGCCAGAAGCCTAAATAGAACTTGGCAGATGCTGGTAGAAACAACCAAACTGAGGTGTTTCGCAAGGAAATTGCATAGTATTTTATTTAAAAAGAACTTCCAAGCAAACCGCAGCAAACGGCACAGAAAAAAAAAAAACTCAGTAAATAAATACTCCGCGAAGAACTTTGAAATCACTTTTGATTGCCAGTAACAGTGCGTCTTTAAATAGCATACTTAGATCTATGAGGTCTTCAGATAGTGTGGGAGTATCAGAAACATGATGAAAACTTAATATGGTCAATCCGATGCAACCCCCCCCAATGTGCTCTTATAAACCGCTCAGTAACACATCTAAACAGATTTTTCATGCAGTTTGTATTTGATGTTGCGCGTTCATTAAACTAATAAAAGTATTGCAACTGCGTCCGAGAGGACTGAGAGCAACTGTCGCGTGGCTCATGGCTGCGACCAATGTTTGATTTCTCCTTAATATGTCACTGCTCAATGAACAAGATAAGTCATTATAGTACTAGAAAGAGACCATATAAATCAGTTAAAATGTATTGTAAAGTGTAATGTAACTCTCCACACCCGTGTTATTCAACAGGGTATAACGAGTAGAGTGGAGAATTTACTGCTCGATATCAGGGTTAAAGGATTCAATTCAGCTGCTAATTCAAGCGATAGGAGTCAATGACGGGAGTGATGGCGTCACAGCACATGATTGAGGAACTTTATATAATTATATTGGAAATGCATAAACTCAGCTGGGAAGAGTTGTCTGAATACGCACACTATTGCCTAATTTAAATCCTTATTCCCATGGAATTTTCCCAGCCGGCAACGGCTTATTAAGAAATGTTATGTCTAGGATTTATAACAGCTTAAAGTAAAAACTACAAATTATTTTGTTTACTTACATGTCTGATCATAAGCAAGCGGGTAACCTATATCGCGTCTTTAAAATCAAATGAATACGTCCGAACAATTTCCACACTGTGACCACTATAAGTCGATATAAGAACCTAAATGTTTGTTTTCAGGCGATTTATCTTTTGCGGTAAATGAAATCGCCAAAAGCGCCATTGAATTTGAGTGCCAGTGAATTATTTTTCTGGAACCAGAGATTATCTCTTGTCAGTAAAGTCAATACGAAAGCGTCGGTTGTTGATACGCGCGGAACGCGGTACAGTGAAACCTAGTAACGAACGATTTTATTTACCCCGCCGGTACGGTAATAGTAAAATATATATAAAAGAACCTCCATATAACGAAACCTCCATATTTAGAGCGAACAATTTTTTGCAGTCCCTTGGCCCTTCGTTGTATGGAGGTTCCCCTGTATGGCGTAGAAGAGAATTAAAGAAAGCTACTGACTATGATGTCGATGAGCGGAGCAACTTCAGCCGTTTCAGTTCGTTTTTAACATACCTCACAGGTATAGTTAAAAGGTTGGGTGGGGGAAGGCTGCAGCCGGCATGCGTTTGACAGCATTTTGACGATGGATCCTGCATTGTTTTAGTGGTAGTGATACACAAAGGAAGGCGGACGCTTTTGTCGGTCACACCGTGGTCGAGCCATGATGAAAAATTTTAATTATAATATTGATCTATTGGGAAAGCAAAAAATCCAAAACCTTTTTTAACACCATTAATTATCATTCCTCGCTTAGCGGAATGCCAACAGACGTTATAGAAAAACAGGCTACAAATATTTGGCTTTATGTCTGAACCATTGGAGATGACAGATTTAATCTTTTTAGGAATGTGATTCAGGCTCTCGCAGAAGGAACGAGACGTCATATTCCATACAGAAATTCAGTGTTAACAAGGTTACTGCAAGACGGACTGGATGGAAACTCCAAAACCAGCTTAATTGTAAGTAAAAAAGCATTATTTTGTAAGAGTCACCCTTCATACTGAACTAGCTATAGAATGTTCAGGTTTGAGGTTTGGTGCAGAAAAGATTTTACTAAAAAACAAACTTCTACCTTTGTGGAGACGAACTTTCAGTTTGTTTTTAAAATCGTTGAGAAGGTATTAAACTCCTAATCAATTAAAAGGAAACCTATGTTGTAGCTCAGTGGCCGTTAAACAGGAAGCCGAAGGGTCCTCTACCCCCCGTTCTGTCTGGGATTTTTTTAAATACATTTGTTAAAATTTAATTTCAAGGTTAGCGCTGATATAGGCTCTGCCATGCAGCAGCCTCTCATTGATCGTGGCGATGAGCGATGAACGATGAGAGACGGCCGTGTATTTTATGCAGGCTAAAGCAGTATGTAATAGGGCTCGTGCTCTTACGTCGATCGGTACGCCCACGGACTGCAATGAGTGGCCATCATCAATACAGTAATTTGAAAAGCTTTTTCCTGAATACTTCTTTGATCCTCCGTTCTTTAGGTTTGTGTTTCTCCGTCTTTCCGCGATGTCAACGAGACCCTGTGTAGTTTAAAGTTTGGTTTGCGAGCAATGAAAATTCATAACGTTGCCCAAGTTAATGTGAACGAGGTAAGTTGGATATTTATTTATATTTCACGCACAAATTTTGGGAGTAAGTAGTACTAGTTTTAAAAATATGAAAATTCCCATTCAAATACTTGCGCGATCTTTGACAGCTTGGTCTTCAAGGTCACTATCCGATAGCGTCTCGTGATACCTGCTCGCAAGAAAGTACCGCACGATTAAAGGTCACTAAAAGAGTCTAGAAAGATGAAAACTTGTTGAAAACAAACAAAAAATTAAAAACCAGACAAGAGACAATACCTCCGCAAATCATTGATTTAAGGTTCACGATTACGTTGGTGCCTTTCGAACCCTTTTCGCAGGCCTCTTGGTCATGACGTCATATTTAGCTTGTGTACTGTCTTTTACTGCTTAATTCAGTTTGGCTATGCATGAGGAACAAGACCAAAGAACTCTTTGTGCAGGAAGCTAAGCTCTCTTCTCCCCAAGTTAATGGGCTTGAGTACGGCCGCCGCTAAGTCAATACATCTGGGAAAATCTGTATTGACGCATTGCAACTGAGTGCTACTGAGTGGCCTGAATTAATATGGTGTATCTGAGATTGAAATGCAAAATAGGAAAACCCAAACCAACTATATCATTTTGATAAACATCGTGAATGTGTGCCTGTTTGGCGACATCCTGAAGGGGCATAATGACAGATTATTTGTCAAATTATTATTAGAGTCCACCATGGTTTTGCCAATCAGTTCTTTTGCAAAGCAAGCCCGACTCGGCTCAGCTCTCCCCAATTACTGTCAAATTGACTGCCTCCCGAAAAAATGACGATTTAATTTCGGTCAGCCGGGTTCGGTATACCACAGGAACGAAAGTCACTTGTCGAGCTTGACACAGGCCGGCAATTCGGTTACTGCATCTGAATGTTCCATATGGGATATGCCGGTAACTATCGGCATTTGCGTTAAGTCCGCTGATACCGATAGAACTATGGACAAATGGCTTTGCCCAGCCGGCGAAGTTTATACAAAATTCATATCATACTCGCAGGGTTGCCAAAGGAGCAACGTTCCAGTAAATTACTTAATTAAAGCAGACCACCATTCCTGAGTGATGATTAGAGCAGGATTCGTCGGCATTAATCTCCGAATCGCACTCGGAGCCTTGTACACTTTTGACGGGAACTGGGCATGTTAGCAACCTCAGCTGATTTGTGTGCTTATGATAACTTCACGCCTTAATTTCACGACTTTAATGTGTTAAAACATAATTATAATATGTTTGTCATATATATTGATATACTCATGGCACTCGTCATAGCATCCTCTGTCATTACGTACCACTCGTGTTCCAAGTTTCACCGTGAGTGACCTCCCACCCAAATAGCTGAGAAATTGCAAATTTTCTCATCAATCAGCAAAAGGTACAATGTTACTAGATCAACGTACGGTAGTGGGGTAACGTACGTATGCTTTTGGACTAAACAAACAGTAAGGCATTATATCTTGCTGTTGGCAATCAGTGAAAACAACCAAATTTTCACTAAAATTTGCGAGATATGTAATAACTTTTAAGATTTTTTAGATTAAAAATATTTAGAGAAAAAAAGTAGCTTTTAAGTAATTTTCTCGTAAGTTTTTTCGTGACGGAAATGATGGATGGGGTAATGCTATCCGTTATGGCTCTTGTTATAACATATTTTGAATAGTGGAAACAAACATGCATTTATCTGTTCAAAATGTAGTCCACCCTGACGAAAGTCTTCCAACTTTAACATCATCGGTATTGTAGCCGAGTTTTTCTGTCGTGGTTCGTAAACAACGTACTAAGACATTTGCTTTTCTCAATTTCTGATCAATATTGATATTGTTTAATGCTATCAGCAGACATTCATTAAATGGTACAGGTGCCTTAGGGCAAAAATAGATATTAAAAAATTTTGATCAAGTAAATCGAAGCATTAAGGTATTCACCATTTAAAAACCATCTGGTTCTATAACAAAAAAGCAAGAGGGGACCTGATTTCTCAAAACTAGATATTTCCGGGAGAGGATTTTAACGCAAAGCAGTTCTTAATTAAAACTACAATATGTAGTTTGGCTGAACGATGCATAACTCCAAGACCCTTGAACTTAGTATTTTTCCGTGCTTTCAGACTGAGAGTGGAAGGTTTTACTGTTCTGAAAGCATCGTAGTTTAAATCATGGCATTTTGGATGAACTCTTCAGTTGTGGATTCCTGTCAAAATCCTTGAAAATACAGTTTTTAAAAATTAAATGAAGTCGGAATTGTTGCATCTAGAATTAGGATTTTAACTCCCGTTTCCAGTTTTGTCTGAGTTAATTTTCTAAACTGTAGGGAATTTTTTTTCTCTCAAGCAAAGGCCTTCAAAATACACCAAAAGGATAATTTCTTTATATGCAGAGCAAAAGAATCTAAGATGCGATTTGCCAATGAGGTTTGGTTAGCGTTATCTGAGCGTCAGCTGGTCAAAATTTATTCATTTGTTAAATTAAGGTAATCATTCACTTTATTAAGTGCGGTGTTCGTTGTCTATCGTCTCCAATGTTTTGAAGGATCGACACATTCAGGTGACGAGTTGCTGCTGGAATGTGTTTTCAACAGATCAAATCACCGTTTTTGTCCATGTTTCGGCTATAAGCGGAAGGAGCAAGAATGTGAGAATGCGTTGCTCGTCACAGAGGAGCGGGAAGACTGACCGAGTTTCGCTAATCTCTTCCTAACAAATCGTTTGTACGTAAGAGGCTAACTTTGACTATCGCTGTTTGCGTTTAAAAGCCGAGCTCGGTAATAAGAGAGAACCACTTAGTGTTTCTGTCATTTGCAGCCATGTTTACCAAAATATGTTTCATGTTTATCAAACATGTGAACTGTGCGCGCAGAATCCGGGATTGGGTATTGCAAACAAACTTGACAGTCGAACATTTAAGACAAGTGGCTTGCATTATCCGTAAGGACTCATGGTAGTGTTTCGTTGCTGTGCTCCAAACAAGCTTTCGCCACTGTGCGAAATAACAACATTGGGAATCTGTTTTACGATATAATGTGTTTGTGTAACTGCATCATGGGTTTCCCTTACAGATCGACTTCGAGAAAATGGCCAAGCAGCTCAGTGAAACATTAGAAGGAAGAGGTAAGTGAACGTTCAATCTGCTATCTATGTGTAGTTATCTTGCACTTAGAGGTTTGTGGAAGAATCCAGGTAGCACAGTTTTCCAATTTCGAATGAAAAATGAAATTGAATATTCATTTCCCCGGTTGAGTAACTTCTGCTATTTTCATCTGTGAAACGCCTCATCACGTCTTTGAACAGAGGTTTATTTATTAATCAGATTTTAGAGTTTTGCGGTTTCGGCGGATACGGAGCTTAGAGCTATTCACAAACCGACCAAAGGAGTTTCCTTTCATTTCTGGTCAGTCCTAAATTGCAATTTAGGCTGTCGACGCATAGAAAATAAAGGAAAATAGGGGAAAAGAGAATATGTCTAGATCATTTTCAATGCTAACATGCTTTAGAACACACGCCGCGAGCCTTTGTGTACAGGGTAGTTTTAAATAAACACGACACAAATTTTGAACAAAATGTTTCAGCGGCTTCTCCAGACCTCAGGTCCTTGTTTGAATCTGCACGCGTGATCGTATTGCCTTACCTGATGATAACATTCGCATGTGTATTTTTAGCGGAAAACCCCCCTCTGTTTGGGTCACACTCGCCTATCATGTAAATTGCTTGCCACTACACAAGTCATTGCAAAAGTTTTTGAATTATTATGTAAAAAGGGGGGATTATGGATCAAGTAACGAAAAGTGAAGTGCAAGTGAATTATTCTTTAATTACAATCACTACGTTAATTTTGTGCCTCCGAGAAAAAGCTAGAAAGCTGTTAAGTCAGTCCCACTTTGTATGTTAAGTACTGTATTGCAATACCACTTTATGTGGAGAAGCTGTTTTTGAATCTCCTTAAGTGATGGTCCCTTAGCTTGTGAACTACTAGGGTGGACTCATTTGCAACATACACGTTTTGTCCCGCTTTTGCCTTCATTTTCGCCCGCAAATGGGAAAGCTTTAGTACGCCTGTGGTGGAAATGAATCTACCGATGGTACTTTGTCCTTCATCTGCAGTCAGTTGCTGCAACAAATTCGTCAGTTAGTTCTCTGTAACCTATCAATCGCCTTCAGCGCTGATCTTAAGGATATTTTCCTCCACTGTTATGCTATGAAATTCTACACGATAGGAGTATTGCTTTGATAGTCTCCGCAGAAAAAGATGACTGTGGGCGCAGTTAGTGTACAACACAACCATATACCAGGCTGAGCGCGAGCTGATTTTAGCAGATCAACCTCTAAGCATTGAATGATATTGCGTTACTATTAAATCCACAAACAGGCAATACGTACCCTCCTTCTCCGTTTAAAAACTACGGGGCGAAAAAAAAGACTTCGGTTTATGAGCCATTGTGAGGAAGAAATCGTTGCCCTCTTTGTGGTAAACGGCATAGTTGGTCATAAAAGGCCAAGCTTAATTGTTGGTGTTGCGTCGCTATCCAAGTGGCTACTGTAATGATCTATTAACTTGCTTTCTAAGTTTAAATGACAGTTAAAAAGGAGCCAACTTAATTAAAGTGATCTTTCACGATAGTTTTGATATCTGCTTAATGACCCTCTTAAGTTTGAGAAAATCAGCTTCCATAGAATCCGTCCCAAGGATTAAGAAAATATCTGAGATTTTTAGTCGGTTTACGTGCGTGGCATATTCTTTACAATGTAATGGCTCAATGACGTTTATACCAATATTTCTTTTCATGCCACGAGCAGAATTTTCCAGTAGGATGACGAAGATTCAATTCTAATTTTACAAAGCTGGACATCTTTAACCCTTGAACCCCTCGTTTTCAATCGTACCAAAATTTTACTTTGTTTGCATACCAGCATATCACTTATGATCTTCACCTCTCCGTTCAGAACTGTAAAGCCGGAACTTTTAGAATGTTCACCATCGATAACAAGCTGCTTTTAAGATTTTAATTCTCGGATGGTTTATTCAGCGAGTTCAACTGAATGATTTAATTTCCCTCATTGCTAAGTAATTGCGGATTGGGTATTTTATATCTCAGTTAGCATTTTCCTTTTCTTTAAAAACAATGTCAATTAAACAAATGTAAGTTATTGTAGCTTCTGCCAGGGCCAAAAGTGTTTGAGATTCCGGACTTGACTCTACTATTCTGTCCTTTTAAGCCCAAACCGCCACAAAATTTGTTACCCTCCTTCCGATGGTATTTCCTTTTTAAAACCCATTGTATTATTTCTTGCATTGCGGTTCGACTGAAGTTTTCTCCTACTTGATTTATGAAAGGATGTGGCAAATACTTGTCACTGTCAGTAGCATTTAACGCCCTCTTCCCTGTGATATAAAAAGAAAAGCATTGAACAAAAGCCAGCGCAGCCAAAACTCTCTTGACTTTTAATTTTGGACACTAATACGTATCCTAAAGTTAAAAATAGCAAGCACTTTGTTTGTTGATGTCTGGGTTACGTCATCTTTGGGTGTCCTGTGGTTTCGATTTCTATGAAAAGACGCCAAAACCTTTTGGCCAAAAGTTGGGACATTTTCGTTATTATATGGAAAAGAACGTACTAAAGGTTCATGTTGCTGTTTTGTTTCCCGTGCATGGCTTTCATTCCACAACGGGAGATCTAACAGCTGCCAGTCACAGTCTTACGCTAATAACAACAACTTTTTCTTGATAAGAGAAAAAAATACGCTGCTGTTAACGATAAAAGAACCTCTTAAAAAACGATGACATCTTAACTTGAATTCCACCTATGTTTAATCTATCTCGGGGTCTTTCTGACGCGAGAGCGTGGCGTAAACTTTCTTATCTTTACAACGCATTACCGATGCTTCTTACTTTGCTTACCTTTATTCAAGATCATCACAGGAGAAATTATCCCCAAATACGCCTGCTAAGCCAAGTACGAAGTATCGCGTGCTGCGAGCACCATAGTTTGGCAAACCCTTGTTGCTTTCTGTATCATTATTTCATAGATATGAAACTCTTAAAAACATCTGATAACAAAATGGAAATATGTCCACCAGCCACCGCTGAGCTAAAAACAGTTGTAACCTCTTGTCATCCCAGGGAATCACGCAACTTCCATGTTTGAAAGATGTGTTGCTAGGAAAAATACCTATTATAAGACTGTAGTTACTTTTCTCTCAAATCAGCTGGCTGTAAGCTGACTAGTATTCTTATCTCACTGTAATCATCTCATGTGAAGCACGAACACACCTTGATCCAATTGGGAAGTACCAGTTTCTAGTACGTCCGATCGAATTCTTGCTCGGAATGAGCTATTTTATATTTAGCATGTATACTTACGAAAGACAGAACAATTGCTTCCCACAGTTAATTTCACTTCTTAAAACAAAAGCTCAATCATTTCAAAGCAAGAATTCCTATTGGGACCTTTGATCTTAAAATTGAGACGCTCGAATCGGATTTTTTTGGACTATGAATTTCTTAGCTCAAGACCATTAACGGCTTAGCTTATCTACTGAAGCACACAACCTGTCCATATTGCGGCCTGTTTAACTCAATATTGTGTGCTGTTACCTTAATCGCGTGCATCGCGTCTACCGTAAAATTGCCGGGCAAAGATATGCGCTTATGGAAGGAAAACAACGGACAGGGGCACCATTTAATTCTGCGCCGTTTCGTCTTCGAAGAGCGGAAAATTCTGGTCAGAACAATCTCGCAGCAAGCAGAAATGAGGCCATTTATACAAGAAGAGAAGCTCTTGAGCAATTGGCAAAAGGTACTAATGATAGTGTGCTACAATGTGGTTTTGGATTCCTCACCGCTTACTCTTTTAAGGTAGCGAATCACTCAGGGCATACAAATAACATAATAACAAATAACATAATAAATTACTTGCAAATTTAGCAGAAATCACCGAGTCTTTTACTAGCACAGAATGTTTCCAGCCTCGTAAGTCACGGAAGTATCGTGACCGGTCACAAATTTTCCGATCTTCCGCTGTAGGCCAAGGTTAGTGTGTTGGACCAATTCAGCTTAAGGCTCAGCGGTACATTAGGTAATTGTACTTGAAAAAAATGTATCCCGTTTTTTTCTTTTTTTTTTTTTTTTTGTCATCAGGAATGCGTTCGTTTTATTCCTTCTCAACTCTCTACGTCTTTTAATATCGCAAATACCTTGAGGGCAAAACTGCTCATCAAAGTAAACAAACCACATATCTTGAGCTTGTTTAAGTCCATATAAAGGTAAACAAATTACAACTGTTTAGCTTCTTTACATTTATTTCATTTTATTTTTATTCTATTCAATATTTGCCAAAGAAGGCAAACAAAGCACAAGACATACAATATAGCGCAATCGGTGCCGAATATGAAGAGAGAAGGAGAGTGGGAGGAGTGGGCAGGGATGCAGCATCTGCTGATGCTAAATACAGCAGACCCGAGAGTTTATTTTGGTTGGCTTATGTTTGATCTAACGTAAGTGACAACTTTATCCGAAACTCTAGATGTTGGATGAAGACGTGACACTATCGTGAAATGTCCCATTCATTTATTCTTTTTTTCCTTTCCTTTTATTTGTTTTCCTTCCACGTGATGCGTGCTGTCTTTAGAGAGGAAACCTTGGTTACCGCCGCAGCCGCCTAAATTTGATATTTTGCGGCAGCGGGGGTGGAAAGCTGTTGTTATTTTTCTTCCCCACCAACTCTGTAAGAACATAATCACATTTTGTTCAGCTTCATGTGTGTTTTTCGCGTCAAACTGCAGGCCTTCCATGACGTATTTCTATCTAGTAGGTCTTGTTTTTCGTCAGGGTAATAGTCCTAACCAAAATTTATCAGGTTTGCGCGACTTTTCAAAAATTAAGCATATAGAGCCCGAACATTTTAGAGCGAACTGTTGTACGGTAGTGTTGAAAACAACACGAACAAATTAAGCCTTTGTAGAAATTGGATGCTCTAAGTACCGTTTTTTTGCAAGTCTGACAATGCGGACATGATATTTCTCTATAGCTTATTTTTGACAAATTGTTATTCATTATTGCAGAACGAGAGTGGCGAAAGCAGAAGTCCGAATACGAGAGTTATATCATGACTTTGGAAGCCGAAAGAGACGCACGGTCAAGACATGATGGAATGATGAAGGTAACCTTTTTGTTTGTTTACTTTCATAAACCTCAAAACAGCATTCAGTGGGATGTCACTCTTCGTTCTTAAAATCTTGTTATTAAAATACGACGGCGTGTAAAGGGTCTAACAAGGTTGTAAAAACAATGATTACAGATATGTCATCAGTTCTTAATCTAATTACAAACGAGCCTCTTCACAACGGTTATTACTCGATTTGGTGTGCAGTGAGTTGAAGATGAACCTTTCTTTACCTTCTATTGGTCACCTGTCTTTCGTGTTCTTTGTATCATGTGGCATGCAAGTAGAAAAGGGCCCGAGGTCCAACAGCACTATAGTTTCAGTACAAGGAGTCAGGAGTGATCTTTCTTTTTGAAATCTACACAATCAATTCAGTGGCGGATCTAGGAGAGCCCCTCCCCTTATTTTTAGACCAAACTGAGGCCCGATGGGCCAAAAAATTTTTTGGAGACCGGACCCCCTCTTATACCAAGGTCTGGATGACCGCCCTCCCCCCCCCCCCCCCCCCCCCTTATCTGAAGGTCTGGATCCACCCACTGCAATTGTTAATCTTTCGACAAGACAAATCAGAATTGCTGATACTCCTGACCTGACGAAAGAATGGTCCCAATCAATCAGGTAAAAGTTAGGGCGATCGCGCTATTGGAGGCCTGTGACGTCACTAACAATGGTCGCCATCTTGGTCGCCATATTGGATTTTACCAAGAATAGAAATCAGGTTAAGTCGGTTAATACCTCGATAAATGGTATTTTTTTTGCACGTGACATGCAAAAAAATACATAAATAAGCACTTTGCATCATTCCACCAACAAGCTTTACATTTATTGCTGAACGAAGTTGAAAAAACATGCATTTTCAAAAAAAATGGCTTGACCACCTGCTACTTATGACGTCATACCTCATAAACATAGCAACTGACCATCACTAAACTTGTCTCAAAATGTGCGCGAGGGAAAAAACGAACAGCTACTGAAAACAGGAAAAAGTACAAATAAACCTGCGAGAGGAGGGTGGCACCCCCCCCCCCCCCCCTGTACGTCCAAGGGTTAATAAATGAATTAATAAATAGAAGAAGGGTACTATATTTTTAAAAGCCACCATGTGCCTCGGTACTTGACTGTACTGATGATACAGATCAATAAATGCTTTATTGAGTGAGTAAGATGAAGCAAATCCTGTGTAAGGATTGGCTATGTGAGCCATCTTGCCCGCTCGGAAATTCCTGCTTTGGTTCCACAGGGAAAACTTCTCCTTTTGGTCATAATTATAATAAATCCTTAATTGAACGAGCTTGTTCGATCAAGATGGCCTAATATTAGCCTCGTTCTTTTTTTTTTTTTGCGATTTCATTGATCACGACTTGGTCTCGGTCCATAAATACGCAAACATTACTCGGCCAATGCGCAGCCATCTTGACCTAACGCTTGCAGGGGGTGGTTAGTAACGCACTTATTTCATCTTAAGGACAGGTTAAATAAAATTGCCCAAGTTTTAGAAAGAGTCACCTTTGCAACCAATCCATTTCGTGCTCTTTTTGTGTTTCTTCTTCTCGTTAATCGTTGTTTGGCCAACTCAGTGTCCTTTAAAGCGCGCAATAAGATACTCAACGGAACAAAGGGAATGGTTACAGAAAATTAGCACCTAATTCTACGTTGCCTTTTGTTAGACTAGCTGGAGCCAAAACCTTAATCTACATATTTACAGAGCGAGCATGTTGTGTTTCTAAGCTTACAGCTCCCCTCTATTTGTTATGTGAATACAATGTCTCTGGTTAACCCTCAATTATTTCAGTGCCATGGAGACCTCAAACTAATACGAGTATTAGGCTGTCCAGGAGGTATGCCCTTCAAAACATAAGAACCTTAGCATCAATTGACAAAGTTTATTAATTTTATTTGTACAAAGATTATGCGTTAACATTCACATACAGCTATCCATGAGATATCCCTGGTATATTTGGCCAAGAAATGCCAAAAACTTGACAATTACCCTCAAGAGTTCAAGCACGGATTTTGTCATATTTTGTAGTCTAAGTGCTGCAAGTATCATTTTCAAGGTTAATGAATTAAGACCATGTACTTGATTGAGTCTGAGGACAAAATAATTTTCTTTGTCAAGTGGATATTTCAGTCAAGTACATAAGTACTTTATATCATGGCTAAATGCTCCATTTTTGGCACAGATTAACTCTGACTCGCTTGATCCTGCTGAGAAGGCCCACTTACCAGTGACCCTAGTAAACGAGTCTCTTAAGAATCAGACCAAGGCGGTGCTGCTTGCAGAACTTGTCTCCATGGAGTTGTTTTATGGCCTGGAAGACTTGATGAAAGCTGGCCCAACGGGAATGGCTCAGGGATTCACAAACCCTAAACTGTACAGCAGTCTCACTGACAGAGATTTACTTTTACAAAGTGCAGAGACACTCTTAGAGGTAATGGCGAAAATGTATTGTCTATATTCCACTGATTACACAGAAGGATCAGAAGGTTCCGTCACTATAAGTGAAACTCGTTTAGGCTTTTGATAACTATATAGTACGATTCTCAAATGGCCCTTATGCATGATTACGTCAGACTACCAAATTCCATCACCAAGCCTCGTTTGTAAACAAAATTCTTTGCATTTGCACTCCTTGTGCATGGGTATTCATTTCAACTCTTCTGCCTTGGGAATTTATTTACGCAAAACGTTAAAACATTACAATTTCAAAACGAGGTGTGCTAGTGTGACATAAACGTGAAAAAGAGCTATTCTAACACGTCTTAGTTTGGCGTATGATATTTGAGTGTCAATGTATTTAGCACGAAATTGCTTATTGGGAAACTGTTTTTACGGGACCACCATTTTACGAGGTCATCCGAGGCACGAGAAGTTCTAGCCGTTTGCAGGACAAAGGCAGTACCTTCATTTCTCAGTCATTTAAAGACCCTGAGTGTTGGTCCCTCCCCGGGAATCGAACTGAATCGACCTCCCTCTCTACAGCCAAGCGCTCCCCCGACTGAGCAAATCCTGCCTCAGAAATTTAATGTGAAAAAAATAGCCGGTTTATGAGCCATCCACTATATGCATGTGGTTGTTATTTTTGGCGCAGATTTCAGTTTGAAAAGTAATACCTTAGCTGGCAAGATTAAGGACCCGGAATATCCTTTGGCTTTCTTAATCCATTTCCATTTTTTTATAATTGTTGTTGTTCTTGTCTTTCCTTCTTTTTCTTCCTACCTTGTTTTTGTTATTCGTTCTTTCTTTGTCTTGATTTTTTTTTTATTCTATAACCAGTTAACAGAGTACTTCTTCATGAAGAGCACACTTTCCGATGATGACAATAACACAAACACAACACTAAGAAAGCTTGAGGCTCAAGAACAGACAACAGAAAAGCCTGACGGATTTTTGGCTCAAGGTTAGTTAAGAACTTGCTACCTCCTTCCAGGGCGTGATGGAAGAGATTAAAAAGTCTTTTTAGGAAGTCTTTTTCGGTTTCAGTACACATTACATCTCACAAAGTACTTCCTTCTCCTGAAACTGTTCTAGGAAGGGTTTTAATGTCAAGTGATAAAGACTGTTCTAGACCCCTAATGCAGCGTGTTCAGTGAAAGGAAAAAGGGATAGACTGCAAAATCTTTGTCAAGCTTTTCATCACATGAACAGCCTGATTACTACGGCGGGTAAACAAACGGTGAAGAGGTAGCTGCGTTATTCACCATTTTGCTGCAGCTAGTTACTTCAAAATATACCGAGAGCAATCAGTTTTTTTAAGGTACTTATGTTTGATACGCGATGCACGGCGACAAGAGATGGCGATTAAAACGAATTCCCGCTGCGAGTGTGATACTCGGCAAAGTACCTAAGTTACGTGAGGTGGTCTTGTGGAATGGAAAACGCACGAAACACGTTTAGATGCGAAACTCAGCATTTGTGGAACGGTTCAAGGTTTTTTTTGTCTCATCCTGCGCGCGGATGACTGTTCGTTGTTCACTTGTTTCATGCATATAACAGCTGCACTAGAATAGACAACAAGAATAGAAAAAAAAAAAAAAAAAACACTAGGAAGAATTCGTCTATATAACTCTTTTATCCATAATAGATAGCCATATAACGGGACCTCTCTCTGCGATATCGGTGCTTGATCAGTGATAGAGGTTGTGCTTTTTGAGGAAATGTGTAATCAGGTTGAATTCTAAAGAAATGGTGCAGGTACAATATAGGAAAATTTATACTTCAATAATCGAGATAAGATAAAGGTTAAGATTTGAGTGGTTTTAAGGACACCTGCTGTTTCGTTTGCAAATTCCCGTCTATTTTCATTCTACTTGAACACGTGTAAGAATTTCCATGATAAAAGAAAAGCAAACGACCGTGAACAAAATATATATGAAGAGCGGACGTAAGCGACAAACAGTTGTGGATCTTTCAAATGTTTGTTTCTCCCGGCTTATTTCTAGAGCAATAGTCCATCGCATCGTTTACACTTACTTTTTGGATGAACATCAGTTAATATACATGTACAAGTGGAATATGAATATTCAAATCCTCAAACTTTAAGCTGTCGCCATATATGGTCAGCATTCTGAACATTATTATCGACCTATTTCCTACTTCATGGTATTATGACAAATTCTTATAAGATAAAGAATCACGTAATATACAGCCGATCATATTTACTGGTAAATAACTTTGACATCGCCTGGTTCTTTCTCAGGAGAAGACACACTGCACAGCACACCGAGAACTGAGTCATCTTACGAACGTAAACTGCTGCGTGTCAGAGAACGGCTTGGCAGACTAAAGAGGACAACAGACTCAGCTGCTTTGGGTTTCCTTTCTAGTTTTCTGGACGCCAAGCTTGAAGAGAAAGAAAAAGGTAAGAGCATGCGTAGTATTTACTTATTCCTGCCTCATTGGTAAGTGCAGAGGATGCTCAAATTGGAAGTTCAATTAAAACTCCTTTAGAATTTTGCTTTGGAAAATATCAAGAAACAAGGTGAACTTTGATAATAGTTGGCGTTCCTCATGTCTGTTCTCCAGTTTTTTCTAACTGTTTCTAAAACTAACTGCAGGATAAAGCACGGCAGGTCTTCTTAACTGAAAAGCAAAAATCACTTTTTTTCTGTAGACAAGTGCTGCACACTAGTGACGAACAATTTTATTTCCTGTGTTATCTTTTTATCTCTCAACCTCGCCTCCGCTCCGGTCTCTAAGAAGAGAGGTCCTGGGAAAGAGGTTTATTATCTTATCGCGCCACGTTCATCCATTATTTGCAAACACGCCTAATGAAGAACAATCACAAGTGCATCCGTCAATTTCCAAAAAATAAAAGCAAAGTGGATGCATTATAAAACTGATAAATGATACCGCACAGTTTACGTCTGGCTCGCCTGATTAATGATCATACCGATAGGTATATCAATCAAAATGCCGCGGCAAGTCGTTGTTTTAGAGAATGAGAAGCACAAAACTCAACAGTTACTATAAATTAAAAGATACTATCTATTTCTGTTTACATATATTTAAGGACAGCAAGCTTGCCCACAAGATTTATAGGGGAATCATTGCTTACATTTTTTGCCGCATTAACATATGCTTATCTTTTTCTGATAAAGCTAATAAAATAAAACCTCTGAATATTGAGAGAGCCTAACAATTTCAGGTATATCTGAAAATTTGTGTCCCATGTATAACGAAAAGGTTCGGAGAAATTATCTCTGACAAAGTGGAAAATTTACAAAGAATGCATGAGCTCATGAACATTTTTGCCACGCAGCAATTTTGCAGTTTTTGATTACCTAAATTTCCTTTGTCATTGATTGCAAACAGCTGAAAATTGCACAAACTGCTCAAATTAACCAGCTCTCTTAATTTTTGTGCGTAATTGTATAAACGGTGACGTTTTCTAAAGGTTAACTTGACTATGCTAATAAGCAAAAATGTAAACAATGACGTCAGCTTGGATTCGTTTATACTGATCGTTTTTCTTTCATTATGCCAAACTGGGCAAGTCATCCAATCTCACCATCAAGTCCCAATGACAAGAGTTGTTGTTGTAATGTTTTTGTTTATTTGTTTGTTTTCATTAATCATTCGCTTAATTAACTGGGCAGTAAATACGTTACACTTACTCAGAAATTGCTGCACTGTAACAGATCAAAGTTAAATTCTAATGACTCATGTTAAGTCATTTGTTGACTTCTTTCAGGCCTACAAGATTATAAGAAGAGGCTTTATGATCTTCTAAAACACTTGGTTTCGTCTCAAGATTCGTCGGCCGGTATGTCTTAACTTGTCACCGTTCTTGATTTATTGGTTAGGGACCGGTCATTATTTATCGAGAGGGGGGGGGGGGGGTGCTGGTGCAATATGAAATATGGCTTGCTTGATTTTTGCTGACCCACCCTTCTCCTTAGGCATGACTTTCCAGACCCCCCCCCCCCCCCCCCCCAAAGAAAAAAAATAAAAAATCGGACATGCATTAACTAAGAAATAAGCAAAGTAAAGCAAATTAAGTTAGTGGAAATAAATGTTGATTTTTAGAAGTTATTTTAATAGTAGTCCTCTCCTCTCCTGCTGTATTTAATTATAAGGATGCAGCTCAACATTTTATTGGCTTATACATTTGCATGTTTTCTTGTGGCCTCCCCTTAAACTTCTGCATAAAAAATGGAGACCCACCCCTTATTTGCACCAGCCCCCCCCCCCCCTCCCCCTCTCGATAAATAATGACCGGTCCCTTAACACATCATGTCCTACTAAACCGCAGAATGACAGTAGTGAGCTTAATTCGAGTGAGGTATACGTATACTGTAGGTCAAAATGGTATTTAAGGCAACAATAATTTGGACCGCAGAGCCTGTGCAGAATCTGAACAAATCTTACAAATCTGCAACTCAATCCTCCCCTCAGTCCCCCGAATTTCGAAGTTTAAGAAGACTGGACCTAAGGAAAGCTCAGCTCGTATCCAAGCGTTTTTTTGACTGGGACCAGTTAGCGTGAATACGTCACCACCACCGGAAAGAACCTCTTAAAATCCGTAAAGGTGCAAAGTTTCAGAGTAATTTGTTGAAAACTACGAAGATCCTTCTCCGCAAAATCGCGAAATTTTACAGACGTTTGTTTGGTGGGGTTCAAGTTCGTGACCACTACCATACCGGCAAACTTCCGTAAAATTTCGCGGCTTTGCGGAGCTATATCCTCGATCGCTTCAGATACGTATCCCGGCTTTCAGGCGCTCTTTCCAGCAGTGTCGATGGGTATTTGAAAATTCAATTTTGGAAGCAAGGACCAACGTTACAATATAGAAGGACCGGATCCTAATAAAGGATATAATCAACTATAAATTAAAATACCGAACAAAAGAAACCTAGTCATTGTATGTAAGACCCTATAGAAGAAAGGCCGTGCCTTCCGAAATATTGGTAATAAAAAATATAATTATATTCTCGACTGCAATAACAGCCTTGCTTTTTTTGGATATTTGCAAACCGGCCTTTATGAAAGGTCTTTTTTTCATAACATTATAGAGTCCGCATAGTACCACCTAAGTTTGCGAACGCCTGATATGGTCAACGTCGCTTTCAAAGAATGAATATAATCTTGATTAATCTCCACCAATATGTCATTACACAAGGACGTAAGAGGTCTGTAGAAGACATGTTGTTTCTGATAAATTTAATAATTGATTGTCAAGTTCTCTGAATTGGCTAAGTGCTCACTTGACCTTTCTATGTCATAATAAGCTATTTTTTATTTCATGTTGATTTATTTATTTATTTATTTTACTAGTTGACAAATTTTTAGCTGGAGATTCTAAGAAAACGTGCGGGAAAACAAGAAATTTGCTTATAAAAACTTAGAGCTATAATTATATGGAAAAAAAGAATGTGTGGGAAAACAAGAAATTTGCTTATAAAAACCTGACAGCTATAATTAAGTGGAAGAAAGAACTTTAAAAGTTCAAAAATAGATTACAAAATAGTTTAATCAAAAGTGCTCTCTCTCTTGTTTGCTAAATATAGAGTTCTTTCTAGTGGCCATACGTAAAGTTTTTTTCCTAGATCTTGGAGCACTACTGAAAAGCCTTATAAAGGGGTTTCAGGACAAGGGTCTAGCTACTGTATTAATACCAGTGCTGTGAGCTTAGAATACATGCAGTCTTTCTCTGCGTCTAGCTAGGTGAATGAAATGGGAGGCAAGCGCCTAATAATAGGGCAATGATTATGAAATTCGACTACGGTGATAGGGTACAGAAAACGTTTTTCTTCTGAATAATACTACCTCACTGATTCCACCGCTTTTTGTCACTGATTCGATCTCTTTATATTCACTGTGAGTAATCCTGAATGTTGTATGCAAAAAGGCGTTCCTATTACTGATGATATTAATGAACTGTAGTCATGTATTCTCTACCAAGATGACGGCAGAATCAATTCTTTGAGGCTTGAGCAATCCCTTTGTCATGTGCTTATGGACAAAGCGCTACTGAACTGCATCTTGCTATTGGACAAGGCCGACATGGAGTCCAGGATGAAAACACTAGCCGTGCCCCAATCGCATTTTGACTATTCGGGTATGTTTCATTTAAATTGACACTCTTAAGACTATCTTAAGGCTCACTCTACGTTAAAATGATAAAGACAGACGTCTGCATAAAGTTTTAATGTGTGATCATATGTAACAAATTCATGAAACCTTTTTTTGTAACATTGACTTTTACTACCCGCACAAGTAACTTGGCGTACAACAGTACTTCTTCGGTTCAGGTTGCAATTTTTGCTGCGTAAAAAAGAAGGCTTTTCTGTTTTCTGAAACAAGTAGCTGCAACAATATTGTTTCGCAACAAGTGAAGCGCGCGGGTGGAAAAACGAGAGATAGATGTTCGTATCATGTACGTGTCCGTGTGTATCTCTAATTTGCACTCTATCATAGACGTCTTGAATAATTTTAAAATACGCAAACACAACTGCTTCAATTTGAAGTTCAGTATACATGTCTTATTCATCTTAAGTGACGTGCACATGCATACGTGATCATTGTTCTTTCAGGAATTATCAGTATGACACCCATACAATTTGACTGTTCGAGTCAGTCTAGCGATGACTTTGTCCCTTCTCCACCCCTCTCAGGAACAGGGCGCCTGACATCTGTTGACGAGGGCGTGGTATTGGAGAGCTCGAGTGACAGCACCAACAGCCGCGAGAAACTAGCCCCACACCTGGAAAACGCAACGGAGGAGCTGGAAGCGGAAAACAAGCGGTTGTACGAAAGGAATGAAGAGTTACGAAAACGACATCTACAAGCACAGGAAGAGAAGAGTGAACTAACACTCAAAGTACTTGAACTCGAAAGAAATCTTGAAAGAAACGAGAAGAAACTACGCAGCTATAGGCAGTTAGAAACAACTGACGTGATCAATTTGCAAGACAAAGTGGAAGAGAAAGAATTTGAAACATGTGAATTGCTAGCGCGCGTGGAAGAACTCGAGGATGAGCTTCAGGCGAAAGTTCAAGCCACCAGTTTACTTAAAGAAAACGAGCGGCATCTAAGAGGGCAGCTGTCTGAAGAAAGGAAGTATTTTGAGGATCTTGAAGAGCAAAACGCGAAATTGAAATTGAAATTTAAACATCTCGAGGATAGATTTGAGGAAAATGAGCTGAAACTTGCTTCATACACAAAGTCAGAATCACTCGATAGTAACAAAGTTATGAAGCAGTTGGAGAGTTTAATTGCAGAGAACAAAACGCTTAACTTAAGAATATTTCAGCTTCAAGGGGGACTAGCAGAAAAGAGTGACATTTCATCCGCAATACAAAATGAAACAGGGGACTTGAAATTGACCGAAGATCAAAAGAAGAACTTAGAGAGAAAAATCATTGATCTTGAAGTGAGGCTGAAAGAGCAACAAGTAAAAATTCTAAGTGTTAAAGAATACGAACGTAGACTCCGTGCCGAGTTGTGCAAAGAGATGACGAAGAAGTTAACAAAGGCTCAAACTCGAAGTCGCGAACTTGGGGAAAAAATCCTTGAGTTAGAGGCTAAGCTGCGGGATGCAGAGCAGCAATATAACACCGTACAAGGCTTGGACCTGAATGCGAGGAGTGCTATGCTTGACGATATGAGAGCGTTGAAAGACAAGCTACAGTATGCTGAGTCTCGAAATAGGGAGCTCAATCTCACCGTTCAGGATGCTGAAGAACGCCTTCGTCTTTCACAGAGAGAGGTGCTTTTAGTGAAACAGTCTGAAATTGACTTGCGAGAGAAGGTTCAATTGTTAGAGTCGGAAAACTGTAGAATTCAAGACAAACTGCGTACCTCAAAAGAGGAGGGAACAAGCCGCCCTCCCACAGGGAGGACTGCAGATAGACTTGAAAAACTACGAAAGGAAAATGCAAACCTTTCCTTAGAACTGAAATCTTTCAGGGAGAACATTTTAAAACTAGAAAGTGATTTGCTAAGAAAGGATCAGGAAATTCTAACCCTAAGAAATGAATCGGTGGACTTGTCAAGTGAGGTGTGCAAGTTGAGAAACGAACTGGACGAAAGTGTGAAAAATAAAACTGGTGAACTAAAGAAATCGTCGGAGGCACAAGCGAAACTTGCTTCGAGACTTGCTTTGTTGGAAAAAGAATTGATGGAACTGCGCAGGACCAAAACGCAAGGGAATGATCGAGTGGCTGATGTGGTAGATGGTAGAAGTGATTCCACAGGATCTACGTTGTTAATTAGCGATGTGAATTTCGAACTTGAAGTTAACTCGGAAAGCACGGAATCTTTTCTAGAAAAACCAGAAAACTCAAAACCAGAAAACTCTGAGTTTGTTGGTGACTCACTAATGGACAGGAAACAACTTTTGAAAGAACAGAAACAGTTACAGATCGTTATTGGCGAGCTTCAAAATGAAAAGTCTAGAATGGCGAACAGGAATGAGAAGCTGCTCCAAGACCTGAAAACTCTGGAAGCCAATTTGTCGATTATAGAGAGCGCATTTCGTTTATGTCGTTCAGAAAATGAATGTCTGCAGCAAGAAGTTAACATAAAGGCAGCTGAAGCTAACACCGTTAGAACGTATGCTTCTTTTTGCAGCGAGAAAGCAAATGAACTTCGGTCGGAGATGGCCGCTCACAGAGAAAGCGAAGCCTGTCTGGAGAAGAGATTATCCGACTTAGAGAAGGAATCGGCTCAAGTGCGAAATGAGATGGGACATGAGATGTTGGAGATTTCGGAACTTAAAGAAAGGAAAGAGTCGCTAGAAAAGAAAATTGTGGATGCGAGCCGTGTTGTCGACCATTTAAAGCAAGAAATTGTCGGTCTTGTTAGTGGCATGTTAACATTGCAGAGAGAGCTCAATGTCCACATTGATAAGATGTTAGATTGTCTTGGATTAGACGAAAAAAGTGTTCAACACTTTAGAGTCAGACAGCTATCTGTGGACTCAAATGACATCTCCACACAAACTGAGGAATCAGGCAGCGAATTAAGCAGTGAACTAAGCGAGGTATTTTTGAGTAGTTCGCCATTTCCCTTCCGCCTACTGCCAGACAAAGACGGGTTTTTAAACCCTTCCGATGTAAGTGTCATACGAGAGAACAAAACCGAGATTCTTCGCCTACAGGGCGAGTTGAAAGCTAAAGTTCTTGCAATTAAAGACTTCCTGAATTCTGATAAAGGCAGTGTGGCAAAAGTTGATGACGAACGAGGTGGTGAGGCTCATACTAAAGTAACCCTTGGAATTTTGGCAGTCGGTCCCAAGAATACGTCCGGGTTACCCCGACTAAGCAAAGCTGAACGCGTGAAGCTTTCGAGTTTACTTTCAAGATTAAAAGAAGAATTAGTCCGAGAAAGGAAAACAAATAACGATGGCAGAAGCAGTGGAGATGGAAACGATCTTTGCCGTCTTTACGACAATTTGGAAAGTAAGCTGTCGCGGCTTTCCTGTGAGCTTGCGACAAAAGAAAATGAGATCACAGATTTATTAAGTGAGAGAACACAGCTCCAAAATGAATTGGAGGAGTGCGAGAAGGGTCTTACGGTTTGCCGGCACTGTAATTGTAAAGTTTCGCAAGAGCTCGAAGAGAAACGAAAGCGACTGGAAGGAAGTCTTATTTCACAAGCCCAGGACACCTCCAGGCTTGAAAGCGAGATTTGCGAGTTCATGGAATACAGGCAAAGACTTGAGGGGGAGCTGGATTTAATCAAAGGCCAGATAACTAATCTGGAGGACGAGCTTGATGTTAGAAAAATATTAATCGAGAGATGCATCGGACCGAGGCGTGAAGGGGGTGAAAGGTAAGATGCACCTAATGGTAGCTGCTTTCAGGATTTCCTGTTGCTTTCTAGGGAGCTGTTTACATGGAAGGAGGAAGATCCTAGAAGGCGGAAAACTTTTCGTTGGGTTTACGTGCAGAGGTTTCGGTCCGTGTGGTGCCTAAGTAGAGAAGGAATTAAAGATGGCGGGCGTCAAAAACAAAAATGCAATTCGGGTCCTTCTGCTCTTTTTACTGGCGTTAATAACTACCTAATAATCAGCTCGTGGTAACGCCAAACGAAATAGTCGGCCTTTATTGCCATGATTACCCACTGAACGACCTGCCGCAATTTTTGTACTAGTACTAGGATGTTCCTAGCGAAGGTAGTTTACACATGATGGAGCTAGGAATAAGATCCTAGTACCAGAAAGATTCTAGTGCTAGGGACAAGTACAACCCTTTGCATGTAAACTGTATACAGAAAACATACGGCGCTAGGATGATCCGCCGTCTAGGATTTTACTGGTGCGAGGACCTTCCTTCCCCATGTAAACAGCCCCTAAGTGTAGATGAAGGACCACGGCAATTGAGAAACAGCAGCGACGGTCATACGAGAGCTGTTACATTCGGCGCGAATAACAAAAACCAAATTTCTCACTCCCTTTTTGCATGAATGAATGCACACCCCGTCATGTTGAAAACGCATGGCCAGTTAAATACGGAAAGCACCTGATAAAGAGCTGGAAAATGGTCACTTTGCCATCCCTGTCGTAAAAGCGATGCTTTAAGTGCCATCATTGTATAAACAGTTATCACGTTTGATTCATTGCCGTCCAGGAAAACAACCATGGACTAGAAACATTATAAGTACAGATTTGTCATTGATTCTCAAAAAAGGTCAGTTGAGCACAATCATTACAGATAAAAGGCGGGAGAAACCAGATTTCAATGTATTTTTAGTCTAAGAATAGAAGAATAGTGTTTGTTTACGATGTAACACTGCTTAAAAGTGTTGAATTGCAGTAATAAAATTCAGGCTTGACATGAAAATGTAAACAATGTATCTAACCATCATGATTTCCTTTACCATTATGATATTAAATAACAATTTCATTTCCCTGTTTTTTTTTTTTTTTTTTTTTTTTTTTTTTGTCAAACGTACTTTTCTTTCAAAATAGGGAAATTACAAATAGCGACTCATCTAAAGATGAAACTGACGATTTCAAGCCAAGTCTGCCTGGGAAAAAGCGGAAGTCTCAGAAACGTGTGACGTTTGAAAACTTTGACAGCAGCGAGACAGAGGAAAAATCCTTCAATAAACGCAGGCGACAGAAATCCGACATTCTAAACGGTCAAGAAAGCGAAGAGTTTCATTTAAACCCAAACCGTTGGAAGGAATCTGACATGAACGCGAGTGACATTGACCTTTGTGAGCTCTTAGCTTCAATCCCGCGGGATCCCCCGAAAAAAGCACCAACCCCGGAAGAGCTAGAAATCTCCAATATGGCAAATAGACTCTCAGGCTACGATAACATGTCCTTCGAAGATAAGGTTGAGTATGCAACAATAATAAGAAAGAGCGAAGCAGCCGGACCTGAAGGGTCCAACGACGCACAGCGTGTTCTAATAAATGGAGTTGATAAGCATCATAAAGGCTCCAATGAAGATGGTCGGGCTGATCACGATGATGATGGGCAGGTCACGTGCCAAATGTGCGGCTTGTTTAGGAAACGAAGCTAGTTCTATCAGCCACTGTGTTTTGTCAGTGGCGAAATATGAGAGCAATGAGGTGGACAGGTGGATAATATTGAACAGTGGCTTGGTGGTGTGGGAAAAGAGGATATTACGTAGCCGTGGGGAAGATACGAAATTTCCTTTCGAATGCGCGAGAAGAAATTTCTTAACTAGAAGCGGTCATGTAGTGTTCTGCGTATTATATAAACACCGATTGAATACCCAACTTGAAGATTTTTTTCGCTCCTAAAGACACGATTTATTATGTAACCAATAGGCAACTGTGATTTTTTTCACGTGTGGAAATTATAGCATGTTTCGCTTGTACGCTCACCTGGTATTTGATTGGTGTTTATATAATATATATATATATATATAATCTAGTTTTTCTGGTGTCAACTTGAGATTCGACGTGGCATTTTATTACTATTTAGTTTCGTACCGTACTACATGTACGGCACTCCTCAGTAGGTGTTATATATATATTCATTAAATGTAGTTCAGGACTTCAGGAGTGATGCATCGTTTTATTGCTACAGGCTTGTTTCGTATGGTCAACAAGTGACCACACTCATCAGGCAACATCAACGAATGACCGGTAAATTTAAATGCTGGCGGTTAAATACAGATTCCAATAGTTGCTAAGGTGATAATTATTGCGTTACGTTATCTTAAGGTTTCTGAGTACGTATCTGTTTCTGTGAGGGCACGAAGTCGCTAATTCATTACGTTTGTTGAGGCTACGTAGGTCTTTCCTGCAGATTATTACAAATTTTTCGTAAAGGCATAAACTGCATTTTTTAGTTATGTTGTTGTAAGGTTTGCATTTTCTGAGGACTTTCCATGCTATATTGAAGGGTTTCTCGGCGTCTTTCAGTTTCCATACTGTAGCAATAAAACGATGAATCACTCCTGAAGTCCTGAACTACATTTAATGAATATACTATGCTCCTCTAAGAGTTGAGCGCTTTTTGAAATCCATTCACGGCAAGGATATAGATGAATGGATTTCAAAAAGCGCTCAACTCTTAGAGGAGCATAGTATTGATGTTGCCTGATGAGTGTGGTCACTTGTTGACCATACGAAACAAGCCTGTAGCAATAAAACGATGAATCACTCCTGAAGTCCTGAACTACATTTAATGAATATATATATATATATACATGTAATCCGTAAAGTAAAATCACTCAACTCTGATGACCATAAGTTTAACTCAACTCTGATGACCATAAGTTTATATATATATATATATATATATAATCCGTAAAGTAAAATCACTCAACTCTGATGGCCATAAGTTTAATACAAACTTGTTTCGTAGGTGTTACCACCCACTCCTCAGTTAAACTTACAATGGTTGGTCCCTTGTTTGCAATTGGCTACGTTATATGTATGACTTCGTAAGACGCACAAAACTATCCAACTGTTAAAATTGTGCGCGTGCCTAAAGAACATTTGCGCGCGCTACTTGTTTCGAAAGAACTTATTTTAGGCTATATCTTAAAATGTATTTACGTCTGTGCCTACATGTCGAAATGAGTTCATTTCTTCTATTAAGCGAAGCCATTTGCGGTTTAGTTAATATGAAATATTTTTCTGCAATACACAGGTTGCATCGTTTCGTTTGATTCGAATATGCCTTAGCTTTAGCTGGAATTTTCCAGGTGATGTCGTATTCCTGTTTACGATCCTTTAACTGCCATATGCGCTTGCTCAATTCTGTCTCGTTCTTTCTACTTTCCTTATTAAATGATATCTTATGGTTACGCCATCTAGTTTTAAATTCATTGGATGTTAAACCTACATATGTCTCTGTGCTTTCTTGTGACTTAACAGTGGCTTGATAAACTATTTCCTTAGTTAGACATTCTCTGTTTAATGGACACTCCTCTTTTTTTCTGCAATTACACGTTCTATCTAAATTATCTTGGTCTTGCTGCTCTGCTTTTTTCAGGATGGTTTTGTTGTGTCCATCTATGATTTGTTTAACGTTAGGCATACAACTATAGCTAAGTTTGAGCGTGTTCCTGTTAAATATTTTTCTTAATTTGTGGCCGCTTGTGAAACATTTATCTATTAACTTAAAGAACTCTTTACCTACATTAGTTTCAACGTTCTTATTGTATGGTGGGTTGAACCATATTACATTACGTCTCCGTGTACGCTGTTGTGTTGCCGCTCTTGGTGCTGGTGGTTTAAACTGGAGTCTGTAATCGTAACCGCTCTTCCGCAATGCCTCTTGGTATTCTGGTGCCGCCTCGTCGAATGTTTCTTCGTCGCACGATATTTCAGATAGCCTCCTGTTGATCGATTCTGGGATATTTCTAATGATGTTGGGCGGGTGATTTGATTTGCTGTGTACGTAAAGCGGGTGGTTTGCTGGTTTGGGGTATGGTTTGTACTTTCCAGTGTTCAAATCGAGCGTTACGTCGAGGAAATCAACCACTTTTTTGTTTGCTTCAATAGTGACTCGTAACCCATTTTCTGCGAAAACTTTGCAAATTTCCTTCTTTGCCTTCTCTATCTTTCTGGGTGTTTGAGACATTACCGCCAGACCGTCGTCCCTGTATAGGCCGATATTGATCCCCTGGATCTGTTTTAACTGTGCAAGTAGAAAACAGCCGACAAGTTCACATGTTTCTGCCCCGTCGTAGCTCCCCATTGTAACATCGAAAAGTGTGGTCGAAGATCTCTTCTCCCATGGGTCGCCTTTGAGGAACAGAAGTGAGTGCTTGGCGTTAATGATTACTTCGCGTTCGTCGGCTGTGATTGTTTATTTTGCCAATTTCGCCAATATCGTGCGACGAAGAAACATTCGACGAGGCGGCACCAGAATACCAAGAGGCATTGCGGAAGAGCGGTTACGGAAATTGGCAAAATAAGCAAACAAATCCTTGAGAAGATCAACCGAAAGCTTGTAAATGCTACTGCCGTCAACCAGTGGAAAAATACATCATCTGTACTAGAGTGGTACAAACAATTAACGAATAAGACTGGCTCGGCATTTATATGCTTTGATGTTGTTGAATTCTACCCTTCCATTTCAGAAGAGCTCCTACAGCGAGCCTTGGACTTTGCATCTAGACATCTAACAATCACAGCCGACGAACGCGAAGTAATCATTAACGCCAAGCACTCACTTCTGTTCCTCAAAGGCGACCCATGGGAGAAGAGATCTTCGACCACACTTTTCGATGTTACAATGGGGAGCTACGACGGGGCAGAAACATGTGAACTTGTCGGCTGTTTTCTACTTGCACAGTTAAAACAGATCCAGGGGATCAATATCGGCCTATACAGGGACGACGGTCTGGCGGTAATGTCTCAAACACCCAGAAAGATAGAGAAGGCAAAGAAGGAAATTTGCAAAGTTTTCGCAGAAAATGGGTTACGAGTCACTATTGAAGCAAACAAAAAAGTGGTTGATTTCCTCGACGTAACGCTCGATTTGAACACTGGAAAGTACAAACCATACCCCAAACCAGCAAACCACCCGCTTTACGTACACAGCAAATCAAATCACCCGCCCAACATCATTAGAAATATCCCAGAATCGATCAACAGGAGGCTATCTGAAATATCGTGCGACGAAGAAACATTCGACGAGGCGGCACCAGAATACCAAGAGGCATTGCGGAAGAGCGGTTACGATTACAGACTCCAGTTTAAACCACCAGCACCAAGAGCGGCAACACAACAGCGTACACGGAGACGTAATGTAATATGGTTCAACCCACCATACAATAAGAACGTTGAAACTAATGTAGGTAAAGAGTTCTTTAAGTTAATAGATAAATGTTTCACAAGCGGCCACAAATTAAGAAAAATATTTAACAGGAACACGCTCAAACTTAGCTATAGTTGTATGCCTAACGTTAAACAAATCATAGATGGACACAACAAAACCATCCTGAAAAAAGCAGAGCAGCAAGACCAAGATAATTTAGATAGAACGTGTAATTGCAGAAAAAAAGAGGAGTGTCCATTAAACAGAGAATGTCTAACTAAGGAAATAGTTTATCAAGCCACTGTTAAGTCACAAGAAAGCACAGAGACATATGTAGGTTTAACATCCAATGAATTTAAAACTAGATGGCGTAACCATAAGATATCATTTAATAAGGAAAGTAGAAAGAACGAGACAGAATTGAGCAAGCGCATATGGCAGTTAAAGGATCGTAAACAGGAATACGACATCACCTGGAAAATTCTAGCTAAAGCTAAGGCATATTCGAATCAAACGAAACGATGCAACCTGTGTATTGCAGAAAAATATTTCATATTAACTAAACCGCAAATGGCTTCGCTTAATAGAAGAAATGAACTCATTTCGACATGTAGGCACAGACGTAAATACATTTTAAGATATGTATGTGTAATCAAATGGTGACGAGTGAAATTAGGGAATAATTTCACGCGCGTTTTGTCCAAATCCTTATAATTTCCCGAGCCTTTAGGCGAGGGAAATTATTAGGACTTGGACAAAACGCAAGTGAAATTATTCCCTAATTTCACTCGTCACCATTTGATTACCTATTAATATCATGGGTGACGAATTACGTTAGCAATCGAGGATTTTTGACTTGTTTATCCTGGATCGTATCAATCGATCGTGAACTCCACTCTCTCAACGTTTAGAGCTGAAATTTGGCTTAAGTTTTCAGAATTTCTCGACAACATACCTCTAAGAATCCTTCTTGATGTGCTCTTTCGTGTGTTCAGGTTTTCTAAAGCGTCTTTTTATGCCCTGACATCTTCATTCAAGACATGTTAAAACTTCGTCGCCATCTTGAAACGGAGACCTAGGGCAGGTTGCCATGGCAATTTTGTAATTTCACATGTGAAATTACAAATTAACGCTGAAATTTCGCGCCAAAATTAAGGAGTAATTCGTCACCTATGATATTAAGCCTAAAATAAGTTCTTTCGAAACAAGTAGCGCGCGCAAATGTTCTTTAGGCACGCGCACAATTTTAACAGTTGGATAGTTTTGTGCGTCTTACGAAGTCATACATATAACGTAGCCAATTGCAAACAAGGGACCAACCATTGTAAGTTTAACTGAGGAGTGGGTGGTAACACCTACGAAACAAGTTTGTATTAAACTTATGGCCATCAGAGTTGAGTGATTTTACTTTACGGATTATACCGCTCCTTCACTGTAGAGCACTTTATTGGATCACCGGTGAATCTTCAACTTGGATATATATATATATATATATAAAACACAGTAACCCACCTTCTTCAATATTCCCTTATGACTGAAAACGCAATGGTGCGCTATCACATGTACCCGAACTGCGCATGGCCCCTAAACGGGATCTTCGCGGGGTACTTGACATGAACTCGATGTTTATGCCTTAGAACGGTTTCAATTCTTATGAACTTAATTTCCTACAGTGCACTTGAATGAAAGTAGGTATTATGATACCAGCAGTAGAGTAAGTTCCTTAGTGATTTAATTAAGCATTGAACTGATACCGGTAACTAAAGAAATGAGTTTAGACAGAATGTTTATTGTAATTTATTAAGCAAAATTTAACACATATTTAACGGAGAAACCTATATTATTATGAGTAACTTACTTGAATGTAAATTATTTACATGTTATATTTGCAAAAGCAGGGAAATTTCGTTTAGTCGAACAGTTACATTTTAAAGTAGCAGAAACAAAATGGTGATAATTATTGATTCAATTATATACTTTTGTAGTTCAGTTATACTTTAACGTAACTATGTAATTTTTATATTTATGCCATTCATATATATGTATATGTAATCAAAGGCGATGGAAATTACTAGGATTTATACAAAAGGGAAGTGAAATTATTTCCAAATTTCACGAGTTTACCATTAGATTACGTATTGATATCGCAGGTGACAAATTACACTCACAATCGTCCCACACACTGAAAAGTTCAGAGCATAAATTTTGGCTTAAGTTCACAAGTTTCTGAATTTTTCGACAAAACATCTGTTAGAATCCATTTTGAGGTGCTCTTTCTAGTTTCTAGGTTTTATAAAGTGTCTTTTGCTGCCGACATCTTCATTCATAACATTTTTTTAAAAAACTTCAACGCCATCTTAGCACTAAGTCATAATTTCGCGCCAAAATTAAAGAATAATTTGTCACCCATGGCATGTAATGTAATTTAGCAGTTAAATTAACCAATAGTTGTCTTTGTCCGTGGACTAGCTCCCAGAACTTCATGTTTCGGAAGATTGCGGATGGAATTTCAACTTCTAAATGGTCCAGAAATAGCCTACAAAGCTGGCGGGCTTAGCGGGCGAAAGCTGTAGTTTTTGTTAGCCCAGCCGCGTGTAGATTGGGAGCTAGTCAAATTCGCCGCTTGCTTAGCGTGGCAGCTCCGCTACTAAAAACGTACCCAGGCACAACAATTCCGTCAGCTACGCAGGCTAGTCTAGAAACAAGAACGTTAATAATCAAACAACATGGAGACGACCAGTGTAGGCTAACTTCAATGTGAGAAAACTATCCGATCGCAATTCCAAATTATGCTATATACTTGCTTGTTATCTTGAAACTTCGTATATTTTTGTGTTTATTTCCTGTGTTAATTTTGTTTGTTTGCTTGTCTAACCTTTGAAGCCTAAATGCGAAGAGTTGATATTACAACAAGATGATTTCCAGGGTCAATGTGATTACGTTGGATTTCCAGAAGGCCGATAAATGTCTCGCCCCATGTAAGCGAATCCAAGGCAGTCTTGGATTCCTTGATTCCACGCCGTGGATTCCAGATTTCAGGTATTTTTGATTCTGGATTCCAATCTTTATTGGGATCCAGATTCTTTACGCCGTATTCTGGATTCCAAAGATCAGGATTCGGGATTTCACCAGAAAATTGAGGATTCGGGAATCTGGACTCCCTTACATAGGGCAAATTGTCGGATTAGGTTGGGAAACTGACGCGCATATATAAGGAGAGTAAACAAAAACAACGGTTAATGGCATGTTGACAACCTATCTTTAAGACAAAATAATTTTCGGCATCAATAGCGATTATGTTTTTATTACCCTTTGTAGTATAATACTGAAAGAGTTTGTAGTAACGTATACATTTAATAAAAACACAAAAAAAGAAGAAAAAAAACTTGTACTCACATTCAGTTCAGTTATTTCTTAAGAGGTCTTTCGCTGTCGTCGAGGTCTAAATATGAGGTCTCGTACTCCCGCCCTTCTACTTCTTCGTAACAGTACTGAAGATGAAGATAAACTCGTAATACACCAGTTTAAATTTAGCTACAAAGACACAGAATGGTTGTATTGCTACTAAAATTTAAACTGGTGTATTACGACTTTATCTTCATCTTCAATACTGTTACGAAGAATTAAAATTCCAAGAAGTTAACTTTAATTGTAAAATACGGACGCATGGTCAATGCGGAGTCGGTCTTCCAACGCTTATGCTCATCAGTAGACCCAAGGAGATTCTTAGGTTATTTGAAAACTTTTTTTTTATTTTCCTTTCTTTTATCTCTGTCTAAGCGATCACCTCACTAGTAGATACCTACATCAGTTTGTCCCTGCGTTATTAGTCAATAATAACTCTCTATTAGTCGTGGTTTTAGTTTTGAATCGCACACTAAGGGTACGTATGTTCTTGCTGAGTCAAATCTGGTACCCAGATCTCACTATCGTCTATCGGTGGTCTGCTTGTTGGCCCGATTGTCAGAGATTTGATTTCAAGGTTGCGTTCCGTTTTAGATGTAGGTGACTGTAGTTTTTTTTCTTCTTTATTCATTGCTCTTGGAGTGTGTCTGGGATCACCAATTAGTCGCTACCTTATAAAAGTGAGGAAATTATGAAAGTCAATCCATTACCATCAAATTAAAATTATCCAGGACCAAAAACATTTAATATAACTGGCTTTCCAGCTCTTTTATCACTAGCATCTCTTAAATAGAAATGGGTATATATTTAAAACTAATGATGAGTCAGCCTTTGGACTTTCAAAATGACACTAACCCTAAGGGGAGTGGTCTGTGGGGTATACGGAAACTGAGTACATACACTGAGTATTTTTTTTCATTTATTAACTAAAAGTTTTAACTGGATGTACCATGCTTAACTCTTTCGCAATACTGAAAGCCAGGGCTTCGGATCAGACTACCGGGGTGTTGGCCTTGACTAGAGCTGTTCAGCTCACATAAGCTCTCGCCATTTGATTCTGAGTCATAGTTGTGTTTATAGTTATATGACTTACAGCCCCAACCATAAATTAAACAGTCAATTGCACAGGCCAGTTCATTCTGAACCAATCTGATTGACACGCGATGATGAACTAGTTGGTGATCGTGCCTTCGCACTCGGCAGCGGAACTCGGCATTTCGAAACACATTACCTGTAGTGGAAAAAGAAATGGGCGCACATTAGGCTGGCTACTTAAGGGTTTGCAATATTTTCAGCACTTAAGATCAATACTTCGACGGTTTTTCACATGATGCATTCCATTATGGTTAAACAATACATTATAGCTTTTCTTGTACATAATGTTGAATTATAATAGCAATGAGAGAACCTTTTGCAAACACCAAAATTTTAAATCAAGGCTTGCAACTGAACGATATGTTCCGAAAATTTAAGATGGCTCTGAACCTGCTTGAATAGGTATTAAATCTTGACGAGACAAGTTGCAATTCTATATTAAACTGAGGGGGATGACCTAACTTTTTACCCTCCTGTTCCTGAGGGCATGAGAATTTTCTCATACCTCTATATTTCTTACAGATTAGACCGCATTCCTTGCTGCATTTTCCAAAATACCACAGACCATCTACGCCACGATGCACGCACGAGTTATTGTTGTTTTCCTCCCCGTAGCTTGCGTTAAGTTTTGAAAAACTCCAAACATTTCCATCTACCCAAGACGGCTCAGAGCTCCCGGTGCTGTTTTTTAATCCGATGTGTAGACAGGAGGAGACCTTTTTCTTTTTCATCGCATCTTCAAGAAAGTCATACTCTTCCTGGCTTCCGATGCTGACCAGATTTCCGAGGTATGAGTCGCAAATTCTCTTAGCTTCAGGCCAGATTTGCTTCCAGTTAGCATTGATGTAATAGCAGAATTGGAGATTGGCAATCCAAGAGCCACCACATCCTCTGTTTGACAAATGCAGGCCTACCAGAATCATGATTCAGAATAAAATAACGATTACTCGGAGGTGTGTACGAAGCCTTCACTGAATATGCCTGAACACTTTATGCAGGGCCATTACCAACATAATGGGAGATTTAAGATCAGTCTTTGAGAAAATTGTGTGGAAACTGTTAACTTATTGGTTTGTCGTTTGCCCTAACTATGATTCTCTGGAAACGCGTTATCCCGCATAAGCGCAGCCCGAGTGGCATTGTGATAAAAGCACATGGTCAGGGAAATCAAAATTGTGATGTGTTGTTTTTTGTTTCTGAGTCTTTTTTCGAATCTGTCGTTTTTCTTGCCCACTGATCAAGAACGACAGTGGAGTCATAACGTATTTATCGGTAATCCAAAAAACGGCCATAATGATGTAATGATGTAACGTTTGACGTCTTTTGTCGCCAAATGGTAGCACAATCTTTGCTTAACAGTTGTGCTTCAAATCGCCTCACTATGAGAATCCAAGACAATCTTGGATTCTGGATTCCACTCCGTTGATTCCAGATTCCAGGTACTGTATTCTAGTCTTTGGGCTGATTTAGCAACAGAACGGGAACGTCAGTTGACGACGGGCAAGCACGCGGAAAGGACTAATCCCACTATACTTTATTTCATGCACATGTATCATTTTGCCATCTCCACCCGCAAATAGCAAAAGCTAGACGAGGCGGGCGGAGAGGAAAGGTTACAGCAGTCATAACAGATAATATAATAATTGTAAAGTAACTAAATAAACTATCTGGATAAATAAGAATTACTGAAAAACAAGCTAAAGTTACAAAATATATAGTCTTACAGAATATTACAAGCAAATTTACTACTAACAGAACCTATTGATTATTAGTACATTAAGTCAAGGATGCAGAATTTGCCATTTTTTGTAGGAGAATGGGCACTTCAACATAATCGTCCTCTGCTTCCATTATCGAGAGCAAAAAGTCATGAAAATTGTTCTTAAAAGCTCCTTTGGAGAGTTGACGAAATTCGTTAGGAATTGCGTTCCAAAGTTTAGCTCCAAACCTGGAAAAAGAATCTTGATTTAGATTCAGTCTTGAAGTTCTTGTTCTTGTTCTTGTTCTTGTTCTTAAAAGCTCCTTTGGAGAGTTGACGAAATTCGTTAGGAATTGCGTTCCAAAGTTTAGCTCCAAACCTGGAAAAAGAATCTTGATTTAGATTCAGTCTTTTCAGTCTAAACGCTACTTCCGGTGCCCAATTTGCCGCTCTGCGATTGGTCAAGCCAGTTGTTTGGTTTGCGCGCGCCTTCGTCAACTGACGTTCCCGTTGTGTTGCTAAATCAGCCTATTGTCAGTGGAAGGTGGATTCTGGATTCCAATTGTTAGTGGGATTCCGGATTTCTTGAGCTGTATTCCAGATTCTAAAACCCAGGATTCCGGATTCCACAAGCCAAAATTTCTTGGATTCCGGAATCCGGATTTTCGAATCAAAATTCCATTTTCTAATGTCATTAACCTCAATGTTCCTTAAAAGGACAGGTTGGGAAGAACAGAGTACCGTATGCACAATTCCAAACCTGAGTTTACTTAATAAATGCAACTGGATACAAATGGAGTACAGAAAAAGTGATTATATTGTGGCATCACTGCACTGTTAGGCCTGTGTTACCTTGCATTATGGTTGATAAATCTTGAATTGTTTTGTTGTCTAGAGCATAATGCCAGATGATCACTCTAGAAAACGCCAAGGAAGAATATGATTGAACGCCGCCTATTTTCATTGCCCAATCGCAACTGCAATTTGCATCAGCACAAGGAAAATTTATCTCTTCTTTTTGTATATTCTCCAACCTACAGACAGTAATTCAAGAGAGAATACCATCAGTGGTATTAGGAGAACAATGTTGCGCAGTTTAGGGGAAAGAGGCTCCGCCATAGATTTTAATATTGATTCTCTTTTTTTTTGCCTCCAGAGGTTTTTCCGGATGGTACTCCAGTTTCCGCCTAGCTCTCTTCAAAATGAAACACTTCAAAATTATAACTTTGACTTGCACCGCTCAAAAAACTCGCAGAACTAGTTCTTCACGGCTTTTTGTATTTCGTTAATTTACGTCAAATTACATCACAGTATCATTTACGACAAAGACCTGAAGACATATCAACACTGCAGTACCTTGTACCATTTAAGAAGAGATAAACGTCACCAGTGTTGTTCCAAGTCAGCGTCACGTGATGCCATTCCCTGACACCAATGGTTGCATTCACACTCGCTATGGTCCACATTTTTCTTAATTCCATGCTTTTTATTGAGGCTGCAATTTCACTTTCATTTGTAAGAATAAGGTTAAGCCCACAATCACCGCTACCAAATTCGATTAAACGTTGGTGTGAGTCAGCCTCGCAAAAAGCCACCCAGAATGAAACTGTGAATCCAGTTTGGTTGCAGTATTTCACGTCCGCATAACAGGAGTTTTCTCTCCAGCCCAAATCAATCCATGTGTCTTTATCGTACAGATCGAGCCCAAGCTGAGGAGAGGACCACTTCATTTCAACATTTCCTGAAAAAAAATCACTCTTATTAATTATTTTTAGGGCGACAGGGCGGTTCCGTTTTGTTTTTGTTGTTGTGTGTTGTTTGATTTTCCAAATAATGTATTTCTAAGAATATTACGCTCAATATTTTGGATGCTAACTAACTCCTTTGTGAAGGCAGAGGCAGCCCAAGTGTACTATGTGTGGGTTGGGGCTTCAGAGGTCATTTGGTCGAATTTGGTCGGAATATATACTAGAATTATTAGTTAAAGGGTATTATCTGATGCCAAATAAATGCAAAAATCTTAAAGATATGAAATCTCCTTGTTTGTCTGTTTGTACTAATAGCCTTTAAGATAACAAAGGTCGATATTTGTTGCATTATTACATGTGATTCGGGCCTTACTGTTCGAGTCTTATCTCATGTATTCGAATCTACAACGCTATTATCTACATCAGATAATACCCTAATAATTCTAGTATATTCCGACCAAATTCGACCAAATGACCTCTGAAGCCCAAACCCACACATAGTGCGCTTGGGCTGCCTGTGGTGAAGGTAGCGCTCGAACATCGTTGAAAATGAGGGGGGGGGGGGGGGGGAGGTTTGGGTTAGAAAAAAAACTATATATATTACCTTTAAAAGTTCCATGCCATCTTCCCTGGACAGGATACCTTACGTGATCATGGACACGTGAATACCAAATCTCATTTAGGGGCCAATAGTGATCTGCCCCATAATAATATATTCCGTGGGTGGCCGCAACTAAAACAAGAACCTAAAAAATAAAGGGCTCTAAACATAAGTAGTGTTTTGTGCCGCACGGAAATGGCCCTCTTATTCTTACATAGGATGCTATCAGTAACAACTCTCTGGTACCTTTGTTACAACAAAGGAAATAGCAGATCCGTCTGCACTCAGGCTGATTTGAATGGAATTAGCAACTGGGCTACATATATTGTGGAACTGTCGATATTGTGCAACCGATTGGTAAGGAGAGGTTACTACAGTAACCAAATGAATGTAGCTTGACGCTAAGCAGACTTCGACAATAACAACAGTAACATGCTTTTTATTTATAGCCTGGCAGGAGCCCTTTCTTGTTTTCGTTTTGTTTTTAAAGGGCGAAGGGAAAGCGCCTGCCTTGAAGGCTATTTTATCTTTTTTATTTAAAGTTGGAGGGATGTTTTTGGCACTCATAAGTTTCAGCCCAATAATTAATTGCGGAAATAATTTTGTTGATTACAGTTCAGTAGAACGGCCACCTTGGGGACAGAAGACAGTGGCCGTTGAAGAGAGGTTTTAAGTAAGAGTCAATGTATGGATTTTTTGTCCGCTTGGACGAAAACAAGTGTTATAAAGAGGGGGCCTTTAGCGGAGATTTCCCAGTGAATTTGGGTTTCATCTATTATTACACAGTCCACTCTCTTTTATTTCCTGCTCCGGCATTACTTGTAGTTTGTACTGTACACAAACCTCCACCGCGATGCATTTCGTTCTTTTCACGATCTCCATGACAAGTGTGATATATCAACACCTCTGATGACGTAAAGATGAAACCTCTAGAAAAATAAGAATAACATTGGCATGTTGTCATTTGTATACACTGCTTACCATGGTGCGAAGGGTGTTGGCATCAAAGTCAATAAAAAATATATATTGACCAGCATATTGAATGATATTTTAAGCTTATTATTGGGCTGCCTGGGGCAAAGCCTATTAAATGAGCTAGAGCTTTCTCCGTCGAAAAAAGACAAAATCGCTGACGGGCCACGTAGAAGGCATTGCGTGTCCTGTCCTCTGCATGCATGCAACAGGCCCGCTCATTTGAATTATCTCGGTACAGACCGGTAGAACCTTAGTTGGTTTATCTAACGTGATTTACAAATGCTCTATCTCCATCTTTCTATTTCTTGGTATAGGGGTCTATACACTAAGAATGGAAAATGTTAGACCATTGCAGTCTTGCAATATCGCCTATTAAAGGCGTCTTTTTGAGAACTAGCAGTATGCAGTGGAAATTAAAAGTCTCGATCTACATAACAAGTGACTGAAATGAAAGGAAGACGGACAGTAAAAGTCGTTAAATTTAAATGGGCATAAAAGCAAGTGTGAAAACCTATTCATTCTCAAAAATACCATCATCATGATATAATGTATGGCTTGCAGAAGCAGGTCATGTATTTTGCATACGCTCGTATCTGAAGAATCATGGAGGTCTCGGAGGGTGTTATCCTCCAGATCATTATCAGCCTCATCTAATAATTTCGTCGTAGAATAGTTAAGTGAACGATGTGGGATGACGATAATAGCACTAGAGAAAAGGATACTCACCGTCGAACACAACGCTTCTGCTTAAACAATTATAGCTTGAATGAAAAAAAAGAAGAAGAAGAAGCAAATAAAGTCATATTTTACTCGTAGTAGTCGGTTCTTAGACGTTAGGGGTTTATTTTATTTTTTTTTTCCCATAAACCATGCTGAGTATTATTAATTTTCAACGTGGAGAGATAGACTAATTAGGCGACTACGACGATCGAGAAAGGTTCGCTTCTGCATGTTTAATCAAGGTATATACTCCGTAAAATGTAATAAATCATACGATTGTCATTATCCGATCTTCTGCCAACTAAGGTGATAGCCTACCATCAATACTCGGGTACTGCTTCCAATATTGATAGCAAAGATTAAGCAAAATTTGATGATTTAATAATCAAAAAAGGGATACAAAATGAGATGCAATTGTAATGAGTAGATAATATAATTTGATTCTTCAGGAACTGCTTTAAATTTCTCGTGGTATTGTTCGCGTCCAAACTGATACAGATCCTGTGCATCCCGACATTCTCTTTACTTTGCTCTTAGACTAGTAAATTTACAATCGGAATGTGATTTTTTTAAAAAAAGGTGTAATTTTAAACGTGTTTCTTCAAATTGGTCACCAGTTTTTGTAACGCATGTGAAGTCGTGTAAAGAAAATATTACCAACCAGCACAGTCTATTTAATTCAGCATACTCTTCTGTTTTTTCAGTACAATTTCACTTACCGGCCAACACGACGCTGATCAAAGTGAAGGAATTAGCTATGTAAATCAGTCATCTCAGTTGTGTGTAGTAAGAGCCTGAGTGAGTATCTACCAAACTGAAGATCAGACATACAAGTAATATGTAATACATACGGTTGGTTGTTATTAATAATACGAAGAAAATTAATATAAACGTGTTGCCCAAAACAGTGTATTGTTCAAGCCAATTTGCGTGAATTTTGCATTTCCTTTTAACGGAAAATGGAATATCTTTCCAACCCACACAACCCCCAGGTGTTCGCTATATAAAAAGATATTATTAATGTTTCTTCTCTTTTGGGAACACACCATCTGCCTTCTTTTTTAAAAAATAAATTCTTGACAATTTTTACAACCATGTAAATGACAAATATTGGTATTAAATTCTTTCTTAACACGCTAGGGAATTTTGAATTAGTTGCTCATTAATATTCTCACATTATTTTTTTCTTTGTTCTCTTACTTTTCTCCCAGTGTCATGATGATAGATTACCTGAAAAAGGGTTCATGACGTCATCTTAAATTGACCAAACATAGCGGTAAAGAAATTCTACTCTTTTTTATTCGCGTTAATTTCCATTCATGAAAAAGACAATGATAACTGCACGGTGATCGACATTTCTAGAATCATTAATGTAAAGAAGTGTCTGATTTCTCACTTTATCATAAGTAACCTACCGAAGACGAATTCTATCAAAACTCTGGGTGGCTAAGGCGTACCAAGGTAGACCTACATGTGCTTCCTACAAGCCTTGCAGTCCTTTATCAAAGCCCTATTATATATGCATGAAAGAGACATTTTCGGAGTTGATTGAAAATGGGCAGCATACTTTTGAAATAGCGATTTATGTACATCAAGTCTTGTTTTGCCTTGTATCGACCAGTACAAAGCGCATTTGGTAATAAGGTCTTCTTGAGGGCACCTTAGACAGTTGCTGCATGCAGACGTTTCCTATTTCCTTTGTCGCACGCGTGCAACAAAGGAAATAGGAGATGTCTGCACGTAACTTAGACAGTGGCCCAGGAATCTGGGCAGGCGGGTTTATGCAGCTATCAATGTTAAGCCCCAGGGTGGGGGGGGGGGGGGCTACCCACGGGAAATTGACTGAGCGTGCTTTCCCCTGGGTAGGGATTTTGACATTTAAGCGTTGTCCCAGGGTCGGGAATTTGACATGGCCGCCATCTTGGAAGACCGAGAGAAACTGGAAATGAGTGACATGCCATCTTGGTAATACCCAGAAGTCACCAGAGGTAAATGACCTCCGCTTTTCTTGAAAGTAATAAGACAACATGAGCGAAAGAAAGGTGAAGAATCTGTTTTATTTTTCGGTATACAGGGTGTCCCAAAAGTTCGTTCCTCCACTTTATAAGTCTGTAATTCAGTACGATTGGGCCTGGTAAGGAAACCATTTCAACAAAAGTTGTGTCTTTCAATATAATTCACTATTTTTATACTTGTTGTGCCATCTTTTGACTCGAATATTCAATTTGTGTACTTCCACGCCAAAGGTGCGCGTGCGCGAGTATATTTTCCAGCCACATATTTTTTGTATTTCATAGCCCGAATTGCTCTAACTCCTTCCTTGTTTTTTGTAAATATCACGAAAGTTAAACCCCCTTAACGCAAAAACGTTCAACTGCGTGAGAGCATAAGCCTGTATACTTCGATTTAGTGGCTTATCTGTTGTAGAAATTGCTAAAAAAACTGAAAAATTCGAATGTTGGGTGGTAGAATGATCATGGAGAAATGAAGGCTTTGAAGGTAAGAAACTAAGGGGAAGACCAAAAGCCCTGAATAAAGCAGCTAAAATAGTTTTAACGAAGGTTAGATAAAAAATAGGAGACTCAACAAGGAAGCTCAGTCTCACATAGTTAGCAAGCCAAATAAAAGGGTGGTGAAAAGCTGTTTAAAATATTTAAAATTAGAGCCCCCTGAGATGGCAAAATAACCTCTGCTTAGTCAGCCAATTAACGCCAAGCTCGTTTCAAATTTGTAAAGAAGTACAAAAGCCTTGTTGTGGAAGGGGTCCGGATGATTATCATTTTTGGTTGAAGGCCCAAAATATATTTTTTCAGCTGCCTAAACTAAACAAAATTTGTTTGGTGGTTGAACTGGATCCTGCGCACAAGGTGATAAAATAGCTCAAAATGGATCATTTGTGGGTCTGCACGCTGTATTCCAATTCATGCCTCAACGACTACAGAATGTGATAAAAAAACGACTAGGGCATGTCAATTACTGAAATTCTGAATACATGTACTTGATAGAAAAATCAACATCTTCTAGCAATTTCATGTAAAAATATAGTTTTGATCAAAAGTTATAGTGCATGAGATCAGAGGAACGAACTTTTGGGACACCCTGTATATGAACCATCATTTCTTTCATTGTATGATCGAATGTTTATAAATAGAAGAGTCTTCGTTCCTTCTGTTTCTGTTTCTATGTGAGGTTGTAAAAGACATATCCTTTCCAACCTGTCAATTATTAAGTCCTGACTCTGTTAGAAAAAGTTACCCCAGAGGCAGGAAATTGACATTTAGTAGGTGCCTGGGGGTGGGGAATTTGACTCTGGCTTCCATTAAAATGTCAAATTCCCCTGGGTCTGCCCCCCCCCCCACCCCCCCCCCCCCCCCCCCACCCTGGGGCTTAACATTGATAGGTGCATTAAGCTGAGCAGAAGGAGGAAAGAGGACGATTAAACTCAAGACACCAAGTATGATTTTAAGACGAGAAGTTCGAAAGGAATCGAGTTGACGACAGAGATGGGACCCGGACTGAGTAGATATCCCGAGGGTCTCACTGGTCCAGGAGTTAGCCGTCAGCCGTCAAACGGCCTAAAATTTAACCGTCAACTGTCAAAAATGCTTTTTAATATCGTGATCAACCGTCAAAAAGATTCAAGGTACTTCAAATCTCGCTATTTCAGCTGATCTTCACGGGATTCTGGCTCCTAAAAAAAAAATGATCTCTAAACTGGAAAAACACGCAAGTACTCATGTAAGGGTTTAGTTCATTGTTTGTCTCACGATTGTCACTTTGATATTGATCGTGACGTTTCAACCGCACACTGCAGGTCTTCACCATCGGTTTACTGAGTCGGGCTATTTGTACCACCGTGGTTGTTAGTGATTGGTACATCACGAACCTCGCTCATGGTTGGTGGGTTTCGATCCAAAGCATTGTTGGTATTGTCAGAGGAGGAAACTGATCCCTCAGCAGTCCGCTGTGGTAACAGTACAGAAGTTAACATTTCCTCTAACTTTTAGACTAAATTTCCACTTAATACCCGCTAACCCTCCAACGCTCTAGAATTTAACCGTCAAAAGTGGAAACACTTTTACCATTAGCCTTCAAAGTTACCAGCCTATTGAGACCCTCACAACCGCATAAAAGCTCGCTAAAAGTAATGCGTAACGCAGCTAAGCTTTCCCTTGCAGGCAATTGACGTCTTTTCCAGTCGATGTAACCGTACCAGCCGAGATATTTATCAACACCTATTTTCTTTTAATACCTCCCCAAGTATTAAATTAAGTATTAAATAAGCAATAAATAAGGAGTATTGTAAGTCATAACTGTAAATGTGAATAGTAAAAGTAGTGTTTAAAATATATTAACCTCTGCAATAAAATAAAGCAGCGTCATTTCAATTTTTTTTTTTAGTGGCGAAAAGGAAAGAAGCAAATTTTCGAAGTCCTTCAAAGGGTTACGCTGAAAAAAGATTCTTGCTCAGGACATTGAAAAATACCTAATCTGAGGCCCCTGAGTTGAAATCGAAACTGACACTTTTCTGGATATAAGTTGAAAAAAATCATATAGTTTACGAAACTATTTTTTAATTAGCATTTGCCCACCTCACCTGTGTCTCTTCACAGAACACAGAGAACGGCCTTGTTCATATATGTATGCAAAACCGATTTTTTTGAAAAGGAAAGGGGAAAATTATCTTGACTCGAGAAGTCATATGACTAAAATGCAGGGAAAAACAAAAAAACCAAGGCGAAACGATCTATTCATCTAACCAGATATACAACTCTTGCGCAAATATAATTAAATACACGACCAGCGGTTTTCCTTGCACTGAATTGTTAAAATATATGGCCTGTATATCTTTCTTTGTATTATTAGGTAACTCGAAGTTATTTTTATTTTCTACACCCTGACTGCATTAAGAAAAGAAAACTGTTTTCATTTTCATATTGGAGTATTAAGATATCCAACTGATATGCTAAATAATCCTCCAAATATGCTGCTGAGAAACGCTTTATTTTCAAACAGGCATTGGTTCTATAAACGAGTTCGTATTCCTTCTGAAAACACGACACAACGCTTATCGCCTAATTTCTTAAATTTTCAATGCAGAAAATGGATATGATAGAAATAAAAAGAATTAGCTGTGACATAATTTTGGAAACATTTGATAAAAGATGATTTGCTTGATTTCAAAATAGTGTGTATTTCTTCCAATCATTTATTATTGATAACTTGACAATTTGGCAAGGTACAAGATGGCTAATTGATTGTTTTGCAAATTTCTTGGTAACAACATGTTATCTCCGACAGATTTCACGTTAAAAGTGCTAACCAAACATTGTTTTATCCACTCAGGTTTATAAGTGTTTAAAATGTGTGACTGAAACCTCCTTCTTTGATGTTGGATAATCGTATATATAACCAATTGATGAAAAAACCTTTTTATCGATGTTGCAGTGAAACATTAAGATAAGGTATTATTATTGTTTCCATTTTTTTTTTTTTTCTTTTTTGTTTAGCCTGAGAGGATCTGTTCTTGTTAGTGCATTCAGTACATGTATGTTTTCTTTCTTTTTTTTTTTTATTTTTTGAATATTGCTTAATTTTCTTTGACAGGACCTTAGAATGGCTACCCAGAATCTTCTGGTGATTCTTGTATTGATAGAGGCTTGTTCGTGCAGCGAATTTTCTATCACTGGCAAGCGACATGAAAGGTGAGTTGTCGGAAGCCCGCTAAATATTCCGATTCGCTCACTATGCAATTTCACACAAGCCATCTTCCGCTCAAGATTAAGGTACGTTCATGGTACCTATACATGGACATAGATGAAAATTAAGGAGCTATAATTTCCCTTAAGAGGCGATGACTTAATATCACAAATCAGAAATGTCTAATTGTGTCGTAGTTGTAAAAATCTGATATAAACTAAGGGCCCTTAACTGGGAAGCCATGTAAATGAAAACATACCTGTGAGGGGACCTTTCGAATGCGGTGCTTGGTTTATTAGTTTTTCAAATCACTGAGCCAACTTTTCTTACACTAACTACGAAGTCCAAATAAGCTCTCAAAAGAATTGTACGAGAAAGACTTAGACTTAGACATAGACTGAAAGAAATGAAGGATATCTTAAAAACTTTTTAAAAATGGCTAAAAACGATTAATTCTGAAATGAACTTGAAGGTTCGTTTTCATTTTTAATCCGCCTTGGAAGGACTGACACAGAGGTGTTAAGTTTGCTCCCTTTTGGAAATTACCGAAAGGTTTTTTCATTTTATATTTACTATTTTTATTTTATTTTTTTTTTGAGGGCACACTTAATATCCACGACACTCCGATTTCTTTCTTCTATGTTTACAAAGGAGCTGCAAAGGATTTAGCGGTGCTGTTATACGGCAGCCGCAAATTAACATTCCGTTATAAAACAAGTGCAGCAACCACATAAAGTATACCAACGGGGAAAAGTAAATTACAGTGAGCTAAAAACACAATTATATATCACTAATTTATAGATATGGTTAGTGGGCTGTTATGTCGTTCCTGCCTGTTCCAAATAACAGTATGGAATGTAGAATCCCTGGTGTCAGAGGCAGCAAACATTGAAAAAGTTGTAATGCTTGCTATAGAACCAAACTAGTGGAGTATCATCGCAGTTAGGCCCGTTTCAAACGTCGCGCTACTACCGTGCCGAACTCAATTCATAAATTATAAATACATTAGAATACATTCAAAAGTTTCCTAAACTGTTTCTTTATTTTTGTGTTTTGTTTTCGGCAACAGCCGTTCTATTCGACTGAATTAAATTCGACGTCTGAAACCAAGTCGTGCTAATGTCGTGCTACAGTCGAGCCAGCTTAGCACGGCAGTAGCACGACGTTTGAAACAGCCCTTACCGTACAAAAAGAAAGGGCCAAAACTAAATTTGTAACCGGCTTGACCGAATCCTTCGGTCTAGTCTTCACACCACACACTACCAGGGTCCATCCCGTTCAAACTTGAAATATTTTTCAGACATTCTTAGTTTGATTCATAACTGCAATAATCGACGTTCGAATTGTTACATTATAGTCTTTCTCGCGGTGTTCAAATACAAGCAAATTTCAATTATCTATCTGATTCTAAAACGACGTCTACAATGAAATTGGTAGCACTCTTTTTCTGAATTTCGATTTCATAATGAAATAATAATAAAGCTAACAATTGTAAGAGGTATACATCTTAACTAGACAACGAACGGTGGTAGCTCTCTGGGACACAAGACCACACCTCCGCTGATATCAATGTCTTTATTTCATCCTAGATTAAGAAGCATCCACCTCCCTCCTCCCCCCTCCCCAATGAAAAAAAAAACTTAAATCGTTACAGTTCTGTAATAAGAAGGGTTTAGGAGGATCTAAAGGTCAATAAAACAAATAAAAAGGACACCAGGAAAGAACAGTCTAAGGAGATTCCCCCGCATTAATAATAGCGATCTGTGAAAAAAAAAAAAAAAAACTTCTTCAATAGCATGAATGTCCGTCTGAATACCAACTCCCCTTAAAACCTTAAGCCATTTGTTGACCCTATTTTTCTAATAACCTATTTGACAATTAGGTGTTCTTACATGTTAACTAGCACATGCCCATATTTAAGACTTTTATAATTTATATATTTGTTTGTTTTTCTTCCTATTTATACCCATGTCTTGTCCTCTTTGGTTTAAGATCTCTGCATAACGACGGAAGGGACTGGGAACAAAGTCAACAGGAAGCCGCGAATTTATCTGCTACTATAAATGAAATTCTGGACTCATACGATTCAAAATTACGACCTAATGCTGGTGGTAAGTGTCTGTTAATAGACCCGTTGACGCTTTCTCTCCTTTCTGCCAGTCCAGCTTGACAAAACCTCTCGAACCTTGGGAGAGCAAGAATGGCGCATGCAGTCAGTGGTGAGAGCACTCGCCTTCTTTCACCAGTGTGGCTCGAGTTCAATCGATCCTAGCGTCGACTCCATATGTGAGCTGAGTTTATTGTTGGTTCTGTTATTTTCTTTGAGAGGTTTCTCTCAGCGTGCTCCCCGTTTTTCCCCTCTCCTCCAAAACCAACATTTCCAATTCTAATTCGCATAGGAATGGTAGACGAGGAACAGGACCACTCTGTGGTTGTGCTTCCTCTGAATCGTTATTTGCTTATTTAATTATCTATCTGTTTATTTCTTTATTTGTTAGTTAGTTAGTTGTTTATTTATTTATTTTTAACTTAATATTTTCCCTGCCATGTTTTTTTTTTCTCTTAAAGGTGTACCTGTGGAAGTTAAGGTTGAAGTCAAAGTTGTTTCGTTTGGAGAATTAAATGAAGCAAACATGGTACGAGACTATATCATGTGGTCTTTTTATGTTAGCTGGAGCGATGAGTAGTATCTAGCGCTAGGCAACTGCATAGATTCATGATTCGTTCAAACGATTCTTCACATTAATTGACGACAGAAAAGCGACCAAGTCAGAGATCATATTTAAGTGCGAAATAGTTAGAAGCCCTTCAGACTCCTTTGTCAATTATATGTTTTTGTGGACTTACAGTGCACATCGTTCAATAACATCCCTATCCGACATTTTGACCTTACTGACAAAACAAAACGTACCATTAAATGTAATTTATTCCGTCATGATTTATGAACAAAAAGACAAAGAATCTTGCACTGTAAGGAGGACCTAGCTAACATAAACTGCAACACCGTTGTTTAGATTTGATGCTTTCCATCTATCATAACTAGCTATGCTTAGATGAGGATATCTGAATAACACTAATCACACCCTTCAAGAATTGAAGAAGCAAGGCTTACAATTGTGACAACTTTGCCGGAGCACAACCCTTTTTAATCTACTCTTTATACATGATCATACATTGCGTATTTCATACGTATTCTTCTACCGTTTACATGTACTTAAGGAGTTCTTCCTGTAAAGAAGTATAAAAAATATGAAGTCGCAATAAACTTTCTGTTCAATTATCTAAATTTCTCTTGGTAACCCAGTGTCGTGTCTTCTTATGCTCTGAAATAGGAATATTCAATGGATTTATTCTTCCGCCAGTGGTGGTATGACCCAAGATTCAAGCATAATTCCAGCACGCCATTCACCATGGCGGCAGATCCTACTGAAATGTTCTGGACACCAGATACGTACTTCTTCAACGTGAAGAAAGTAAAGTACCACTATGTGACACGTGAAAACATGCGTGTTATGATTTACTCAACGGGTAAAATTTACTTCAGTGCCCGGTGAGTTACAGTTCAGTGCAACAAATTAGCCATGAAATTATAGCATAGAGGGGCCTCCATTGCTTTAGAAATTGGAAACCTATCGAGAAAATCTGGTTATGCCAGTCCACTTACCCGCCCGTAGAGACCGGCAGGGAGGGTCTAAGGAGACACGAATTCCTACCCTCCTCCCCTAGAGAGTTTTTTTTTAGTCCCTATTGTTTTAAAAGGCTTAAGAAAGGAAAGGCTCTTGTTTAGAAGATTTTTTTCTATTTGATGCACAGCAAAAGAAAAGACACGTTAAGTTCCATACCACAGACTCACAGCTCTAGTTTAAACAATCTCCTCTCGATTAAGTTATGAGACGCCTACGCAGTACCAATTTTTGTCAACACGTTCGAGGCTGGAAGCCATCACCCATCTCCTACACGCTTCCCTCTGTTAAATTTAAGAGACTGAGGCAACTGAGGGTGACTTGGGATTATTCTGTCTATCAACTCTCCCCCTCGGGACCATAATTAATTGTTGTTTCATAGCTAAGCTAGATACTAAGAGAGCTACACCGGTAAAAGTAGATGCCACTGGTTCGAATCCTTTAGGAGACGTGACTGGATTGAGTTCGGCCGCTAGTATAATGATATTTCTCTGTTGAATTTCATTTGCACAGTTCTTTCAACATATTTTTATCATAGGCACCATTGATTTGGCAAAAATAATTTACCGTTTTTGTTTTTGTTTTTTGCTTTTCTCTTTTCTTTAAGGGTAACATTAACAGCTCAGTGTGATATGGACTTTCACCTCTACCCAATGGATACCCAACATTGCTCCTTGGTTATCGAAAGCTGTGAGTATTGACTTCTCTTAAAATTAATAGACTGCAATGCCAGTTATTGAGGGAAATCAGTGAGGTTTGTTTTACCGAGAATCGCATCGGGAAACATCAGGACTCAGGCGTAAATGTTTTGGTATATTTCTGAGACTTTCACTTCAACAGCGACAAAGAATAAAGAAAGAATCAACAATGTCGGTAAAAATAAGTTTTATAACATTACAAATTTAACTCTCAAAATCGCTGAATAAATGATTCACAAAGTACTTTTCCTGTGTTATCTGCACTTTTTTCATCCACCTACCGCTGTATCTCTTCCTGGGTAACTTTGAAAATCGTTGCTTTAAGCTTGAGGCTCCATGAGTGCGCTGAAGTATGCATTCACGAAAGTAAAAACTGGCCAAAAAAAACAGGCCACTTTCCACTATGCTTTAATCATCTACTGTTGTATCTCGAGCGGGGTACAATTTCTGAATTGTATCACAATCGGGAAATGAAGGTCAACATGACCAAGAATTAACCAGTGGCAGTCCCTGTTTAGTTGAATGAGAGTCTAGGAATATAACAACACCTTACGCAATGTTGCAAAACAAGTTGCACGCTTTTTGCCCGTTTTACCGTTCCTTTAAATTCAAGTTCAAGTTCATTTATTCACACTTATTCAATTACAATACAACAACAATAAGAAAAAAAAGTAGTAAAAACAGAGCTAACTATACATTGAATTAAACATAACAAAGGAAAAAAAGTGTGTAGCAGCCAAAGGAGCCAAGCTTTCGAGTTGGCTACTACCACAGACCAGTTACAAGTGGGTGGAGGTTATACAGTACACGCGTTAAACTCTCCACCCGCCCGTCTTGAAGTATGACGTATCAATTTCTAATTCAATTTTTTGTAACAGAATAAATTTTCTATCATTAGACGCGCACACTACAGAAGACATAGATTACAGATGGCGAAGGACAAAGGCGAACAAAGGAAAAGGGATCGAGATTGTATCTCAAGAGATGGCCCAGTTTGAACTGACGGGGATAGAAACCAAGATCAAGGATACGGAAAACAGCAAAGGTTAATATTCTACAGCATCGAAATCGCTGAGGTTGACTTGTCGTTATCATGAGCTTCTGAAAGCTCGTTTGTTGAAAACATATTCAAGAAAAAATGATAGGTTGGATTAAAAATTAGATCAAATTAAAAGCGTTTCAGACATGCACAATAGCAGCTACTGTGCCGAAGAGGTTACTTAATATAGTAGAAAATATGACGAATCATTGTCAGAGGAACATTAACCAAAGCTGTGAATGAAATTAAATAAAATGAGACGATAGTAGTCAGGATTAAGGTGAACATACTCAAAATAAACCTGTAGATCTGAAAACCGGACCAGGCTGGTGGTTGCAAAACAAAACTAAAGGGGTGGCAAAACGTTTCTCCACTTAATCATCGAAAAGTTTCCTGGTTATAATGACACACAGGAATCCCAATAAAACCACGAGGAAATTATTGCCTTTTCGAACAAAATCACACCAGGTCATTGTATTTTCATTATCAGGTTCTTTTGCTCGTCTCAGCGTCGTGTTTTCCTTCAAGCGCCGTCTGGATTATTTCGTGTCATCCGTATTTTCTCCCACGGTAACTCTGGTCATCCTCTCGTGGTGCTGTTTTTGGATAAACCGCCATGCAGTTCCGGCACGCGTATCCTTGGGAATAACAACAATACTCACCTCAATTGTGCTTAGTGGCTCCATGAATCAAGAGATGCCGCAAGTCAGTTACATCAAAGCTCAAGACTATTTCTTGCTTGTCAGTTTTGGATTTATCTTTGTGTCATTTCTAGAGTATATGATAGTGTTGAATTCGGATCCTCGACCAGTATGGTTTGGATGGCTAGGAAGTTGCTGTGTTAAGGAATCAAGAAAGGTATCTAATCTGATTTAGACAGATATTAGTAAATGGCGGAGGAAGAGACTCATGATTTAATGCCATGAATATATGTCTGAAATCCAGCTGAAGAGTTTGCATTAATAGAATTGTTATTTTTTTAAGGTTTCCGTAATATTGATAATCTTTAAATCCACTCTCAAGAAATAAAAACTGCTGGAAATAATATAATTAAGCCAAGATCAAGGGCGGTTAGGAGAGCACAGAGAGCAAAGCCATCTATTCATGCATATAACACAAGATCATTCTCTAAAAATAATATGCACATCAAAAAATTCAATCTTGAAAAACTAAGACAAGCCGTCCCAATTTTTGGCACTAAATTATGGAATAAGATACCAGGTAGAATGAGAGAGAGAGATATGTCAAAAAAAGTGTTCAAACGTGTGTTCTTTGAAATATCAAGAGACAAAGATGATTACCTTGACGCAACCATGATAACACGAGAAATAAAATCGCGAAATCCTAAACCTTAGCTTCTCTCACAGGTCTCATTAAACAGATTTTCTTTCTTGCTTTTGAATTTATTACACATATTTCTTCTTTTCTTTTCTTTGCTTTTTAATTATATGTAATATCGATCTGATTTGTAATAGAATTAATTTGGCACGCCTCGACTAGCGTTTTTGCTAACTCCGTGCCAAAAAATTATACTTCTAAAAATTATGATAATAAATGTCTTGTCTTGTCTTGCCTTGTCTTGAAAACTGAGGTGCTGTTCGAAACAGACAAAAATTTTTACAACTCTCCATATCCTTGCGTCAAATGTGTCCAGAAAAGCACACAACTCGTTGGGTACTTCATATGGTAGACACGATGCATATATGGGAAAGATTGATAGACTTTCGTCCGTTTGGATGAGGGTTATTTAAGCAATAGACCACACTTTCTATGGGTTTACTGACGTGATAACCCACTTAGCATGTTGGGAGAACACGAGAAAAGCTTGTAAATCACGAGCCGAAGGCGAGTGGTTTACAAGCTTTTCTCCCAACATCCCAAGAGCGGGTTATCACTTTAAGGCATGTTTCAGTTTCCTATGAGTTTACCGTCACAATAAACCATATGTTTTTAACCAATCAGAACGCGCGTACTATCTTCGTTATTTTATAAACATGTATATAGGGCTAGGGGACATTTAGTGATGCGGTATATGATAATGAACTTGAATCTCATCCGCGTGCATTTCCTCAAACTGGCTAACCTTTACTTTGTTTTTGTTCTACAAAAACAGGATGAGAAAAGACCATTACAATCTGAGGATGCGGTACCGGAAAAGGAGGTAAAGAAATCTATTCAGATATTCGTAATCGACCAATTTCGATATATTGAAATTCATACTTGGCTCCGAGGCTTGGGAAATAAAACATTCATAAGGCTCAAGATGATTTCTTTTGTTTTATCCTCCAAGCCTCAGTGCCAAGTATGAATTTAAGTTATATATATCGAAATTGGTCTATTACATGAGGAAAGAGCCCCACAAGGGATTACTCTTATTACCCCATGAGTAGCGAGCTTACGATTCTGATCTTTGTCGTTTGCAGACCAGTTATAGCACAGAGGCTGATATGGAGTTAGAAGCGGAAACCAGTCACATCACTGAACACGATATGATACACGGCCGTACGCATGTACGTAACGGCACCATCCCAAGGCGAATAGTGGTGTCTAATACAGAACAAGGGGCAACAGTTCTGTTACTAGATAAGTACGGACAAATGCGTAAAGGCGGGAAAACTCACATGAAATCTGCAGCCAGACAAGAACTTTGCAAGAAGCCAATTCGGACCTGCACTCACTGGATCGACATGGTATCCCGGATAATCTTCCCAGCCTCCTATGCTGCCTTTTTGTTGATATTCTGGCAAAAATTCGTTCAAGAGGAAAAATGAAGGCTATCCGCAGCACTTATTGACTCTCAGGACTTTAAAAAGTTGCACCTGAATTTTTCATAAAAAGTAAAAAAAATTATTTTACCCTTGTCGGAAACTGAAAATTTTATGAAGGCTTGTTAATTTATCTCAATGACTGTGAAGCGTTTATTTGGAAACCGGGGCCAAATTTTCTGCAACCATTTTCTTATCTCCGTAGGTCAGCCGATTTCTTGTGCTCTCTCTCTCTCTTTTTTGTTTTTTTTTTTTTTGCAAACTCGCCTTAGGTCGAATTACCGGCGTAGTCTCTCATGCAAAAAACCTTCCGAAACATGCAAAGAGAGAGGAGCACAAATTAACTCAAAGTTACACTTAAATTACGCTGTGTCTAAACTGGTTTCAGTATTTTTTAAAAAACCGCGGAATTACCCCCGTCTCCGGCCTCCAAAAAAACAGAAATGATTATGTTCTAACTGGGCAATTCTCTCACGGTTTTGACATATTCTCATAACTTGGCCCTTTATAATGCTGAGAGATTCAGAAAATTGAGTCGGTATAGCCTAACTACTATCTACACTGCCTTGGACTAGGCTCCGCAGTGGGAAAAAAAGGCACAAAAACGGCTCTTGATATATCAAATATACCAAAGGAGTTCATATGGCCTGCATTACTCCAGTCAGTTTTTCTTAGAAAATAAGTACCGTTTAACATAGGGTGCGTTCCTTTGGGATGATCCAGATCAGGATCAGCGATCCGAGATCACTTGGATCATGGTAGATCAAATGAACCAATGAATCCACTCTGGAGAAAGATTCATCGGTTCATTTGATCTACCATGATCCGAGTGATCTCGGATCACTGATCCTGATCCGGATTATCCCAAAGGAACGCACCCATAGACTACTCTTCCATTTGATTGTATGGTTGAATTATAACTTTGAATGTTTGAACTGTTTTATTAGTATTTTGTCGGGTATTTTGCCATAGTGCAATGCATGACAAAAATTAAAGAACAGCCTGTTAACCTAACAAGCTTTTGTTGTCAATATTAATGATAACGATTACCCCCTTTAGATTATAAATCAAAGCGTTTAAAACTTGTCAATTACGTTAATCACGTATTTAAAATAAAATGAACATCAACTTTATTGACTTTATCTTAGACATGAACACAATCAATATATCAACAGAAAAAATAGAATAAGATAAAAGTTAAGTAAGAGAGAAAGGAACAACAACTTTATTCTAGTTAAATAGAAGATACATCCGACTCTTAAGTTTATCAATAATTGGGACGCTGTGATCGAGTGTCCCGCATTTTTGTCCCGTCTGTCATTAACCTTTTCTGACGAAATTATCGTGGATAGATATTTCCTTCTTCATCTTCATCTTCTTAATCTTATTCTTATTCTTCTTTCACATGCATTTTTGTTTGACCAAGAAGATCAGTAGGATGAGAAGCACAAGGATCTAACTTTCATCCTTAAGGATGAACCATTAAATCTTGGTAGGAGGGGAATGGGCACATCACGAAAAATCTCTTGTGCTAAATAAATAGGAGAAAATCTACACAAGAACAGCGGGAGAAATTCATAGAATTCCCATCTTCTCTTAAAAATTTGTATAATAGGAGTAAAATAGGTCTAATCTCTCTTGCCCTTTCCCGATGAGAAGGATTGGAAAGACATCATTTCATTGTCCCCTACGATAAACGATCGAATATTGCTCACATACCTGCACCTGGGTGAATCTGCGATGATGACACTTTTGGAGGCTGTTAAGCTAAGGATAAACACAATAGCTGAATTTTTTTGGCTATCTTTATATGTAAAGTTCACCATATTGCTATGGCTAAATAATATATCACGCCTTTCACAGCAAACACTATTAATATGAAATGGTTTGATATTTCATTGGTGTTTGATTTAATAAATAGAACATTACATGGCCGCTTGGAGACACGAAATTTCCCTTGTCGTGTTTAAAACATTTTTTAGCACTCGAAGAGATATTTCGTAACTCCGCGCGTCCTAATAATGTTTCTCTTTGTATCTCATATTAGGTCCCTTTTTGTAAGGTAAGGAGAGAGTTTCTAAACTCAAGAACACTTGCCCTTTGCACATGTTTGTTATAAACTGACAAAGTGACTTCTTTTTACCCATGAAATGGGAGGAGCGTACGATTTGCTGACACCTAATTATTTCTTGGTGATCAAAATACCCCCTCTCCTCCCTCCAAAAAAATAAATTCCAAAGTTTTCCAATTTTTCAGTTTTACGCAGAAAGCTGGTATCAACCTTCATCTGATTCAGCGTTGCATTCACCGATAATAATATATAGATTTAGTCAGGGCTAAAAGCGAAGCTCCTGTTAACTCGAATTTATGATTTAAAATCAAACAATAAACTTGTATTCCACAATTCAGTTAACTTTAGAACACATTCATGTGACTTTTGAGGGAAAGGTTAAGTGATTTTAGAGAACAGTAATTTGCAAACAGTCCAAGCTAAGAGTGAACTTAACCTTACATCGAGTTGATAGCCTTATATCTACACCCAAAAAATAGCAATCATCTTCGATCACGTTTAAGAGCGCGGGCTCTTGATCACAGTAGATTAGGCCTGGAAAACAAATCAGGCGGAATTTTTTGTGTTCGACAAGTTTACTTTACAAAATCTTGCCAACAAGTCTGGGAACGTGTAAACCAACCTTTTACACTTTTTTTACATCACGTCTGAGGTGAAACAGTACCATGACGCGCTGTTTTTATCATACAGACCTCGGACAGAATTAATGCAGTATTTCACAATTTTGCAATACAAATTGCACTCATTCATGATCATTCAGTATTCAGGACGATCGAAGGACGTGTGAGCTTTTAGCGAAACCGTTAAAAAAATTTCCAAAATCACCTATACGGCTAGCCGGTTCTCACTTTTGACAAGCGCCAAAGTCGACTGTTTAAATTATGATTAATAGAGTTATACGCTTCAACATAATAAAGAATTTATTCTGTTTATCTTTTATTTAATGGTTTTATAACGATGTGTACAGTATGTGGTCCTTGGTCCGCGTTTAAAAGTCATTAACTTGAATATCTTACCCGAATCTTCACGCAACGAGCTGAAATACTCCCTGAAGATAGCTTTTATTTTCCTGTCGATAATCCTGAAGTTTCAAGTTCCAGACATGAATATTTTGCTTGGAATTCGCAAAAAGGCGATCGTTTTCAATCAGGGCGGATAAAGGTTGGGCGGTGAAACGAGCGCGTCCGAGCAAAAAGGTGTGGTGCAGTAGAATGGGACTCTGCTTACAAATATCACTTGTTTTCGCTTGTTTGCGACTTCGGTCAGGGCTTGCAATGTGGTTTGTCCATTAGACACTGCCGCTGTCACTGAATTATGGCGGCTTGATTTGTTTTCTTGCACTTCTTCCTCGTTCCTTTGTGCTGGTATGCTGTCTCCAAGAGGCAAATGTTGCTACTTTTTGCGGGAGGTTAGGTCAGGAGTAGACAAACATCTCTTTCAAACGGTTTCTCTTATTACTTCTATCACTCTTCCACTGAATAATATTTTCGTTGTGACTCGCTAATGTCGGTGTTATTCCAAAACAAAAACAACTAGGTACTGTCGAAAACACGAAGGAAAATCTCATCCATGGCAAAACTAAAAGACAACAGATTGTGTTTCAGATGACGTGTATTTTATAAATGCGTGCAGCTCGTGCAAGGTGAAAAAAACATCTCATATGTCTTTCTGTTTCTTCGAAACTTCAAAATTAGTTTCCCCTCAGTTTTTACTGTTTACCTTGTTGTGTTTTAGAGGGACAAACGGAGAAAAAACCTTAAAAGTAACCTCAATAAATTTCGTTTACATGCGGTTGCCGAATTTGCGACGCATTGGGCGAATCGCCATGGCGCTTTGCACCCGAGAAGCAAAGTTTAAAGCAGCACAACGCCACTATATCAAAATATATCAATCTAATTTTTTATGTTATACAAAATATATCCCCTTTAACATATGTAAAAATTGAGGCTAAGAAGAGTTAAGCTTTTCCAAACGAAACGGCGAAAGACGATTAGGTGATATTTAGTAGAAGGAGGAGGTATTCAACACTTTCAAATTAAACTCAAATTTTGGCATTATACGACCAACAAGTTTGACTTATAGGCATACAGACACAAACATATGGAACTGTTTATTAGTCGAGCGTGCTTTAGCAACGCGAGACTCTTAAAATGCAGTCGTTTTTTTTTTTTTTTGTCGGACCTAGTTTTTAGGCCCCGCGTTCCTAGCGAAGACCGTGGAAACTGGGGATAAGAATCGTGACGACTTTCATTGTATGGAAATGATCTCGTAATGAGAATGCGGTTTATTTTCGGCGATGACTGAAATGACGTGTACAAGTTTGGCAATGATGTAATTATCCTCGAATGGAGGTCCTTGATTTTCGTGTAATTATGCACGACATGCAGGCACTTTAAAAAGGAAATATCCCCAAGCATGATGAGAAAATATTATAGCTGGGAAATCCTCAGGATTTTGTGGCTTTTTAAGGCGTTACGTTTCTCAGAATATTGTCGCAATTACAGGAAATGTACAGTTAAATAGATTCACTCTGTTTTATGTATTTAATTGATAGATTTTCGCGCTGCACTTCATAAATACTTGAGATATCAAGTATCCACTGTCACGTAACTTTTACGTGCGCACTTGCGTAGTGCGTTCGCAAATAAAATAAAGGCAATGTATGAAAGGCCGCACGTACAATTATGTAAGCGTAAAAGTAGAATCTCGCTTAATTTGACGTTTAATCTCAGTACTTTGTCATACCTCTATTTGATTTACGTGATTAAAATTAACGTGCGTTAACGTGCGGAGCCAAAAACGCATCAGTGGAAATCACCCTAACGTGTCACGGATGTGTTTATACGGGTCTTGCAGCACTTCATGTCCACAGAATAGAAATCCCATATCGAGCTTTTCCGGAACGGGTTGGTCCAAGAATTCTATAGCTTGAAAGTGTTGATTATTTTGGAACAACTGATCACTTCAGTGGTCGAAAAAAAAAGAATAATCTTAATGAGCAAAACTTTAAGGTTTACTGGAAAATCAGGATCGAGGATCGAGAAATCAGGGATCGAGGATTGGTTAAAAAGAACTTGAAAATAAAATAAATAAATAAATCGCGGATCAGTGGTGATGTGGGCCACAGACTGTAGATAAATTTCACAGAACATAACCTCGTTCTCTGTACTGAACACTAAATTCAAGTAAACTAATCCGAGTCTGTCTGAGTCAGTGATTGTTTTGACGAGAAAGAGAAATTTTCCTGGAAAATGAAACGCTTTATCCCGGTGATACTGTCATACAAGAAAAAACTTTAACAGTTTTTAATTTTTAAGTGTACATTTGCTTTCAGTACTCCTTATTTTTCTTGTAATTGTTGTATGCACGACCCCACCAGCAATGCTGATCTTTTTATCGTGCCGTAAACTACGGTTCTTAGGCCCGTTTCAAACATCGTGCAGTAGCTCGACGGCAGTAGCTCGACTTGGTTTCAAACGTCGCGCTACTGCCGTGCCGAACTCAATTCATAAATTATAAATACATTAGAATACATTCAAAAGTTTCCTAAACCGTTTCTTTATTTTTGTGTTTTGTTTTCGACAAAGCCGTTCTATTCGATTGAATTAAATTCGACGTCTGAAACCAAGTCGTGCTAGTGTTGTGCTACAGTCGAGCTACAGTCGAGCCAGCTTAGCACGGCAGTAGCACGACGTTTGAAACAGGCCTTAGCTACCCACCTACCTATCTATCCATCTGTCTATCTATCTATCTATCTATCTGTCTGTCTGTCTGTCTGTCTGTCTAAAATGAATGCTGTGTACAACTCTAAACAATGTACTCTGAGACTGTACGGAGACATTAAAAGTAGATACTAAGCAGCTATGGAAAATGTCATTACTTTCACGCGATATTGATATTTTATAAAACGGACAACAAATTCAGCAGGAATACATGTATAAGGTTCTGTTAAACTTACACTTTTTTCCTGTGCTGAACATATACTGTACCGAACCGTTTCTTGATCCGGTACAAAGAAGCTATGTATATTTATACTGACAGAGTCAAGGGCCCCTGATACCGACAAAAATCCTCGTTCAATTTTTCGAGTGTAAAATCCCTGAAAGAGTACTCCTCAATGGAGCAATATCAATATGTAGAAGGTTTTCAAAGGCTTCACACCAGTTTGAGGCTAAGATGTGCGGCCTGTCTCTCCTTGCAATTTTTTGTACTTTTTGAGTATGTACATTATGACATACAACACTCGTTTTGTATTCCAAACGAAAAAGTAGTATAACAGCCCCGGTTGCTTTACTCCAAGCACGCGAGACTCAACGCTACAAAAAGAGCGTTCTTGTTGATATTGTTACGAAACGAATTTATCTATTTGACATTGTAGCCCTGTTTTCGATGGTCCTTGGTGAGCAGCACGATAAAAACGTAAAAATGTTATAGTTTCCACACGAAAACGTGATTTTCACAGTATTTTTTTTTTTCTTTTCTTGATGCTATTAAGCAAAAGTTTTTTTCGGAAGATGTTGTGAGCGTAAAATAATCTGCTTTTCTTTCAAAGACTTCAGACAACAGTCTCCTCGAGTCTCCCACACGAGCGTCGACAAGCGGTTTTTAACGCGGTCGAAAATAATTACCAAAAACTTTGTATGTACTCGAGGTATTAAAAAGGAGAACTTGTAGACATGTATAGGGGCGACTTTCAAAACATTCTTCGAGAACAAAGGCCGTCGCTTTTTACTTTGGAAAGTATTATTCAACCAAGGTCATAGGCCGCGGACCAAGGACCGCTAAGCGAAATTTGGTGATATTTGTTCAAGAGTCGCTAAAACAAAAAAATTAGCGTCTACAGCAATATGCTTCCAACAGCAGAAATAAGTTGATCTGAAAACCTGTTCTGCAAAAAGACAAGTCTTCCCGTTGCGTTTTAGTTCTTCGCAGGCTAAGTAAACATGACCACGTAATTTACAGTGCCGCAAAAATCCAAACTTCAAGAAAGACAAATTAACCTACCTGTCAACAAACTTTATTTAATTTCGCGTCTTCGCCCGCAGCAAGAAGGCTGAAACTTCGTCATATGAAAGAATGCTAATCAGTAAATCACGACATCTTTCATAATTCAACGTATTTTTTTTCTTGACGAAATATTTTATCATTTTCGGAAAAGACGCGGACCAAGGACCGTAATCCTCAAAAGCGTTTAATACGCGCGGCATTTTAATTTGACTACTCATGCATGCAAGCGATGTTCATGAGCGACTGAAAACAAACGGCACAGCGATAAAAATTGCAAGAGACTACCAACAATCAATAAAAGGACAATAATTTGGTGAAACATATACAGAGACAACAATTTTCATTCATGAAGACAAGTATTAAAGTGTCTCCGAAAATTCTTGTTTATGTTTTTTACAGTTGTAAGCCGACTTCCCGTGTTTGCTTTTTCAAAGATGAACTCGACGAAAGAAAATGGCTCAAAGCTTTCTTTTACAGCCAGAATTATAACGAAATATTTTTTTGAACGTTTTCTTTTTATTCGCGATAAGAAAATGACTTAAGGGTTTTTACAGTTTTATAAGCTTATAATCAAACCTGATACTCGGTCAGATCATTGTCTTCTTACAATTTAAAACGTGCTTCAACTAAATAGCCGCATAAACTACGCTCGAATTCATTAAATTAGATATAAAAAACAAACGTCAAATACAATAATTACTCAGGCTTACCATTCGAGATGCACTGAAAACTATCAAGTAAGGCCAGAATCGCTTCAGACTTTTCAACCCTCTCACGCATCAAGCAAGGTGAAAAACGAAAACGATGCCATCTGAAATCGGCTTTCCAACTTTAACAAGCGATGTATTTCTCAACCAAAAACCCAATAAACAAACTAGCCATGAATAACAGAAGACTCTTGAAAGCAGCTGAATTCCATTTTGTACATTCAGTGGACAAAGACAGAAACATTACAAGTCGACATAAAACACTGTCAGATTCAACGGTCAAAGTAAACAGGTTTCAAGATGCTGCATAAATTTTCCGCATGAACTCACCTGTCAAATTTTGACCAATCTGAGCATAAAAATAAAATGTAGAGCGTGACCAACGCGTGACCTTGGTGAGAAAAGTCAAAAGTAACTGGCATGTCTTCACTGCCTGTAAAAACTTGCTGAATTTTAGCTTCTGAGGTCAGTTTGAAATCAAAATTTTAATTTGCGGCACATAAAAAACACAACATTTTTTATATGGATTAAAAAGTATGAAACTTGAGCCTGCGATCATTTGAAAACTACAACTTGTCAGCGGATAACTTCAAAAAGATACTCGACCTCGATGGGTCGACACTTGAGCCCGCGATACGGTCAGGTGATACTGGTCAGCGGATACCCTGCTATGACAGCTGTCAATTGATCACAACATTGATGTGCAATATATGTCTGCAATATCAGTCTTCCTGTGCTCCCAAACTAGATAGAACGTGTGAGGATTGAACATTGGTTGCCCTGTGGTGCGGACGGACGGGCGGGCGGTGTACGGTCACGTGATTACCAAATTTTCTGGGATGGGTAGATTACTTTAGTTATGGGGCTACGCCCACGCGCGCGCTTCGCGCGCGCGTAGGCGCTCCGCTATCAATTCGTTCTATGATAGCCGACTGAATCTGTTAGATTCATTTGAACGAACTCATTAGAGACAACCACCAACTACTTCCTTCCCCAACCCCCGTTTCCCTGTATGCACTTAAATCCAGCTACCCCGCTCACTTGAAGAACTGCCGCCCGGGCCCCTTGTTAGAAACATTTCGCTGTCCCTTTTTTCAACCTGTTTCCACACCATGCCAAGGTGGTCAAGGCAAGCTGAAAATAAGAGGAGCTTTCAATACACCATTGTATTTTTCAACGCTGCGTTTAAGCAAATTAAGAAATGGACAAAACAACAGGCCTACTCGCCGCGAGGGGCAAAACAAAATTTATCAGCAAAACCTTATCATCTATTTTATAACGCAGCCAATACTTTAAAAGTTTCAAAAACTCAATGGTTGCCATCAATATAAGCAGTTTTTCGGGAAATCAGTAGTTGTAACTCGACAGGCCGAACTTAAACTGTTGGTTTTCAGAGTAGAACTTAATAAAATTATATAGGCCAGCGTATTTCAAGGCTTCTTTATCTGTTTATAGCCAACCACAGATAATAAAAGCTCTTTACCCGAACTTTCATACCTTTTAAAAAAAAACAAACAAACCAACCTTCAAACAAAGAAACTAACTAGGTTAAAATTTGTAAATTTTATAGAATATCAACTCATTTCATTTTAAAGTTGAAAAAAAAATATCAAGAAATATCAATTGTACTTCACAAAATCTTTTCGTGATCTATTATCTACTATAGATATTTTTTTTTATTTTCACTAGTTTAAATCAAGATTGCACCTATAGTGGGTTCACGTTTAATCCTCAGCCTAATTAAAACGCAATCGCTTTTCGATAAAAATAACCGTTCTCCCTCGAGGTTTTGGAGTTGAAACGTATCTTGTTAAGATTCACTGAACCAAGATACACTTTTCGATTTGAAATGGTTTGATAGGAAGATCATTTAGAAGAGAATAGAATTATTTCAATAAAATAAACTATAGGAAAAATCGCTTTGTAAATTGTGACAGAAATCCTTTATTTTTATTTTATTGAGGTATTTATTCGATCATACATTATTAACAACTGATGTTTAGGCGCCCAAAGTGTTCTGTTATCTTAAATTCATTGTAGGCAATTGGTGCCTTTCAGTATGTTTAGAAATTTTTATCGCACAGTTTAATTGTTATTATTCACTGTGCACCAGGGAATTCATTAGGCTACTACAAAAGCATTCCGTTGCATTTCAACATTTATATGAAAGCAAGGGTCTTCTCGGTGTGGAGTTGGTGTGAATAATTCACCTTAAAGTCGTTCTACCCCGAATGGTAGGTAAGATACGCGCTTCTAAATATAAGCAGAGAGAGAGCGAAGGAAACATCTATATAACCTTTTTTTTGGTATATTGCAGTGATGTACTTGTAAGACACTCCTTATATGGGGAGAATTGTCGACCTAATGTAGTTATATAAAAACAAAACTTTAGAACAAAAGAAAACGCTTCTGCGTGGCTTTTAAATCAAAATTAAGTTGCGTCAATTGAATAACGTAGGGAGGAGAGTAGCTTTCCAAGTTCCAACAGCTGTTTTGACAATAGGTAATTTTTTTCCTTAGAATCCCCAGTCATCGTGAACGTTGGAGCTATAATCAGTTACAGTATTCATATTAAACAATTTACTGCATAATGTTGAGTCCTATAGGTTATCAGAGAACTGACACTACAAATCTACCTTTTTTCATCCCTTTAATGGCGATGTACTAAGTATTTGAATTCAGATGAATTTTGTAGTCTGTAGTTAGAGGAAGTTAAAGGAAGTTTAATTTATGAAACTTTTATGTTTAAGCAAGATAAAATAGCTTTTAACCAACAAAGCAGTAAAGATCTCTTTGGATGGGTTCTTAATATTCTGCCAAGTGAAAGTAACTTTGTCAAATATACTTGCGTGATCAATTATCGACTTTTGACTAAGCCCAAATTTACAACTTCAATTACGTCTTATTGAGCACACAGTTGAGCTTTTGAATTTTTCATGGGTGGGAAAACATTTACATCATTATCAGTAAGAACATGTAAGTCTGACAGAAGAGACCTTCTGCTACAGCAATTATTACAGGTTTTTTACTAGTAAAGAGTTCTGGGTAGATTTCAATAAGTAAAAGCACTGATTGCTACGCTTTGGAATTACCAGAAGTCGATACCAGCCCAGTGTGATAATCGTGACTCTCCAACTTTGAGCAATCAATTGGAAATTAGTTAGTTTGTTAAGAATACTATTATTTTTCGTTCATCAAATTATCAGCAATGCAAGATGCACAATTATTTTACGTTTGAAAAAATAGAAGTCTTTTTAAATAAATAAATAATAACACTCAGTATAGTAACCATATTTTATTCATCGTAGACTGAGTATAACTAACTGCAAAGAGTATTTCTCGTATTGGTTTGCCTGACAGGATTTTTTCAGAATTTGTTAACATGGATGTCAGAACGTGTACAGCTGTATTTGCCCTGATCATTTTCATTGCAAGCTGTACACTAGAAAGCAAAGGAGACCCTGAAATGTGAGTACTTTTCAAACTACTTTCTTACCTCACTCCTATAAAACATTAAACAATCTAAGTTAAAATGCTCCAATCGTCCTTCTTCCGTTCAATTAAAAGCGATCTTCCTTTCATAAAACAAAAACTGGCAAAGTTCGTGTGTTTTTCGTGGTATTTGTACTGATTTATTCCTTTTGTCATATTGTGGTTTATTTTCGCAGCAATAAATATAAGAAGTCTATGGAGGAAGCATACAATTTGTCCTTGGCAATCAACAATAATTTAAGAAATTATGATAAAAAGTTGAGGCCCAACGCAGGAGGTAAAATCAAAATTTAAGCTGCTAGATGGGGATGGAGGACGGGGAGTTAATTCCATTTTAAAATTACTGGAGGGGCCATCGTATCTCTACTAGATTGGTTGATAGATTGGTTGATTAAGGACAGGACATTTTCAAGCACACATTATTCTGACACCTTACAATTCACTTTTTTTTGTAGTTGTTATTGTTGTTGTTGTTGTTGTTTAACAGGAGTTAATCCCTCCTCCCCGAGGCCAAAGGTTAGCGAAGTTTTCATAGTTACTAAGAGTCACATATAGTATAAAAAGGGCTTGGATATATTAAACACATTGATTTCGTTTAAAAAAAAATCATACCGGCCATGGTACAAGGATCCGGAGGCTTGGCTACACCCTCGTTGCTAAGTTAAATAAATTTGAAAGATCTTAATATCGTTTTTAATCAATAGCCTGTAGCAAACACTTCGATAATGATAGATAGAAATATACATTCTGAAATGTGACTATCCGTAATTCAAAAAAGCCCGACTGTCCTTTTTCAGTATTATATGTCACGCTGCCAGAAGTCGCGACTTGACGACGACACTTACATCTTTTAACTATAACAACTGGATGTTCTTTTCCTCTCACTCTGCAGGAGAAACGCTTACGACAAAAAAATATTTGGACCGTCCCATACTGTACTTCTAGTCTTCAACATGCAATATAAATATATTTTTCTAATATATGGTATTAACATATAGGAAACTATCTTATTAATATTGTCAATCTTATATTATCTGCAGGAGAGCCTGTCATGGTGCAAGTTGAGTTTAAAGTTATTTCGTTTGGCGAGATAATAGAAGCAAACATGGTAAGACGTTTAAAATCTATTATATGTTCTATTATGTTCTTAGCTGTATGGCTTACGATAGTTTTATTATCATAATTATCATAATCGGTCTATAATATACATAATTTTCAGGGTTAATACTTTTGGGAAGGGGAAGGTTGATCTTAGTAGTACTACTGTTATTAATAGTCTTATCGTTTTATTGTTTTTAAATAGTGGTAGTTTTTAGGCACGTACACTTTAAAACGAGTTTCTGTAAGCTCCTTAGTGTTACGTACTTGGGTAAATAAATTATTGTAGTTGTTATTGCTATTGTTAGGACTAAAAATTATTACAAAATTTTTTTACCGGAACCAGTCTTTTGCATGTTGCTATTGAAAAAAAACGCTTTCTAAAAATGAATGAATGAGAAGAATGAATGATTATGATTATGATTTATGCACCACTATGCACCGTGTTTACCCCCCAAATTTTTGCTAGCCATTATGGTCTATGTAAAAATGGTGAAAGTAAAGAAATCGTAATCATAAAACATCATATAACATCATTATGATCTTAACCAGGAATACAGCATGGATATTTTCTTCCGCCAATGGTGGAAGGATCCCCGGATGCGGCACAACTCATCAATTCCTTTTAATATCGCTTATGACCCGAACAAACTTGAGTTATGGACACCAGACACCTACTTCTGGAACATGAAACATGCAAAATATCATTACGTAACAAGAGAAAATATGCGCCTTAAAATATCATCTGATGGAGAGATTTACTTCAGCACGAGGTAACAAGATATCTTTCTTTTTTTCTTTTTTTTTTTTTTACCGAAAAAAGAAACTCTTCTGACAGTTTTCTAATCTTTAATTAAGAATACTGTTTTAGCCGATGATTCGTCCCCTACCTAAAATATCTATGAAGTGTTGTGAGTAGTTGAGAAATGACACAAAGTTAGTGATGTGGTACGCACGAGTCGAGAACCTAAAGAAGACCGTCCCTCCCCCCAAGTATTTCTTCTTTCTCGCTTTTCCAGTCGCTCGTGGTCATTAATCTATTCCTGCTGTTTCGTTCTTCGGCTAAGTCTCGAACCATAACGCGAAGTTATACGGGGGCCTGCATGAAGGTGGTCGAATTTTAATTAGATTTCAGGTCATTTCTCAGCTATCGAAAGATTCCCTTAGATCACACCTGAGCTATCATCCCCAACTATCAGTTCCTCAATGCTACCAGCCACAGTTTCAGTGTTTCGTCAGACCTTGGATCACAAACCATTCAAGTGCAGACCCAGGCGTTCTCTGAATAAAGAACACTTACGTTAGGTAGAAATTTAACTAACCCTAACCCAAAACAAATATTGAGATAGGTAGTTAGTTTGGTCGAAGCAAAGATGGTAAGACGTTTAACTTCTATTATATGTTTTTTTATTATGTTCTTAGCTGTATCGTTTACGATAGTTTTATTATCATAATTATTATAATTTATTGATCTATAACGTACATAATTTCCAGGGTTTCATCAAGCCAATTTAAGCAACTGTACTGTACACAACAAGTTATCAAAGGTGTAGACGCCTTTTTGCGAAAACTGAGAAATTATTAAACAGTGTTCGACAGTGCTTGACAGCAAGTACTCTGTGCAGTAAACATGGATGGCATATCTACTAAAAATTGTTCTTTTTTACCCCAATTGCGTTATCAGGATAACAATTGTAGCTCACTGCGACATGGATCTACGTCTCTACCCAATGGACACTCAACATTGTTCACTCAGAATTGAGAGCTGTAAGTACGACAAGTTATTTTTGGATTTTTTTCGTATTTCAAGTCAAGTGCTTAGTGATGTTATCTTACGGAATGGCAGGAAAAGATATTTGCTTTTGTCAAGGCAGTTCCAATCAGTACCCATTCTTGTAATGTATGGCAACAAAGGAGACTTTTGTCTGATTGGTTAATCTCATCTGTGTTTTCATTGGTCAATCTGCTAAAAGTGATTCTAAGAGCGGGAAAGAACGCGAAGGTGAGAGGCAGCTTTGGAGGCGTCGGCTAACATTTTCTCTCATTCAGATTGATAGTCTGTTTGTACAAAAAGGAACTCGTTTGAATGGAAACTGTTTCGTTTCCCGAAAACATAGATTGGTACTTACTTTTGTGGCAGATGCTTCGTACTAAAAAGGGAAATCGTGGCGAGTTATCGACGGATCAATCCAACCGCAGTGAGTCAAAACCTACCGTTTTCGGCGCAACGAAACCCGCGAGACGTGGAGGAAAATTCCGCCTTTCAAGAAATGTCCCTCATTTTTACCAGAGTTTTCAGCACAAGAATGAATTACTGTTAAATAAAGTAAGTTGTTGTACAATGAAAACGTGTGATTTTTAACGTAGTGATGATATTTTGACCAAAACAGCGATAAGAGCCTATTCACTGACGCTGTGGAAAGTTTGAAAGTACATGACAGTTAGCATGCAACTCACTAATAGTAGCTTAGTTCAACGAAACGATGTTTGATGGTCACCAAACCAAGGCAAAAGTGCAAGAATATAATTAGCAAGTCATTTTTTAAAAAAAATAAGGTGGTTTCATTGATAAAATTGCAACAATTTTCCAAACACTTGCGTTTACGAGAGTCGACACCAAGCAGAAGGGGAAAAATTCACAGTTTTCAGAAAAACTTGTTCAAGTATCCGAGACTTTTGTCGTGGGCTTCGGGACAGGAAATCCCTTTTGTTAGAGATAGTTTATTAATCGAGGAAGAGGCTTGTGCAAATAATCTGCAATATAAAGTGGCATGGCACTTAAGAAAAACCAAAACGTTGTATCTTCTCAACGTGAAAACTACCAAAATAGCGTCCCAGGACTATTTTTAGAGTTTCTAATTATGTTTACAGTGTCACTAATTTTAGTGTCTTTAAGTCTTGGCCCTGAAAGAGTACAAAATTTCAAGTAATATGTACTGTCACTTTGATGCATTGCTTTCAACTGTGACGAATAATGAATGTTTTTATGTTGCGCTCAAGGAATTTTTAACGAAAGAGAGGGAAAATTTTCTTGCCGTTCGGACAATTATAGCCAAACAGTCTATTTAGAGTTCGAGGGACGCAGATCGCTTTAAACCTATGAAAGACGAGTAATGGAAGAATAAATAGAGCGAAAAATAATGAGCATTTAACTGGCAAGGAGTGCGCAAACCGGTATTGAAAATGAAGCCGGTCGCTGATAGAAAACGCACTTGTACTGTCGTCTTGCTTATTCTTACAAGATTGTGGTCTCTAGGGCAGCGCTTATTGAGAACAATCGCATGGACGAATTGAGTGTGGGAATTTAATTTATAAACAAGGAAGATAAACACACACTCTGAATATGACTTAAGTTATCAACATCAGGTAAGCTAGCTTAAATGTTATGTACATGAAAACGTAAACCGTGGCTCTACTACAGTCTACAAATAAAAATAACACTCTCAAATCCCGTTCAAGCGTAGATTTTTTGTGAGCTTTCAGGTTTTTTTTCACAATTGCTTAAGTTTCAGGATTACAAAACCGCATATTTGATCGTTCACGTGTTAAATCTTTCTCCATAGGTTAAAAATATACATGACATAAATTTCACAGATATTTTACTTTCATTGTCCTGTCCTAGATAATTTTTAAAAAGCTTTACCAGTTGTTTTCTTACAAGCTCAACTTTTCTGCAATGCTACCAATTTCATATATTTATTATAAACCTCTCTTTATTGACACTAAATAACACAACATTATTACTGTGTCAAAATTTCCAACATTTGTTTATACTAGTAATGCCTAATAATACATTATTCAAAATGTTTTTTAAAAATTTGTTTACATGCTTTTTCATAAATTGAATTTTAGCCACCTGCTCCATTGTAAGCAGATAGAGGCTGAAGTTTATGCAAGTTCTTTCACTCTTATTATGAATCTTTGTTTAAGTCCATGCATGATAAACAAAAAAAATGCTGTGGTTGTGTGACCAGCCATTCTCAGCAAATTGGGCAACCACCCTGTTTGGCCTTAACTGACCTATGAACTAGCAAACAATATTTGAAATACTTCACTTCAGGTAAAGAAAATGGGAGTGTTCTTTTCCTTCCTAGGAAATCTATTTGAAGCCAACCAAGTCTAAAATTTTTCAGTGTTTTTATCATGCACAACAAGGTTACTTCAATTGCACCTTCAGTACCTGTCTTTAAATAGACAGGGCTTTTATTACAAACTGAAACAAGGAAAAATAACTATTAGCAGGGACAGCAGGGTTAGGGTCATAAGATGCCCATGATGTTCCGTTTCCTTTGCCTCAAGCCCTTAACCTACACCATTTAAAAATGATAGATGATGTGATTGCTTTCCATTAAAAGCCATGAAAACTTAACGCACAGTACTATATTTAATGAAAGGTCTCAATAACAATATTATAATGGCCATTACTCAATTTGAACAAACAAAATAATATAAAACAATACTGTGATTATTTTACTGAAACTAACATATCAAAAGAATATATGTACATCACGGTAAGGTTCAAGTATACATGCCTCAAGGTTAATGTCTCTTCCTAATTGTAGGGGAAATAATTGTGAACATATGGTTTTACATCAGTCAAATGCCATTCGAGCGACTTGGAACCTTGCTGGGAACTAGCAAATTCTGTGCATCCCAGGGATCAAATATTTGACAACCCTGGGACAATCCCCCTTCCCCCTGGCTTTAAACACGCACTTCTGAAATCCAAACATAGCTAAATGAATTTACAAGAAAAATGCAAGCAGGTTGGCTTCTTTGTCAAGGTCAAGAAAAAACTTGAAGAGGTAGTTATTGGTCTTTCTCTTGATTTTAAATACCGGTATGCATGTTTCATTGCTTTTGAGGCCAGAACTTTTACTGGTGAGGTCAAGAGTGAGTAGCATGAGTTAACATGTTTTATTCACTGAATGAATCTTGTACTGATCAAGGATTCAAATAACAAAGAACAGCTAACCTTACGACTGACAACCTAATGACAATTATTTTTTTATTGCTGAAAGACAGCAGTTCATTTTGGGTTCCTCCGTTTAACATAAATATTTACAACTGGTTGCATCTCTTTGAGTAAGCACTCAGTTATACATCTACTGACAACAAGTCTCTGTTTTTGTTGTGAACAAAACAATTGTAAATAACTATTACAACACTAGAGGTGCGTGGGTCAGGGGTGTTAAGCCAAGGAACTCGTGCTTTGCAGCCTCTACGTTGCTACATGCATCTTCGAATGTGCAGCCGGTAATTCACCACCTGGCAACAAACAGAGAAACCACTTCAAACTCAAATAAAATTCAACAGCTTTTTAGAAAAGAACAACACACTATGCAAGGGACGAATGCTAAAAAGGGAAGGTACAAAACTCGGACCGGGTCGACTCTTTCACACATAGAGAAAACAATCAGTTTTAATATGTGGTAAGCAATAAATTCTGATTCATTGTTGTAGCTTTTTGTGTCTTTACCTGTTTCTCTTTCGGCTCCAGGACACGACGTTTGATCGAGTTGGTCGGACTTAGAGCGCACCACTCTGGAGTGTTTCCTCTTGCGTAAAAGACATGCCGTTCTCCTTCGGAGGATTACTGTAGCATTTCGTACATAAGAATTCCTTCTCAGCTGATGTACCTTGTTTTAAAACGGGTTTTTTTTTTTGCGCACTTTTGGCCAACATTCAACAAGCTTTACAAGGCATCGTCACGTTGCAAAAAATTGTCCTCTATCGATTTGCAACAAAGTCCTCTTTCTTAGGCCAAGGAAAAAACACCCTGTCGATTAAAACAGTCCTTGAAAACCTTTCCCGCTATTTGTCATATGAAAATCAACAACTCTTGCCAGAAATTCTTGAAGGAACGAACGATCGAACTTCAAGAAACTTTCCCACTAGCAGCCATCTTTGTTTACTCTCTGGCGCGCGGTAAGAAGACTGAACACTAAGGATTCAAACAGCCAATCAGACAAAAGTCTCCTTTGTTATGTATGGCACCAGTAGGTCAAATTTTAAATGGCTTTTGCAAAGAAATTCCATCGCAAAAAATTTTTTTGTCCTTATATTTGTCTTTAATTTTAACAGATGCTCACACAGTGGCTGATGTAGACTACAAATGGAAAACTGGCAAAAGTAATGGAGTAGAAATAGTTTCTTCAAAGATGGCACAGTTTGATCTTCTTCGGGTTGAAACTATAAATGATGCATCAACTAACAGTAAAGGTAATAAAGCCGGTAATATAAATGATAATGCAAAATGGTTTTTCACAAAATTAATTGACTGTTCTGAGCGTCAGCCTTTTTAGCGTATAGTCTTACTTTCGGGAAAATAGAGACTAGAGACCGCAGGGCATCATGAGCAAGTGAACAAAATGAGCGCATGGAAAGATGAATGTTTGAGTAAGAGGCAGCTTCAGCTTTCAACACAACGCATCCATCACTGACGCGGACCTAACCACTAACCCTAGTATCTATACTAAAAAACTTACTAGTATTATCAGTCAAACCCAGGTTAAGGTTAATCATGCAGCTTAAGCATTAGGTTTCGGAACTGTTAAAGACACCAGGGTTGAATTCTTGATCGGACCAACACTCAGGCTCTAACTGGGATGTCCTGCCTTTCATTCACATCGGTTAAAAGGTAGGCAATCTTTTCCGCAGATTTCAGGAAGAAAATCAATAGACCACGTCTCACTTCTCTGATTTTCATTTTCACTTTACACTTCTATGGTTTAGCTATTTTGGACGTAACTTACACCAACGAACCACTAGTGAAGGCAAACACTACACCTATTGCCCATCGGCTATCCTGAGTATGGAAATGGATACAGCGTCCGTTGCCTTCTTGGGCAAGGCGAGGCAAACGAAAATTTACAATTAACCTATATTAAATCAAAGTTGACATGAAATCAAATTTAACCTGTATTCAGTAGTAACTATTAAATAATTGAAAACGTTACAGTCAAGACGACTTTTGCAGGGACTGATCAAACAACGTGAAGTAGAGTTAAGTTGGCCAGTACCAGTCTTCATCAGGTTTATTGAGATATCACGAATTTACAGAAATATATATCGAGTGAAATAATAACCGGAAATTACATAATATGACGTGGTATGGTGTAATGAAGACAAGATAATAAAAAAATGAAAAGAAAAATAAAAAATATACTATATATAGTTACAATTCATCACGTTTATTGATGCCCAGAGGCTCAATTGTCTTAGCTTTGTGGATAAGAATCACGCCCATTTTTACGTTTTTCAATAGGAATCAAAAGCATATGCTTGTTGGAATGATTGCTGGTTAGAAAGTGTTCTAAAACTGCAGTATGGATGTAATTACCAGTAGGGTTGAGTATAGGTTTTCTGTGTTCATTAAAACGATCTTTGAGGCGACGTTTAGTTTCTCCAATATATTGTAGATTACACAGGCGACATTGAATCAAATAACATTAAAGTTTCACAAGTGATACGAGATTTGATGTGGTGGGTCTCATCTGTAGAATAAAAAGTGTATTGATTACGGCCATGTTCAATATAGGGACAGGTGATGCAATTCCTGTTGTTGCACCGAAAGGAACCGGGGGTGGGTCGGGAGTTACTGGTATCGGTACTGTTAGGAAGCTGGGCTCTAAAGAGGATGTCACTAATATTATTACAGCGGCGATACGCTACTAACGGGAGGTTTTTAAACACATTTCTACAACGATCTGATGAGTATAGCACGTTAGAATGCTTGTGAATGATATGCGCAAGGCTGGGTAATGCTGGATTATATATTACATATTATAATGCTGGATTATATCATTATATATATATTATATATTTATTAAATCTAGTTTTTAAGTGCTGTTGTGGTTCAAGTTAAACTGGTATTCATTTTCGTTGTCATCGATGATAGGAGCTGCAATAATTTTAATTCAACTTTGATCATCTCTTTTTCCGTCTCATGGCGGCCCATCAGGATCCTTTGCGAAGCTGAAAGCAGTGTTCTCATTTCGACGGCGCCTTGACTACTACATTTCAGCAGTGTACGTACCGGAGGTGATCCTAGTAGTGTTATCCTGGTGCACATTTTTCATCACTCCAACAGCTGTTCCTGCCAGGGTATCGCTTAGTATAACAACTATCCTGACAACCATTTTACTCTCCAGCTCTCTCAACAACAATATTCCCAAGGTAAACTTCTCACCCTATCCGCGCATTATTTGGGACGGTAGCGGGACCGAGCGGAATTGAAGCACTGGACTTTTAATCCGGAGGACCGGAAGTTCAAGTCCCGTCCTAAGTGTTAGCGGGATTTTTTCTCGGTATACATGTATACGAGTTCAAATCCTCTTCCATGCGTGTAAAATAGCCAACTGGTTGGCCTCCTACCAGATAGGATTCTTAAATCTGTTATGTTCCATTTGAATTATTTGTTTGAATTCATTATCCCTGAAAAGCCCCATAAGAGGATACTGGTTAATTATGTATTTTCTGTTACCAGTTATAATTGTTTATTTGTCAGTGGTCCAACTCGCACTGTTTTACCCAATTCACTTGGAACGTACGGGTCTACTGACATATGTCATCCAAAATATTGGAAAACGATGAATACTTGACAATTTTATCAAATTAACCTCTCCGAGAATAGCTCAAAAATGATCGTTATGATATGGGGTCACTTGGAGGGAAGAGCATAAAGGTTACCAAAAATGGCGTATTTCAAGTGCTGTGCTCCAAATGCAGAAATGCATCTGTCCAATATACAGCATGCCTTAACACCCTGAAGCACCAGGTATTTCTTCTTCAATGAGAATAAGGCTGAGGGCGTCTTTAACTGGTGGTTGCTGCATTCCGCCAGAATTTTTTTGTTTTATTTTTTGTTTGTTTGTTTGTTTGTTTGTTTTTTTTTTTTTTGGGGGGGGGGGGGGGGCTGCTCCTCTCTCCAAACGATCCCTAGAGTACTTGTGGTCCTAGGTCGTACCAGTCCACCTCACTGCTTGATTAGAACATGGCTATTTTGCCAATTATTCAATTCGGCAATTTTATGCCTATAAAATATATTTTTTTAGAATACCTCAAAGCGGATCCTGTACCCAACAAAAAACACCGGAGATTTTATCTTGTCCCGTGATGATAGAAATATAGCGGGCGATTAGATATTTCTAGGAACAAGTAATCCTACTATGCGTCCAGTCCATTTTGTCTAACTTTTCTAATTACTCGCTCTCAATCGCTATAGAACTTAAAGTAATAAAAGAAATTACATGTAAATGACAAAATCAGAGATCCGAGACGAGAAGTTTTGAAGTTGCAAGCAGCAGGGATCAACTTTGAAAAACTCGGTTAGGCTGAACAGTTTTCAAAAACCCGAATTTCAATCCGTTTCAATCTTCTTCAGTTTTGCCCATCGGTGGCATCTGCTGTTTCTGTTATGTTATTTTATGTTATTTTAACCTTCCTTTATAGTTTTAAGAGGTTATTTTTATGTTTCTCTTAGTTCAACGGGCATTTTGTAATTTCCTAATTTGGCTGAATTTCTTGACACGGCTCCTTTAATCTGACCTTTTATTGTTTGTAAGCGCCAGGCGCAATCCCCGTGTGGGGGACTGGAAAGAGTCGAATCAAGGAGTTTTTGTGAGCACTTGAAAATGTCTGTAGTGTTTTTGATGTGTGAATAGAATTTCTTGCGCCTAAGAATATCCACGCAGTAAAGTCGGAAGTCTCACTATAATAGTGCTTTGCCCATTAAAACGCTGCCTTTCTGATTAACCAACCACTAACTTGAATATGATAAACACTTTTCAATTTAGGTCAGTTATATCAAAGCTGTAGACTACTTTATGTTGACTTCGTTTGGCTTCATATTTGCTGCTCTGGTTGAATACATTATTGTGTTAAACACTCCTAATAAGATGGCAGATTGCTGTACCTTCTTTAAGAAGAAAGAGAAAGATGACATCGCTCAAGGAAGGGTGAGCAACGTGCTATCACTAATTGAATTTCTAAAGTTTGAGATTCAGACAAATAAGTCAAATCAGTTTTAACTTAATCTTTTAATTCAGGAGATACGACGCATAACGATAACAGTACCATATGCAGATGCATATATGGTGCTGCCAGTTAAAAGTTGATGTAGCGGCGCTGGCGTGACTGCGGCTGTGTCTTATCCTGGAACTTTCTACAAGATTTTCAAAACTTGTCTATTTACCTTGCATGCTATGAGTAAAACAGACGAAAAAGACACGCGGTCAACTTGTTCGAACGCACCGCATTAAATTATACTGATATCAGTTACTCAGTCGTGGGTTGCAACCATAACTCCACATCGTTCAGCAAACGCATTTAAAAAGTTTGACCATTTTTCTTTTCTACAGGGACCGTCTGATGAAATCATTTTGAAGATCAGTGCGTCACCTAAGAAAGTAGACTTGAACAAAAGTCCCAGTAAGAAACTTCCCCAGAAGGCCGGCAATACTCAGGACCACTGGGTGGACAAATGCTCTCGCCTGCTGTTCCCTGCAATGTATTCTATCTTTCTGATTGCTTACGTCATTCATTACAAGAACAAGATAGAAGATTAAGCCTTAAGCTCTCGGAGAGCCGTGGGTACTTTACTGCCAAAAGGAATGACTTGCAATATCTGACAAAAATCCTCAAACTCTTTGATAAATCTCACCCATTTCCATTGCCCCACTCTTTACAATGATTTTTTAGCCATGCATCACAAATCAAGTTTGATGTAGTGATCAGTGACGTGTTTCATGGATCTAATTTGTGACGAGGGTTGATATTAATGCAAAATGGAATCGCATTTTCATGCTTGCATGTGATAAATATAACTAAGCTAACTACAACCTAGCTACAAATGAAGAACTACTGCAAATAAAAAAATCATCAAACAAACTGAGCCTGTGTAAGATGCATACTTAATTAGGTTCTGATTGGTTTATAGGATTGTTAGCATTGCCAGGAAAGAGAAAGTTGGTTGGTATTAAATCTGAATTTTATTTTATCTCTCTTTTATTTTTAATTGTGGCGAATTCCACGAGATGGTTAACTCGGATTAATTTTGAGTACTTGGACACCACGTGAAAGTGTAATTTGTAAGAAGCATCACCCTAAGAAAAGTAGCCATTTAAGTAAACATTTGTTCAGGAAGAGGAGTCACAATTTTTATTAGTTAATTTGTTTCTGTGTGCGTGGGCTTCTAAGCGGCAGTTCACAGTATCTTTTCTTGATGAAATGGAATCATTGGATCGTAAAAAGGTTAATACAACAAAAAATTATAAAAGGAATAAAATAAATAAAAACGTAAGTAATATTCAATAATTTAAATTTAAAGAGTTTAAATAGGAGATGCAGGTGTAAATAGATGATTCTGTTAGATAAACAAAGAACTGTTAACGTTGCAAATTGTGTCGAAAAATATCATATTATTCATGAAAGAAAATTACAATTAGCGCTGCTAATTCAGACTCAAATAGGCGTACCGTAAAATTCCGAAAATAAGCCCCTCCATGTATAAGCCCCTCAAACTCGTAACGCAAAAACCCTCCGTTAAATTGCTCCTCCGAATATAAACCTCCGGGGGATTATACTTGGGAAATGCCCTCAAATACAACATAAAACAAAGTAAATTAAAACGGTACAGTAACATAAATGTTAGTATTTGCCAAAGAACTATTACGTGTGTGCCAAGTGTTTGAAGTCAGAAAGTGTCACAGTCCATTGCTGTTTGCGTGGTTCCTCTTCACTCTTGGCTTTGATTTCCTCGGTCCATATTGACAAAGTACTTTCATGGCTACGTTTTAGAAAGGTCTATGTCCTCAAGGCGAGTTTCAGTAAAAACGTTCTGCAAATTACTGACATAAATTTCCTTTCAACTATAAGCTAGCCCAATCGGTTTTGAGACGCAAATTTCCCTCCAAGTATGATCCTAGCCGATTTGAAACGCAAGGTTCCCTCCGTATATAAGCCCCTCCGAATAGAGCTCCTCCAAAAATAAGCCCCTCAAAAAGGGCCTTTTGAAAAATATAGGCCCCGGGGCTTATTTTCGGAATTTTGCGGTATCACATGCAGCATACATGCGCAGGGTGTCCTAAAAGTTCGTTCCTCTAATTTTATGCACTAAAACTTTGGCAAATCTTTATTTCTACACGAAATTCCTAAATGATGTTTATTTCTCTATCGAGTGCTTGTATTCAGAAGTTCAGTAACCGGCATGCTCCCTTTTTTTATCACGTTCTGTGAAGACGTTGCGGCGTGAAGTGGGATAATCCATGTAGCGCCGGTAGAGGCTTAGATGATCCATTTTGAGCCTTTTTATCACCTCTGTCAGTGGTACGCAGGAGCCATTTCGACCCCTAACAATACCTAACCGCGAACCTTTGGCGTGAAAGTACACAAATCGAATATCTGAGTCGAAAGATGGCACAACAAGTATGAAATATCAAATTAGGTTGAAAAGACAAGACGTTTCTTTAAACGATTTGCTTATCAAGTCAAATCGTACTGCATTATAGACTTGTAAAGAAGAGGAACGAACTTTTTGGACACCATGTATTTTTCAGTAATCCAACTAAATATATGTATATTTACAACTCTTATATCTGTAGCTTGTCTTATTATCCATGCAAACCTTCTGTCTGGGTTTTGTCATGTCTGGACCCTTGCCTGTTCCTCAAAGTTCGAAATATGAAAATTTAGGAGTTTAGTTCACTTATCGTCATGATATCATTGACGTAATTATGCCATATTTCTAACATTCAATGTTATGGAAACACCTGAAGTGAAAGCAAACGTCTCGCATAAAATTTCTTTCAAATTTCGTTCAAATTTGGGAGTGATACTTTTTAAAGCCAGCAACAGCAATTTAATATTCTAGAAAACGGCGCTGAGGGTTCCACGAACAAAAAATAATTGCCGAGATATCCCTTAGTGCATGATAAAAATTTAAATGAAGGAATAATTATTATTAGATATTCATTCAAAATATTTCGCCGTTTCTGATTGGCTAAAATCTCACGCATAATTTATCATAATCATCTGTTGTCGACCAAATCTGGAAGAATTTTGTGATATTGAACTGATGGCGTCAATCGTGCAGCAAAATTGGCAAATTATTGAACCGTTAACCAGGAAGACCTGGGGACGAGTTTGAGTTGCTTTGGTAGTGAGTACAAAATGGCGGAACATTCTACTCGTTTCACTGCGAATTATTATCTAAAAAACATAGCAAGAATAGACAACTCGACGGACGACATCTGGAGTATATTTGCAGACCTGAACAGCCATTTATCTCCTAAACTTCCCGATAAACATGCATTATCGAGATGAACTTGACATGGAAGGAGATAAGCATTGATTAGCTTGTTTTTAAACAAGAATTCTTTATTTCTTCAGATGATGATACTCAACCTCATTTAATAACTGCTAATTATTAACACAAAACTGCTATGAATAAGTGAAATAACTTCTATAATGATCATCTTACAGTGAAATAAACTAGAAGTTGAGTGAAAAATCGTTCGTCCATTGTCTTTTTTCCTTCATTTTTTTCTTTGCAAATTACTGAAATGTATTTAGCAATATGCACATGCTTCAAGCCAGTTAGCGCCACTTGAAAAAAATCAAGTTATGTTTCAGTGATATTCTTTAATTTATATTATGACTCATTGTCATATTGGTAATTTAAACAGCATTATCTTCCCTCTTTTTTTACAGTTTTTGTTTCTTCTGACTGTAAATGGGAAAGTTTAATTCGGATAAACGTTACCATGCCGTAGCAATAGTATTAATCGATATTAAAAAGCTAACAGAACTTATTTGATAACGATGTCATAACTAAACATCTCTTGCTGTATTGCAAATTGTATTGCTGTATTTCAAATTCCTTGCAAATCGTCTCTCAATATTTGTAATCTATAATTTGCAAACAAAATGGTTTATTCTTCAGGCACGTTTTCTTTACTAGCGTCTCTCAGCAGCCCATAATATAAGGTGTAAGAGACAAGAAAAAGTACGTACAAAATAGGAAACGCAAATCTTGATATGCGGTCAATCCAATGAACTTTCGGAATAGGTTTAGCTTTGTCTTGATCTGTTGATGTAGAATCCTTCTTAATTTCGGGCTTCAGCTTGAAGTTCCCCTTGTTGCTTCGGATCCTACATGTTCCTTCATCCATTACCTGGACAACAAGATCAACGCTGTCTTCGCCTTGGACCTACGATAGCAATAAGATTGATATAAGCGCAAGGTGTTCATTCATCCAATTCAAATCCAAGTCAACTGAAGTCTGTTAAAAGGCCCGGCTTTCTCGACCTACGCTCAGTAAGAAACCAAATTGTCATCATATGATCATGAGACCTCTTTCTTAGTGAGTGGCCTGAATTTGTGTCCTGTCATCATGATCTGCAAGCCACTTGTGGGTTGAGATATTGAGATTGTTGTTCTTGGTTTCCTCCCTGGTTTTTCCCTTTAGTCAAAAATTAGCATTTCCGAATTTAAATTAGCTCTGGAAATCTGATTAAAGTGTCTCCAATTTTTAGGGACACTAATAGAGCCACAGTTTTTCTGATTCATTTTTTTTTTTTCAGTTTGACTTTGAAATGTAACCCTTCCTTGCGTCATTTAAGCGAGGGTAGCAACATTAATTTGACGGGGGACAAATTCCTCAAGAGTATCTAAATGGAGATTGATTGAGCTGGGAAAGATAAATTTGGATAGAGCCCAATATCCAGCCCAGCATATCACACCTTGCCTCTCCAAAAAAACATTTCATAAGAATTTTTTCGATTGAGGAGAAATTGGAAACAATATAGGTATGCAAAATTTTGTGGAGGAAACAATGCCTTAAAGATAAATTCCCTGCCCCGGAAACATAAACGGGGATAATAAAAACATACAGATTCAAAGCAAATAATTCTGCGAGGAGATATATTTTGTATATATATTATATATATACTGTAGAAATGTTCCGTTCCGACAATATCTTTGCTTCGAATTTGTCCATATATGTTCCATTCTCTAAATATCTTCTCGTGAAAATAAATTTTCTCTGGGAGCTATGTTTCGTCTGTTTTTAGGAATGGTGAAAAGAGTTTTTTTTTTAATTAACCCACAGTTTTCTTCACCTACCTCACTTACCACAGTAAATTTTTGTTTCTCGTCCATTTTCTGTCTCCTTTTGCACCATGAAGGTAGTACTGGGTTACTGTTGAGCACTATGATATACTCAATCAAAGCAGCAAAAATGAAACCAAAAGAGGTAAGCATGAAATAGTCCACAGCCTTCATGTAACTGACTTTTGGCATATCCCTATTAACATTACCCTTGAGCAGAATTGAGGTTAATATAGTGGTAATGCTAAGAGCAACTCTTGCCGGAACTGCAGCAGGAGAGATGTAAAAACAGCACCACGAGAGGACGACAAGGACTATAGCAGGGACGAAGATGGATGAGATGAAACTTTCCGTTCGTCGGCGAAATGAAAATACTGCCGTCAAACTTGCAAATGAGCCTTTAAAAAAAATCAAACCAAAGAGACACTTCAGGAAAGATAATTTTGGACCTTCCTCAGTATTGAAATGTTGTGTTGAAGAGCCCGTCCGACCGCGTTTAAAATTCATCTAGAACTGACTGGATCTAATTAAGAATACGAAAAAATGTAATTTTTGCGAAGAATTAATTACAGTGTTCGCCGTGGCTCATCGACGTTAAAATTGCTATCCAAACTTTCTCATGTGTATAGAAGAAGGATCAGTTAGTATTTAAATAGTGCCTGTAGAGGGCGGAAACGAAACGTTCTGAGACATATATGGTTATTCCACTTAAACACGAAGCCAAAAAGAGACTGTCTACTGTCCCATCAGCATTTGTCAAAGGGTCAGTACAGTGCATCCTTGATATAAATACACAAGTAATATTTTTGTCCATACCTTTACTATTCGTCTGAGCTTTAGTGCGGGTGTTTACACCTACGAGATCAAATTGCGCCATTTCAGCGGATACGATCTCTATCCCTTGGTCGTCTCCTCCTTTCCAGCGGTAATCCACGTCAGCTGTCGTGTAGGCATCTTTCATAGAGTAGAGAAAGGGTCAATAAATAAACTGAAAGAAGGTTAAATCAAATTGTCCAGGCATGTAAAAAATCCCCTTGCGAGATAAGATAGAAAAATAGTATTTTTTTGTTTCTAATATCATTCATATAATGTTTAAGTACTGGGATATGTAGGTTTCAAAATATTTCAATTGTGCGAGCAAGTAAGTAAGTAACATGCATTTATACTTACAACTTTCTATGATAAGCGGACAAAACTGTGTGTCCATTGGGTAAAGCCGCAAGTTCATGTCACATTGAGCAGTTAGGGTTATTCTGAAAAGTAAAACAGCCGAATCTTTACAAACGTTGGTCTTTTCTATGTTAACTTGCTCTTGAGTGTTTTGTAGCAAAAGTAAAAATTGATTTTAAGTCCAAATCGTGGGAGGTTTTTATATAGCATAAATTTATATTGATTCGCGACTGTGTTATGAGTATGACTGTTGCTCTTCAATCATGCACCGTTTTTGTCATTATCGCCTTCAAGATGATTATACAACACTAGCTAATTCTCGCACCAGCTAATAACTCACCAAATATTGCAAAAATAAACCAGCCTTCCCTTGAATTCACACAAATAGTTTGTCACCTCTGAAAAGGAGTTGATTAATTTGCATTTTGAGAAAATAAGTGAAATTTTAAAGCGAAGTACGAAGGCAGCATGGCTGAGCGGTTAGTGCTCTGGACTACTAATTTGGAGGCCCCGAGTTCAAGTCCCGCCCTGACCGGTAGCTGAATTTGTTCTCGGTTGTCCCGAGTTCAAATTCTCGACCACGCTTGTAAATAGCCAACTGGTTCGCCTCCTACCAGTTAGGAATTTTAACCATGTAATATTCCATTTAAATTATTTGACTGTTAGTCATCATCGCTGAAAAAGGCTCATAAGGGGAGAAGGTAATAAAGTATTAAATATATAATTGCTATTTTTTTTGGACCGAGCTTTGACCCAGCTTCTGTTCAGTTCTTTTATTTACCTCGTGCTGTAATAAATCTCTCCGTCAGGAGATATTTTCACTCTCATGTTTTCTCTGGTTACAAAATGGTACTTAGCATCCTTAACGTTCCAGAAGTACGTATCTGGAGTCCAAAAAAGTTTGGTAGGATCGGCTGCCATGTTGAAGGGTTGACTGTAGTTGTTTTTAAATCTCGGATCATTCCACCACTGACGCATAAAAATATCCATCGAGTATTCCTTTGAGGAAAAAGGTAAGATGGTAAGATGGTATATTTTTTAGCAGAGGGGCAGGATAAAAACCGTTTTCTTCAATTTCTCTTGAAAATACGTTGCACAACCCAAACAGCGCTTGGAGACAAGTTTTAAGAAACGTAGGTTGCTTCGGTTAACCTCCCCGCGAAATAAACATGTGTCACAAGATAACCATTGCAGTAATAGTGGTGAAGTAAGTACTCACAACTTTAATTATTCAATCAAGTGCCAAAAGAGTGTTAGACTACGAATCTGCCATTGCAACGCATGGAAAGTTTAACAACTTGTTGATCAGTTTGCAAAACTTAGTAGAAACTTTTACAGACAAAGACCTGACAGGTGATTTTAGCCCGGATCGCAACGATTTGTTGGCTGCGCTGTTTAATTTTTTTCTTTTTTAAATATTTATCGAATAATTATGCTTTTGCTCAATCACTACTAAGAAACATTTCGACAACTTTTGATGATAATTTATTGCAATTATGGTTATGAAATATGACGTCTTAGCATAACCAAGTAAGGCTTTCAGTTCTGGAAAAAAAAAATTGGATTATTTGAGGCAAACTTGTAATGTTACAATTTAGTTATCAAGCACTTTAAATACCACAATAAATGGCAAAACGTTTAATTTTCACTCATTGATCATTTTTTTTTTTCAATTTCAGGACTTTTTTGATAATAAATGTCAAGTCTCAGGTGACAAGTCACCGGATTTGAGTGATAACTGACTCAAACCTAGCGCAATACTTGCCGTCAACCGGCTCCACTTCAATACGTGTAGATCAATCTTGTCACTAAATATATTCTAAGGCATAAAAAGTAACATTGCAGTTGGCTCATACTACAAAACGCTACCTAAAAGCTACTAATTTTCTTGAATTACCGACAAAATCAGCTATGTCATGCTTTAAACAATTCCTTAAGTAATTTCCACGGGTTTTAAACTAGGTAGACTGCATACCATATTAGCCTCCTTGATCTCTCCAAAAGAAATAACTTTGAATTCAATCTTCACAATAACCGGCGGACCTCCTGCGTTTGGCCTAACTTTCCTGTCATAACCTTTAAGACTCCTGTTGATGGTGCGTGACAAGTTATAGGCCGCGATCATACTATCTCGCATCTCATCTGCAGATTCCCTACAATTTTTTTTATATAATAAAGAATCAAGGAAAGTCATTTTGAAGTAAAGCTAACTAAACATTCTCATTAATTTTTATTTCTGAAAAATCAGTTTACAGTTAAGGAAAAATAATGTAACTGCTACAGTGACAATTGTCATGTACTCGAACTTTTCTGTCTCGAAGAGAAAGAAACTGGGTGATTTTTAAATAATGTCTTTAGTTGGTTTTCCCAGGAAATGTCTCAAGGATTCAGCAATATTAAATGTTAAACCTGAAAAAAATAGTTTAGAGCTTTTCCACATGACGTCATCACGTGATCAGTCACTCTTTTCTTAGGTAAAGCCTTTTTTTGTTCCTAAGACAACCCTTTGATAAATAGCCAGTTTATTGAAAATCAGCAGAGTGTTTTTGGTAAATTTAAAATAAATTCTTTTTAGTAACAAAGTCAGTTCAATAGACCCTTCCACGGTTTTCTTTTTTTTTAACCTTTTATATAGACCAGTCAGGGAAAATCCGTCGACACCGCTGAAAAGAACGCCTTAAAATTAGTAAAATTGCCAAGTTTGCAAGTAATACGTCTTAAGCGAGCGAAGATATAGCGTCTGCAAAGTCACGAATATTTACAGACGTTTGTATGGTGTTGGACAACTTTGTGCCCCCCCCCCCTTCCCCCCCAGGAGTTATATCTTCGTTAGGTTTCAACAAATCACTTTCAAAATTGGCAATTGTACCAATTCAAAGGCTCTCTCGCAAGAGGAGTTGACAAATTTTCCCAAACTTTTCCATGTTAAAGGTTGAAAAAAAAAAACGTGGAAGGATCCGCATTGTATGTATAGCTTCAAAGAATGTAGGTTTCGAGAAAAAAATGAATAAATAAATGTGGTATATATTTAGGGGAATGAGCTACTGTTTAAAATATAAGTATAAGGAGCTTACTCATTGCAAAATCCAAATGTGCTAAAACTTAGCAAGGCCAGCGAGACAGCTCGAGCCACTCGTATATACAACTTCATTTCGGTGGAACGTGATGTCTGAAAAAGAAAATAAACCTTAAAAGTGCAAAAACAGTAATAAGTAATTAATATAATAAGTAGGTAGTTACTGTTCACAATTATATCAGTGGTAACATATTCTTGTTCTTTCTTCTTTTTTCATTTGCTCCCGAAATTAATGATAAATTGGCTGGTTTTGTTGAAACTTATTAGTTCTTTTAGGTTCTTTCTTCTATAAGCTGTAAACAAATTATTTCTTCTATTATGTTTTAAACAAATACATGATGAGGTGGTAAATGGTTATTAATTAAGCTGTATAAAGAAGCCAGTTAAATTGCTTCCAAATAGTATTACTAGTGGCAAAATTGGTAAACTAAACTCTTAAACTGTATTCTATGAATTTAAAATAAAGTTCCTCAGCAGGGTATATTTAATTGAGATTAAAATATGAACCGGTGGTCGGATTGGAAGGGATTATATTATGAGTCTCGCGTTAGAATAATCCGATGAATAGTATCAATTTAAAAAGATGTATTAAGATTTTTTTCCTGTTACATCAATAACTGTTATATCAGTACAAGACCGGGGAATCAATTTTCAAGCTGCTTTTTACCGCTTCGAAAGCTTTTACAGGTGTGGGTCAATTAAATATCGCATCTGCAGTGATGATATATTATACTTACGCTCTCGGTCGCAAAGACGAAATCACACGAACAGACGCTGAAGTAAAAATATGGATATCCTTTAGTTGCTTTTGCTGGTCAATTAAACATAAATCGGTCACCACTATGACGAAAACGAGCTTTCCAAATCTGTTCTACTCAGCATACACAACATTCAGTCACACACAGTGGGTCATCAGCAGATATGCAAATAAATACCTGTATTTATTTTGGCAGTCACCTGCTACTGAGCTACAGTTCCTTTTGACGAAAAACTGTTTATTAACGTGCGGTACTTTTTAAAATTAGTTTTGCGGCCTGGATTGTGTCTAAATTTCTTTTTTGCGGTATGCTTTTCTTTCTTGCCTACTATGTACAGAGACAATGCAAACAAAACAAAATTGTAGCGGATACAACGGTTATCAGTTTCTGGGGGTTGGACTCCCAGATAAGGGTTTTGTTGTTCTTCACCAAGCCACCGCAAAACCTAATGAAGAAGAGGATACAACAAAACAAAACTAAACAAAGTTGCTATCACCAACAAAAAAAAACAACAACGCTGAAAATTCAAACCTAAGAAGCATTGTTTTACTTTTATTGTACATCTTTTCATTTGGCGCCACCGTACTTCCATTTGAGGTGTTTTCAACTATTATTGAAAAAGAATGTATCTTTCTTTCATTAAACTGGCCCTAATTACTTAAAAGAAAAAAACAGGAACGCCAATTCATTTTATTCAAGTTGATTATTTTGCCCTGATGAATGGGCTAGCGCTCGCTCAAACGAGGAAAACAAATACAGTTGAGCAGCTTTAATTCTCGCTTACTTTTGACCAAGTATCATTTTTTTCTGAAAATCAATAAAGCGTGAGTCTCAGAGCTAATTCTATTCTAGAAAGTAAGCGATCATTCCCAGAAAATAGCTCCTTTATCAATTATCAAATAAGCCTCTGCAATTCATAGACCCAACAACTGTAAAGTATAAGGTACGTCAAGTAGTTCAAGAGACAGATTCTGTCAATAAACACATTTCAAATGAGTACTCAGGAATGGTTTACCAGTTAAAGATACCGCTGTTATATTATGCACACCCAGGAACGTCTGTTTTACATGGGAAATTTTCAAGAACGTCAAGCATTGAAAAAAGCCCTAAACTGATTCAGAGGAATTCCATATGTAATTTTCGACTAAAATGGCGTTTTACTTCATAATGAGTTAGATTCCGTGATATCTAAGGACTCAGAATGAACACATTCCGCTCAAAAATGTTAAGTTTAAGGCTTTAAAACAGGTAGCTATGAAGGAATTCATGGTAGCTTTATTTTTCATTTATGCAAAATGAAAATATTAAAGGAATCGAAATACGAATACAAATAAGAAAGTAATCCATTAAATACAAACCACAAACTGTTAAGAGCATTAATATTGCAGTCTCCTTTTCGCCATTTATTTGGAACTTTCATTAAACATTTTAAATTGCGTTTAAGTTTATACTGCAAGAGATTTGCTGAAAGTGTTTAATACGGTCGCTTGACAAAAGTGAATACGAGATTTAGCTACAACTGATACTATCACACGAAGATATGGTTACGGATCTATTAACATTTTGCATTTTCACTTTGAGGCAGATGGAATGCTGTGTCGGTAACTGATAATGAGTTTAACAGGAACTAAATAAAAACCAATAGCCAGTGAGTGTACTTTTACCAATTCGTCGGTTTGGTTGCTGTGCTTGATCATACAGCTGTATTTCAATATTCCATTTCTATCTACGACTGATTAAATCCAAGTTTAAAAGGTTTAATTTCTTAAATAGTAATTTAAAGTGGTGTCTGTGTATCTAGTTCTGAAAATGCCTGTAGTTAGTCGAGATTAAAATACCGAAATTCTCTAAAGCGCGATGGTTAATGATGCCTCACGGCTTTCAAAGATTTCGTGATCGTATCATATATACTTATGAGCCGGAATAAATAAGCTAAAATTTCTGATTAACGAATGTTAAAACAAAAGACGTAACTAAGCTTTTTTTATTTTTAAAAAACAGCACAACGCTACGTAATAGCTTGAGACGATTTTTGCCTCTTTCGCGTGTATTCATGGTATTTCAAATCCCTCCACATCTCTTAATAGTACAGTACAACATAGCTTAAGTCCAAAAAGATGTTGCTGTATTAAACAGTAAATGAATGGAAAATCAAAATGGAATTGCACCAAAAGAGGCATCTACATTTCTGGAAAAAAATAAATATCCTTCATAGTCACTTACCTCGCTTTAAGGTTTTGTTCAAGTCTGGAGACAAAAGATTTTGGCTGGCTATAGTGCACTTCTCTTAGAATCCATGTTCGCCAATTCTGTATTGATGATAAGAATTATGTTGATAATAGAAGGATAATATCGATAAAAACAGCGAATAAAATATATTTTATAATTGCGAACTCGAAACATCGATAGCACCTTCCCACAAAATAATAAATAATTGATTGAAAAACATAGACTAGGGGGGTACATGGCAAAAACATTTATCACCTGCAGTTGATTTAAAATCAAAAATCGATCTGAAAACTGCTAAAAATGAAAGAGTGAGCGTATTATCGTGTTGTCTTTGTATATCGATTAGGAAATAGAGCAAGACAGACCGGCTTATTTGCCAACTTTGAAATGGTGTTCACCAGTTGTATTATTATAGAAAGGGGTCAAACTTAGTAATCGCTTAAATATACCGTAGTAATTTCCTTTATTCATTTACCTTCAAACAAGCTTAACAACCCCGAGGCGTAAAAGACACAGGGAGGAAATCATGCGGTGTGCAATCTTGTCCCCTAAAACCTTCTTGAAACTAGCCTGACTTGATGTGGGGCTTGCCAGCCAGTTCAATGTCGATTAATTTTCTACACGTCTTTTATATATTCTCTTCTTTTATTTATTTTTTTTTTTCGTCTCTAATTCTTATCAAAACATTTGGTATTGCTTTGTATTTTTCTTTCAAAATTATCACCCGAACATTTTTTCCAAATAGATAATGGTCCCCTAGCAGACCAAGCAAAAAAATAAACCGCGTTTTCACCACATTTGTGTACCTTGCTCATGATTTGTTTTGTTCGGTACAATTTAAGACTTATAGCATATTTTTCAGGGCGTAATTTTTATGGCCTTTTTTAAGTTTTAGTGAGCTTAATTGGCCTCACTGCAAATCCTACATGACAAACTGAGATGGCGGTTTTTTGTAAATCATGACGTTAAGAGATCCGTACTTCTTTACACCAAGTGTTTCGATACATGCAGAATTAAATTCGCAAAATACTGGTTTACTCCATCACATCATCATGAGTATCAATGAACAGTGTTTTCCTTCCGCGACAGTTGCCACGTCTCTTTTGGGCCTTGTTCCAAGTGTTCCTCTCCTCGAAAAATGTCGATCTTAAAGCTGCAGCTATTACTAACTACAAACGGCGACAATCGTCCATCACCAGAGTTTTTAAAATTGAAGTTTGAGAGGTGGAAAGGCCGATATCTATCAATGAAATCGGAACTAAGGCAGGCTACCCCCTTTGGCATTAAGGAATGTGATACATGTTGTACATCCTTAAATCCCAACATATTCGATTTGCTAAAAATTGCACATTATATTCAGTAACATCAGGTGAATGCGAAAGAAGAGCAATCAAATTGTACCGCCTTAAAATGCATCTACATGAGAGCATCAAGCCACGCGCTTCTCCACCCCATTACTATAACATCGTGGACCTTGATGTGGAAAACTCTGTAACTGTTCAATCCAGTAGCCGTTAACAACAAGAGAGTCTGAGAATAACAAAGAGGCTTGCTTAGACAAAATCGAGTGTTTTTGTAAACCAATGGGAACCGAGGTGAAACGATGTAACTCCTGAGCCTTACCAGAGGGAGGGAAATAGAAAAAACGTTTCTGGTTTACATGATAACTAATAGAGACCTTGAGATTCTAGGAAGAGGACGACTACCAGTAGGAGATTAAAGTATTCTAAAATTATAACCTCCACGGAAAGCTATTTTACTATTTTCAATAACACTGTTAACACTGTGACCTTTAGTGGAGAAAGTTGAACCCTCTCCCGATCGCAAAATGATAAAACTTCTAACATTTGATAACTTGTTTCCGCCACTTCGACATTCTCGCTAAAACTCGTAGTAGAGGGACGACGGCTACCACATTTTCCCGCCAAAATGACGCTGGTTCACGCTCGCGCACTACTTAGTATTGAGAAAATCTCGTACTCGTCTTAGAATCTAAAGGTCTCTAATGTGAGGATTGAAACAACTATAGCTGTTTGGTCCGTTTAAAGAAAAAATAACCTACCGGAATCAAAATCAGCCTACGTGCCTGCATTGCCTTAACTTTCAACGACCCGTTTAGTCTGTGCAAACTGAAAAACTCGTACCAAATAAACTGTCACCTCTTCTCTACTGACTCTTACTCTAACCCCGTTGTTAAAAAATTAATGTTAATTAAAAGCTGCGGACATGAGCAATTCAAATGAATGAAGCCATTTGGTTCCAAAGAAACTGACGATGTTTCTATGTCGGCGACACAATATACAATGCAATACATTTTATTCACTTTTCAACGTAGGAAGCAAATATTACTTAACATTTATTTTCCAGTTAAACACTAGTCAGTTTAAGTTGCCTTTTAGGTGTACACAACAGCACACAAACGACAAATTGAAGAAAGAAAGCCGTAAACTGATTAAAAAAATTGTATAGACAAAATAGTAGGCTGGTTGGGCAACCCTAATTTATGCGGAAGGAGTTCAATTGGTTATTAGGAATTAGTTATAATCGATCTGTCAAGAACTTGTTGTAAAAGAAGATAATTTTTAGACTCCGAGGAAAAGAAAAGCTATTTTATTATTGCCAGTACTCACTTCCATTGCAGTCATAGTTTATTCACGGAGATTGGTTGTGTATTAAGGCGTATAGAAATTTATTTTTTGGCATACCTGGAGCTGTACTGATGAACATCGCTGGCATATTGTAAATTTTGATTAAAAACACTTGGAAGCTGGTTTAAGTATGCCAATGAGGAGTTGAAATTTAAAGAAATTTGCTGCATGTACTGTCAAAAGATCTAGAAGATCGAGTAGACGGAGAGCGTGTGTCCTAATACCATAAAAGGTAGAGTAAAACATAATACGAGCCACATGATTTTGTTTAACTTGAATTTTTCTTATATGCCCCGAGAGATTATTGGATACGAGATGTAAAGGTAAACATAACTGTATTATTGTCTGAACAGTTGGAGAGGGAGAGATCATAGTTTTTACCTTAACTTCAGGAAGGAGGCAGAAGCCGAGTGATATTCAAGAATTTCAAAAATATAACTTTTCCATCACTGTAGCCTTCGTCAGATCGTCACATCATGGTTGTTTTTGTTTTTTTGTACGATTCATTGATTCCCGTAGAAAACTGTTTTCACTCTCAGATATGTCAGATAAATGTTAGTGCTAAGTTACAAATGCCCAATAACAAAACATTTAGACTGAGTGCATGTTAACTGAACAAGTTAGCTTCAAAAATTTAATTAATTCAACCTTTTTCAACAGAAAATGCTCGACAAAATGTGATTTCTTTCCCTTTTTGAAAAGAGGCTGGAGAGTGCTTTCAAGTGCACGCGCGACTTGCCGGACTTTTAAAGAATGGAAATATGAGGAGCGCATTATAAGATAGGGGAAAAGATAATAGATATATTTAACATTTCTGAATATTGTTATTTTACATTTAACAATAACGCTCTTATTATCTTGGAGATAAGATAAGAAATGACTCATTTGCATACGATGAAAGTTTACAATACCCGACCAGTTTATAGCCTCAGCATCGCAGTTTTCACTGAAGTATTCACTTGTTCCAAAGTAATCAACGCTTTAATTTCTTGCAAGCCGACCCGTTCCAAAAAAGCTCGACATCTTTCGCAACAATGTTTCCTAAGCTTACTTCACAAAAAGGAAGCATTTAGCAGTGGCACGTCGCGATTCCTATCACCAGTTTCCACGATCTCCGCGAGGAACGTCTAGCTAGGACCATGATCCGCCCGCACACAAGAAAAAAAAAGAAAAGGAAACGCTTACATTTTTAATCTCGCAGCTGACGTAAGCGTTACCAAAGACATCTTTTTATTGTTGAAACCTGTCCGAGTAGCCTGAAATAGCACACAGTAGGTGCCAAACCGCCTTTCAGGTCAAAATAAAATCGGCATCGATTTGTGGCTGGGAAAATAAAAACTTGCTCAGTAAGAGTTCTCAGCAGGCGTGGAAACAACTGTTTATACTTAAATTTACTCAAAATAACAGTTTTGCCAAATTGCATGGTTACCCCAATAATTTGAGGATAAATATTCCGCTGTATTAAATCAGGAGGATCTATAGAAAAGAAAAGACATCCTGATTTGATTTGTTATATGACTTCATCATGGTATCTCCGTAGCTAAACTTTGTTTTCAAGCCTATGGTTTGTGTTTTAAAACAATATTTCTTCATACTTTACGTGAATATGTATTCAAACTTGGTTCTTTTTTGTAATTAAAGAAATCACTGGAAGCACATGACTACTATGTTACATATCTTAACCTTGAATTTTTTTTTTGAACAATATTAGGAGCTTACAATATTAATAATGTACAGAAAATTTTATGATTTATGCAGCCAGATAATTTTTGCTTTTCGTTATCAGTAATTCCAGATTTTCTCAAAGCACTAACAATTGCCAAATCTTTATAAAACACAGCTAAAAGGTATTCAACGTTTATAGCTTAAAATTGAGGTTTTCTGCAACAGCAAATTATTTTTTTTTCGATTTAGTATAGAGTGACGAGGCTAGTTGGCGACTTTTATTTCAGATTCAGATTATTTTAACTTATAAATATTTTCACTTATTATAAGATAAGGAGTGTCTAGTTTTGAAACATTCAGAGTTCGTTAGCTGATGGATAGTCGGTGACTTGTTACCTACGCCACTATCAGCCAAAATGTCTTTTATTCCGGCGAAAACATAGTAAATCGCTACTTATCTAGGCTTTCATATTTAACTTAGGCTGCAATGCAACATGCTGCATTAATTCTTGGCCACTTACTGTGTGTTAAATTAGAGGCGTAAATAGTATGTAATATTTACAGGTTATAGAACTTCCTTAAAAGTCGTAAAAAGGTAAGGTTTTTGGTATTATATGACGAGGAAATGATGAATCATTCCACAGTGTATTGCAACACCCAGATTAAATAGTCCCGATTAACAATTAGTCGCGGTCTAACAACAGTTTTCTTTATCTTTCTTTTTGATCAAATCCATCACAAAGATATTTCTTTAACTCTACTAAACTGAAGCAACCATGTAAGTGCTCTGGGACAGATGTGTTTCCAACTGTAACTTGCAAAACCAACCTAATTTTCAAATAAACTATTTCCATCGATCAATGTTACATACTGGTCGAAAATTGGCGGGTGGGTCGATTACAAAACATTTTATTAATAGACTGTTTTCAAAACACTAAGATTGAAAAGAGGATAAATGAGGAAATAACAATAAATTTAACAACAAAAGAACCGTCTTATTAGGAGGGTTTTTATTGTTTGTTTGTCTTCCGCCCGTGTGGACTAGTAGAAGCCTTGTCTTTAGGAGGTTGAAATCTACTCTCTTTCAGGTTCACGTGTTTTCCTTTATCCCTTTGGTTAAGGCGCTAAACAAAACTTCATTCTCAGGTATGCTCTCTACGTTTTTAAGTCAACACGAAAACGAATTGTGTAGTGGATCTTTATAGTTCAGTTACATATTTAAGCATACGCATAAGCATATTGTCCACAGTTTTAAACACACAACTCAGTCAAAATAACATATGATAAAGGCATTTCAGCAACTGTCCGTTCAAAGACCAAGAGAAGATAATGATTCAGTGTAGCGATTCTCTTATTTTTTTTTTTTTTTTTAAAGTAGCCGCTGATTGTACTATATTGTAAATAAATGCATTAGTACAGGTATTCAACTCTGGAAAAAAAAACTATTTAAAAAAAAGAAAGAAAAGCCCGAAATGATTAATTTTGTTTGAATCTTTTACGCTTCAAAATGTCTGGTATTTCCCAAGCAACGGATAGAAATTAGTATTTTTTCGATTTTATTCCATGAATGTAATATATGATAAAAACAGTGTGGTCATATGGCAAAGATTATCGATCATTATTGCCTCAAGTGCTTGAGGTTTGAAAGGCATAAAAAATTCAACGATCAAATTTCATTTCCTTAAACTTCTACCTGAGAAACTTCTGTAATTTGATTGGCTTAGAGCAGTGGTGCTTCAGCTTAATAGCGAATTAGGGCTAGATCAAATGAACACGTGACGAAATAAACGTTTCTATGTAGATCTTAGGATACACCTTTGCTCTCTACGGGTACGGATAGGCGAACATGACCGCCACAAAGACAACCATGATTTCCCAGATGTGATAATGCCTGGCATCACCTTTCTACCCTAACTGTAGCCTTACAAGCCACTGGTGCGGGTTAAGAGGCACTCTACCTGTATTTATGGCTACGGGTACACGTAATTTACCTGCATGTGTAATAAAGACTAAAGGTAATCATTGATTGCGGATCCTAGTTCGTCACTTACGGAAATGAAATTGAGACCAAAGGAGTCCAGTTTCCCGGCCGAGTTGCCCCTGATAAAATCAGTAGGGGCGACTAATCGGCAGTCGCCCGCGATGCCTCGAAAATTTGTGGCTTTGTACAACTGAGAAACCAAGATTAGGATGCCTTCTGACGAATGCGATTAATATCCCTGCGCAGCGTAGTTGCTTAGTGTTAATTTTGAAATTGTAAAATCGACCCTGTTCAAAAGAGTGTTAACCAACGTTTCGTCAATGTTGCCTTCTTCAGGGTACAACTGAAGACTAAATTCCTTTGAAATGAAAAAGTGATCATCGCAGTTAACGCAATTTATGCAATTACGTAGAGAAGCCTGAAGCCACTGACGTTGGGAGCAGGTCAATTGTGGGTTCATATGTTCCCGTGAAAGAAATGAGATCATTAACACATATTAGCAATATATCATTAACACTAAATTCCTTTATTAAAATCGTTCGTTAAATTAGCTCACGCGTCTGATTGCATACTCACGCGGTGGTGCCACATGTGACAGCGTGCGCCGCACAAGTACCTACCCGTTTTAAGAGCAACACCTCCCAAGTTGATCATTAACGACGTAGCTATTCTTGGTTTGCAACCACGTAACAAGGTGGCCATGTTTGGGGTCAATACAATAGAATTTTTCTCGAAGAATTTACATTACAATAGAGTTTAGCTCTCAGAGGGGAGAAATGCTTTAATTTGTTTTTGACCACCAACATGGCCCGCCGTGACGTCACGTGCAAACAAGCAATTAACAAAGACATGGAAAATAGCAACCAAAGCCGTATTTTAAGAGAGATGAAAATTTTTTTGCCGCCTTTAAGTGGTACGTTGAGATGGACGTTATCAACGCAACGAAATAAGGTCATTAGCTGTATATTAATTATAACAATATACTGATTAATATATTCCCACTCCTTAATGCACCTTACTCCACCTCTTCCATTCCCAGCCCCCCTTCCTCAATCACATCTCAAAGTCGGACACACGCCAATTTGAAATTACACATAACTAGTAACTATGTTAGATTAGCGTGCACAAAGTGAATTTGATGACGATTCTGATTCTCTCCACCCAGTCACTTCGATGTTTCAGAACTTGCTATTATACAAATTACTAGTCACTATAAGTAGATAGGGTATGACGCAATGTTATCATTCCCTACTTAAACAGATGTTATTCAAAATTATCATTATTACTTCTTTTTAGTCAATTGTGATTTTATAAAATGGCACAGATGAATTCAGTACTAATAACATACTTATTAGATACATGGAACTTTTTAGCTCGTTTGGGTGCATTACCTGATGTAGACTTACGTGTTTACGCTGAAAATGTTCCTCAAACCAACGGAACGTGAGCCACAACCAAGCTAAGTTTTCATGTTTTAACGAAATGTTCCATTTATCTGGCAGGATACTTGCCATATTTGGTAGTATACTCTGCATGTCGCCGTTTTGTAAATGCAATTTTCACGCGGAAATCTCCAAGAACAATAACAAACCCCAATTGTATGAATTATTTAGTCAAAGAGCCCTATATGACAAGCTAGCGTTTCAAGTTTTAGAGTAATAAATTGTCCGCTAGCAAACAACTACATTTGGCTTTTCGTTCATGCATCGAACGAAAAATTAAATGCAAATCACAGTTCTTGTGCTTCCTTCTTAAAGCAACCGGAAGTTTTGTCAATAAGAGGATATGAAATTAAGATTCTTATTTTAAATAAACCTGTGTATGAAAATCAAACAGTGGAGTTTTACGTAAAACAATTATATATATTGCGCCTACCTGTTATCCAGATTATCAGATGGAGCATTCCAACACATTAGTAAAAGCTACTTCTCTTCATTCTTTTTTTTTTCTTTTCGCCCACCTTCCTAGTTTAAAAACTACGTATTTAATAACACCGAAGCCGAAACGAGGAGTTAACTGACAGCCATGTAAACTTAACTTTTGAAAATTTTGTTTCCTTAACCAACAATGAATTTTAATTTCAACTGCTTTGTCGGCCTTGATTTAAATAACATTGCCTCGAAGACCACTTCAAGAATCTTCCACAAAAGTCTTTGGCTCCTAATTTATGCTAATCGCACCTACTACCAAAAAAGTCCCGGCCGCTGTCCAACTTGTATTATTAACGGCCCTGAATACTTAAAGTTTGAGAACACAAAGATAGCTGACTATGTAGACATGGTTGCAAGATGGAAATGATGGGGTGACGATTTAAGAGGGTAAGTTGAGTTTTTTTTTTATATCACCCGAGGTGTAAACACATGTAACTTTCACCGCATTTGAACACTAGTGGATTGGTGAAAGTTATGCGTCATGGCAAGCGACCTGTTTATTTTCTTTTCTCTGCATACAAAGGCACGTATTACCGCTAAAGGAATATCATCAAAAAATAGAATATTTTCGTAAGGGAAAGTCGTTTACAACGGTGAAGTTTTATAGGTAAGTTAAATATTTTAACGGTAAACAAGGTCTATTTACAAATGCAACGACTAAATGATTTTTACACTCTCTGATTTAAAGAAACATGTTGTATATGTTTCATTTTTTGCCAGCTTATTAACAAGTTAACAGGAGCTGATGGTTACGTCTTTTTTACTGAAGCAGAAGTAGATTGACAGACTACGTATCGAAAATTCACTTTACAACTATTAATATTTTAGAAGAATTCAAAAGGCTATTAAAAGGAAACCACTCACGCAGTGCTTTAGTAAAACTTTGAAGAGAAGTGTCACAAATTAAGGCATTCTGACTTTTTTTTTACCATTAAAAAATATCAACTTTTACACACAATTTAACCATTCTAGGATACCATTTATTTCACGCAATTACGTTAACAAGAAAAAAAATGCAAGTTTGATTTTACTTAGAGAGCAACCTTCTAGAGCAAGAAGTGATAAGTCGAAGGTTTGAAGACGCCATTATGAAAAAGTTATGCAGTTTGTTGTTATTTAAAATCGATATGAATAATTCACTAACTCCGCGCGTCACATCTAGCTAATTAAAGTTGTTCTACAGTTAGAAAGAGAACCTTCTCTATTGACAAACAGACACCATTCCTCTTGCAATCCATTATTGTGTTCCACTGCCAGATAATTCGGAAATACTATCGAAATTGTAATAGACCTCTCCAGGGATTCCTATGACACCCGCTAGTAGAATTTTTTATGCTAAATGATGTACACATTAATGACCTTGCTTGCTTCCCCTCAGTTACAAAACCAAAAACAATGATGTTGGTAAGTTAGAGACGATCGTACACATGTAGATATACACAAAACATCGACAACTACATGAAAAGTCAAAACATTGTTAAAATGTGTCTGCTTCTACGGAACAGTCTTTCACATAAATCTTATGCACCATAACCTTAGCCATATCTGCCACTATTTAGAAAGCAAGACATAAATTCCGACTGACCGTGGATATTCAGTGATTTATCCCAAGGAATCAAATCAATCTTGTTGTAACTAATAATATAAATGTCAAACAAAGTTAACCTTACAAATATTTGGTAATTTGAGATCTACATACCTTTGAAGGGAAGTATTTTTATTTTATTTACTTAATCCAATGGAAAGGTTTAATTACGTTAAGCACCTTACTACGATTTAAAGACTTAACTTAACTCTGAATTAAAACAGCGAAAAAACCTTCGACTGAAAATTAACGGTTCTGCTGTAAATTCCAAATAGTGATCGCGAACCCAAATTTTAAGGATTTTTTTAAACAATTCAACCTTAATGTACTTCTATGCACATTTGTCACAAGAAAAATATACTTTGAGTGCTATAACTGCTTTATCTTTGAACGTATCATTACGGCTTTAAAGTTTTAAAAGTCTTTTTATAACTGATGTTCAGCAAACGTCTGAGACGAGCTTGCAAAAACACCTACTGCTATCGGTGTCTGGTAATGCGTCTCGTAGGAACTCTACAGAGTTAAATGTGCTGTTTTGGAAATGAGTCAACCAGGTCGCGAATCACAGAGAGGGAGACCTACAAAACCCAAACTCATATCACAATATTAAGTCAAAGGCAATGATATAATATTATGCGAAGAGAATTACAGTCAACGCCATCATGATTAGATATTGTGCATACTGGGCATATCTGTCAATTTTACGTCAATGAAAATTTACGTTAGATTTTATAAAGTAGAGGTATTCTTATCTCAAGTGAAATGTAATTAACGTATTAATAGCTCGTAAGGCATTAAGTCTTTTTTTCTCTTTTTGCATTAAAAAAGAAAAAACTTACATGAAGATGAGCTAGCTATCTTTTTAACTTAAGCATTAAGAAGAAACGCCGGAAACACAAACAGGACATAGTATTTGGTAACATAATGAATTAAACTTTATTGTGGTTTATTTTGTTGGGTTACCGCACCTGTTGGAAATTGAATCTTTTTGGCGCCAAATTAAAGAAACAATAGTGGTGGCGGTGGTTATAATGCAATGAATTTTTCGGAAAAGGCTTTGTGTTAGAGAAAAAAAAACGTTTTATCAGCAAGCTCTGAAAAGGCTAAGGCTATCTAACATCCCACAGAGATTAAATACAGAGGAAGTCACAAGGAGATTACAATTAAACGCATTTTTATTGAATGCATGAAAATGTGGGAAGAAATGATTTGCATAACTGTAGACATTACACAGATTCCACATTCTTGAGAAAGAAATACACAGACGGCTTTCCACCAATCTTTTAAACGTTTTAAGGTAATATTTTCAAATTGATTGTCAATCTAATTCTGGCTCAAGACTTCTTAAAAATTCGTCACTCACATTTATGTATGCACTTTAAAATGTTCTCGTCAAATTTCGGCGACGCATTGTACAATCAAAAAATAATGAACACCTCAAACTCAGTCCACAAGTGTTGAACATCGATTTTTAGCGTGTTTTATTATAAACCTTTCGGTGAATTACAACATTTCCCCTACCCTTTGAGTAGTGCAAAAAAAATTAATGAAATCTATTTTTCCGTTTAGCAAGTCTGATAATTTAATATGCACTTCTAATCTATTTTAAACTGGAAATTTGGTGAAATGAACCTACCTTTCACTATTTGAGTTTATCCAAGACACCTTTTTCAGTATAATAAGATGTAAACAACTCAGCTATATTATTTTCCTTTAACAGACTGCTGAAGATAGGACTTCACCTGCCACCATGAGGGCCTGCACGGTGACATTAGTCCTCATGTTGCTTCTGCTTATTGTTAGAAGATCTGATGAAGCTGAAGAAAAAGAGTAAGATTTATTTCTTAGAAGTAATCATAATTTTGACTTAAACTTTGCTTCTCAGGACAAGGGCGAGTACTGCAAAAAGTTCCTTGAAGCGAAGTTTTAATCTCTCCACTAGCGGCACTTTCATTGATTTTTTTGCTAAGATTACTGAAGGAAATTCAATTAATTTTCTATCCAGGGGTTGGATTTTTCTTGTTCTATTTTCTCTATCGTGTACTATAAGAATTTTTCAGTGTGAACGTTTCAAGTGCATTTTGAAGAACAGCAAAATGGGGCTATAATTAAGCAGTGACTATTCGACATGCTGTTTGTGTCCAAAACAGTGGCGAAAGAGGATAACCGAAATTAATATGGGTATATTCATAGCATTAAAAAAACTAGAGAAAAGAGTGATTTCTGCCCCGCTTTATCATTGTCTGTTTTCTTAAATGAAAAAATAACCTGCTCAGCTCTTTTAATTGACAAAAAGAAAGCACAAGGTAAGTGATTTTCCAAAAAAGTAAAATGACGCCAGTTCGTTTTTGAATAACCTGATGAAGTGATCCCTTTCATGCTGTTAAGTAGATGATATTGTTAGCGGGATAGAGTTGTTTACAACTCGAAGAAAGGCAGAATATTTAATTTTATGTCACTGTATGCAAGAAGCCACTTCAAAGCGACTGAAATAATGTCAAATTTATCAAGGAAATTGTGACAATATTAATCTTGCTCGATGGCCTGAACGGTATATAGGCCAAAAAAGGTCAGCGAAGAGTGACAACTTTAAGCCGTTTTACTATTCCGATCAGTCTTTGATTAAATATGTTTTCAATTTTTTCAAATAACTACGAAAATTGCAAAGGATAAAATTTTCATGAAATGTTGACCATGTTATGGCCAGCAGACGGGAAGAGAAATATGAGATCATGCACAAACTAAATTATAACGTTAAAAACTTGCATTGATTTATTTCATTGGTTTCTTATGTGGGCAAAATATAATAGTGTCGGCTAGTATTTTCTTCTTTACCACTAAACATCTACCTATATTCACTAATTGAAGAAAGTACGAGCTCAGGAGAAAAATGACCTCAATGCACTCTTCTTGGAAGCCCATTTTTGTGCTAGTGTGGCGGCTTGATGCCTGCGCCGTAAATTATAATCACTGACAGATAGTTTTTCTCTCTTCATTATAGAGCACTCAAAGACTATGCGAAATCGATGGAGCGGGCCTTAAAACTTTCACAGAAAATAAATGAAGCTTTAGCAGTACATGACAAGAAGGTGCGACCAAACGCAGGAGGTAATAACAGCTTGTACTGAACTAGTATAGAGTTCACTGTCCTTTCAAATGGTAATGACAATATCTGCGCTTCACAGCCGTTCATCAACTCAGTTAAGCTACCTTGAGGAGCAATTTTACGTTCTACGATTATTCTTCGATTCTCTTTGTCACAGCTTCGACATTCTAGAGATGAATTAAGGAGGAGAGAAATATAGAGTAGATACGGATCCCAAAGGACACAAACTTTCAGTCATTTCATGCATATGATTTCTGTCACAGGTCCACCAGTTATGGTTGATGTAGAATTCAAAATTATCTCAATTGGGGAAATTAAAGAAGCTCAGATGGTAAGAGGCACTCAAGATTTGATTTAGTTTACACGCGCGGTTACTCCCTGTATTACTTCTTCACAAGTTCGAAGGCAACCTGTAAACAAGCTACTTGCTTAAATTGTCAAAATCATCATCATTATTAGCGATAATAGCTATTATTGTTTTTATGGAAGGCTTTATAGTAAAATTATCGTCTTTTATAAAGTGCAATTACGAGCCCAATAGCCTAGGCAATTAAACTATGTATAAAAGCTTAAAAAACGATTAGGTTGAGAATAAAATGAATAATAAAATAATAGAAATCAACGATAACAATTTAAAATGAAGATCAATATTTACGTAGTCAAAAACAGTCTTATCTAGAATTAATTTTCGTGGATTATTATTATTATTATTATTACTATTATTATTATTATTATTATTATTATTACTATTTGTTATTATTGTTTTTATAAATATTACTATAATATCATAATGGTTATTATTATCCGGTGTCATTATAATTGGTTCTTAAAGTTGGATAACAAATATCATTAAATTGGATTGATTGCTGAGTGTGAGGTCAGCTTAATCTATTAATCCCGGCCTTTTAACTATAAAGGAATACACCATGGATATATTCTTCCGTCAATGGTGGACTGACCCAAGAATGGCACATAATATGAGCACGCCTTTCAATATGGCAGGAGACGCAACTCAAATAATCTGGACACCAGATACGTTTTTTTGGAATGTCAAAGCAGCAAAGTATCACAGGGTAACGCGAGAAAATATGAGAATAAAAATACACGGAGATGGCAAAGTCTACTTCAGCACAAGGTAAAGAGACCGGTAATGCACATACATGTAAAACATTATTGTAAATATTTATTGTTATTAATTTTTATTTTGCAACCGCAACACATCAAGTAACTAATAAAACAAGCGTGTGCCTTTCCAGAGGGATTGAGCTGCTTTCTAGATGAGTGGGATCGGATTTTAGCCAATCAGAAACGGAGAATATTTTAATTGAATAATAATTATTATGCTGATTCATACTTGCTTCCGAAGCTCAGAGATTAAAAAATAGAGAGATTTGCACCATGTTGTCAAGTATATCCTTGACTCTAAATATCTGATTAAAAATCACATTGACTTTAAAGAATGAACAAGTTCCCTACGCCTGAAAGCCAAGGATTGGCCCGGTTGCAGTCAAACAAACAAATAAACAAACTCGGAAATCCTGCCTGCTACATTAATTATTATAAGAGTTACACGGGTGATAGTTCTTACAGATGTCAGTTCATAGAGGTTCTCAATGTCGCTTTTCCCCCCTGGTTCTTAAAAGAAGCAAGTGTTGCAGAACTCTTAAAAAGGATACTTAGTTTGGACCATTACAGGACCAATATATCTAATACTGTGTTTCCAATAGATGGTATACGAGGTATTTATTCTGGAAATCCAAAAATTGTCTGAATTTGTCAAGTTATAACTACGGTTGTTTAGGGAGGCTCGACTGGATTTTTTAGGGTGTATACCTCCCAACATTGGGCGTTTACCACGTCGGCATTAACAAAGATAACTCAAAAAGGTTACCACAGCTGCACTGTATAAAGATGAAAGTTATAAATTTTTATGTATTGGCCATCAACCTCTAAGTTGATTTAAGGTTTCACATATATTTCGTTCTTTTTAGGATTACTTTTACAGCGCAATGTGATATGAATCTTCGCATGTACCCAATGGACATTCAAGTTTGCCCTTTAACTATAGAGAGTTGTAAGTACAATCTCCCTCTCTCCTGGTAACCTGGATTATCATGTTTTCAGTCAGATTTGTCCTCAAGATTGTTTTATCGTAAGTTGTATTAATCGTCTGAAGTGAAAGTAGCTGCAGTCGTTTGGTGAGCCAATATTTTGCTTTCTGATCTTTTAAAGTACACTGTACCTTGATCGGCTTTTTAATTGTTTGTCTCAAATATACACTCCTGTTATCCTGTTATTATTTACTAATTTTGTTCTTACCTACCAATTGCAAGCTTGGAAATGAAGATCAAAAGCGTCTCTTTAAAAAGTCGACAGTCAAATTGAAAACACAATGAAAGAAATCTAAAAATGGATCGCAAGTCGACTACGCTGTGATACCTATACCTGTGATGCATCGACACATTCCAACTTCAACTTCAACTTTATTTTGCAATGTTCAGATGAATTTATCTTACACAAACAGAATATATAATTTTCTTACAGAAATTCACTATTCAAATATTAATAAACGGAAAATCTAGAGAGGATGTGCACAGTGACCAAAGGGGCCAAGGGTTTTGACTGGGCGACTGTCGTCTTTAAAATATAATCAGAAAAACCAAGATTTATATTCGTTAAGATAAACGGGCACATTACTAGCATAATCTAGAGTAAATATTATACTAACTGAAGTATAGCTTAACCTGGGCGCTCATTCACGCGCTCATTCATTCCGGCCATGAGATGGGCTCCTCATTAGGGGGTGCATGTTTACATGAGAAAACTCGCACCGGCGCTAGTTTCATACCGACATGACTTTTTGATTTCGTATCGCGTTTACATGATGACTGGGTTATTTCACATATGATCTCGTTATTTGAAGGTACACTTCATGTTGATAAAATGCACGTATGATTCAAAATCGCGAACATCAGACCGATTTCACACCGAAACTGGTGGTCGTTTCGTGTTTACATGATACCGTTGCGAGATTTCGTACTGGAGTGAAATTCTCGCCCCGGTACGACAACCGGAGTGAACTCACGCCGGGGCGACTCGCGCCAGCATGACTTTTTGTGGTGTTATCATGTAAACAAATGTAGAGCCATGAGAGGGAACCGGAGTGAACTCGTCGCGGCGCGAAAGTCGCCCCGGTGTCATGTAAACACCCCCTTAGTGACAAAAAATCTCTTCCACGTTTCAGATGCACATACCACAGAAGATGTTGATTACCGATGGAAAGGAGGAAAGTCACAGGGTGTTGAGATAGTCTCCAAGGAAATGGCTCAGTTTGAATTTGTTGGAGCGAAAACGTCGACCAAGGCAAACACCAATAGTAAAGGCAAGCAATTTCAATCAGTTAAGATAAAATTTGTAGCAGAATTTCGTTTATGCCATTTGACTGTCCATTAATTTTTTTAAATTTGATTTTACGGACTTTAAAATGAGTTATTCTGTACATGCACAGACTAGAGTTTGTGTCTTTTGTCTGTAAATATAGGATCTTTTGCCAGTCTGCAAGCATTTTTTACCTTCAAGCGTCGTGTCTCGTACTTCATTACCGCTACCTATATGCCAGCAGTGGTGCTTGTGATTCTAAGTTGGTGTTGCTTTTGGATCCACCGGTCTGCTGTTCCGGCACGAGTAACTCTTTCCATAACAACTATTTTAACTACCATTTTGCTGTATGGCTCGGTCAACTCCAATATGCCCAAGGTAATTTTACTGAAATTATTAACAAACAAGAACATTAATTCAGGCAGATACTGCAATTAAAAAATAAGCATTGCGAGGAAAAAAAAAACGTAATCAGTTTTATAGAACCCAATAACGCAAGTCTGCACCCAAAGGCAAAGCTTCCCAGCCCTCAGTTCTTCTTTCGCTGTCATTTCGGGGCATTTTTCCTCCCGGAAATCCGAAGTACACGACCACAATTTTCATTCGAGGACCATTGCCATAGTCAAGTATTTTTACCAGCTATCCGATACCCACTTTAAACACTAGAAGAGTGTCACGATCTGGAGGCGTACGATACGTAGTGTTGGTTCCCAAAGTAAATTCTGAAAGTCTCCAAAGTTGTCAAATTAGCCCTTTCTTCAAGACCTTTACCGCTAATTATACATTTTAAAATTGTGAAATTGTGGCCTCTTCTTTTCTTTTCTTTTTTTATTTTGTCTGCCGAGAACTTCCCAGACATTATAGTTAACTTTATTTAACGCCTTGTTTTAAAAAAAAATATTTTTTAACATAACAAGTTTTGTTCTTGCCCAAGAATAAGTTGACGCGCCTAATAGGCACAAAAAGAAGAAAAAATATGCGGTTTCAGAAGTATAACATGCCGGGAATTTAAGGAGCTGTGTCACAAAATTTAGCCAAATTAGGAAATTACAAAATGCCCGTTAAATCAAAGAGAAACATAAAAATAACCGGTTAAAACTTTAAAGGAAGGTTAAAATAACATAACAGAAACAACAGATACCACGGCCGGACAAAACTGAAGAAGACTGAAACGGATTGAAATTAGGGTTGGCTTTCGAAAGCTGTTGAGCCTAACAGTTTTTCAAAATTGATCCCTGCTGCTTGCAACTTCAAAAATAATGATCAGGAGACATATTTGTTTGTCACGAATCTCTGATATTTGTCATTTACATGTAATTTTTTGGCTTACTTTAAGTTCCATAGCGATTGAGGGTGAATAATTGGGAAAATAAAACAAAATGAACTGGACAGCCCCTTTAAGGTTATAACTTTGAAGCGGTCACGGTTTCTTCTGACTCACATTTAATGTCACCTACAACAATACTCCCAGCTTCCTTTGTGGCGTATAGGTTCTAATGATACATAATTATGCCCTACAGTTTCGTCATGTTGCTTCTTTTCTTTATTTACTTATTTATTTACCAATCAAATCTTAACTCTTAACAGAAAATTGCAGACTGCTTTAAATGATAAGAATTACAACAATAAATACAACAATAACAGAAAATTACTAATCAATATGTAAGATTACACAGGGATTGCCTAAATGAACATAGCGAGGCAGCTGCTATAATTTCTGGGGGGAGATTGTTCCATTGTGCAATTGTACTAGGGTACAAAGAGCAGTTTTTATTATAATAATCACATGTACAACGTGGTTGTTCAAATCGATCACTGATAGAGAAGAGAGCCTAATGCCCATTCTGCTTTATGTTCTCTCGTAAGCTTGTCGCATTCGTTAGTGGCTAATCCATTACTCTGTTTGTACAACATACAGAGACGTGTGTCAGATAGCCTGAGCTTCAGACATCTCCATTTAAGAGAAGATAACATATCAGTGACACTGTTGTCTAATTTGTCGTTGAGCCCGAGTACCCTGTAAGGTAAATGACAGTGTCTTCGGCAAAAAGACGTACCCTTGACTTAACCTAGTATTGGAGATCATTAATAAAAATAAGAAACATTAACAGCCCCAGCACTGATCCTTGGGGTACATCTGATGTTACCGCAACTAGAACTCCATTTTGTCTTCTTTATCTCTATCCTTAGTATCCTGGATTACTTTTGTAGCATAACGACGCATGAATAAATGCTGAAATTAGAAACTGCGTTAGTCTAAACTTACGACGCGAGTGAAAACAAGCCTTTAAAGTACTAATGGTTTAAATTTGGCTATTTGGTAGGTAAGTTACAGTAAAGCTATCGATTACTTCCTGATGACGTCACTGGGTTTTATATTTATGGCACTACTGGAATACATCCTTGTGCTTAATACGGATCCACGTTTCTGCAGCCAAAGGCGAAAAGAAGAAAGAAATGAAAAGATGAAGTCATTATACAAGGTAAGGTGTTGATTCTTTGAGCTCTTTTCAGACAAAAGAGCGTTTCCACATGAAGTCACAGCGGCCACGTTAGCATTCCAAGATAATGATGCCTGGCCATGTTGTCGTCCAAAGCAAATCCTGTCAAAGTTTAAAACTCGAAAAAACTCTTAAAGAATGTAAAGATTTCCTTTGTTCTAAGAAATTTTGCTTAGATGCTTGTCACGTGAGTGAAAACGCTCTCAGTGTGAACACTTGAAATAAAGGGAAGGTCTTCATTTTAAAACCTTTTTGCAGCCACTCAAGCAGTCAACATAAATGTGTTATATTTCAGCTGTAAAATTGAGTAATAGATGTTTATTTGTCCCAAATTTACAAATCGCAGCGTATTTTGGTTTGATTAGCTTGCTTACTGATACCTTATTTTTTGGTCAGTTTGTTTCAATCCCGTTAACCAATGATAGATATCTAATACCAACGTTCTTTTGGCAACCAGCAATTTTTTTATTCGATTATTATTTTAAAAAGTAGTTTAAGAATATAGATTATTACTTAAAAAGTAGTTAAAGAATATGTTTAAATCGATTCGATCATTTCTAGGAGATTCCTCCTGACACCCTTGTGGCCTTAATGGATGGAAAGAACAAACCAGATGAACTTCCCATGATGCCCTTAAACGGAGACAGCAAGATGATTGACAAGGAGCCGCCCAAGACGCCAGAAAATGTTAAGAATCATTGGATCGACTGCGTGTCCAGAGTTCTTTTCCCTGTGATTTACTTCTCATTCATAATTTTTTACTGGATATACTACATAAATCACCCGGATTCTGCGCTCAGTAACAAAGTGTAGGAATACTTTTTTACGCTTAACAAGAACTGGGTCGAGTTATGTCGAGAGGGTAGCTTCAATGCAATTTTAAAAGTTTTGAATGTGATAGATTAAGTTTAAAAACTTGGTTACATCTTTCAGATCTTTGTGATCAACGAAAACGTTTCAGTTTCCAAACACTCTGGAGGTAAGTAAACCACAGGGATTGTGAGCCGTGATCCATATTCGTATGTCATGACAGATGAATTTGATCACCAGGTAAAGGCACAAGGCAACCGGAAAACACGTTCGGATTGCGAAAATAAAAAAGAATCAATAATGGATGGAAATAATTAGTTGACGAATACTTCTCTAATCAAATTACTGAATGCACTTTCTTATGCTCTGAAGCTAATATTAGACCTGGTTCGTGAGCACTTTTTTAATTAACCGGTAGGTTTGCGTTTGCAAACTTCATCTATATTTTCACTTTACAGTTACTATTTTATGAGGTTCTTTTTTTTACTTCTTGCATTGGCTACCACTGGTAGTTCAATTTGGGCATGGAATCATTCTGATTAAAATCATAACTCAGTTAACTCTTAAAAGTTATGCCAGCTAACACTTGAGAAAGCTAGTCCACTCTAGGAGACTTTTGCATACCGTTTAGTTATGGTTGAACTCCTTAAACTTTAAGCTCAGTTTGTACCTTCTGATATGACAACACGTTTGATTACACAGCACGTATAAAACTTTTCAAGCATGAAGGAAAATAAACCGTGTAAGGACGTAACAAAAAGAAAGAAACTAGTTTAACTTACTGCATTAAAATCTAATGATAACCAGACACTCAACAGCTTTAACCGTTAACATTAGCATTATAATCAAAATGTAAGTACACATCAAATTCATTGCATTATTTCTCTAATTATTATTAAAACATGGTAACGACTATCAATTCCTAAATATATTGACCTTTATTATCTATGTACAAAATTGTAATGTTAATAAAAGTACTTTCTTTTAACGAGAACTTTGTAAACACTGATGCCACTTGCAATTGAGTAGTCCTATGAAGTTGATCTCACCTAGAGTCACACTGGATTCTTTTTAGTTCTATTCCTAATGGAACTAAGGAAAAGTCCAAAAGATCATTTCCAAGTTGCCCTAAGCCACTGTTTCGAAGCGAGGCTAAGTGCGAAGCCTTAAAGAGAATAAAAAAATTACATTGTTCTTTTGTTGTTTTATCCTACAAACGATCACGAATAACCATTCTAAGTAAGATCTGGCAAAGATTTTTCTCCCCAAGCCTTTATAGAAATATAAAAGATCAAAATTTAATCCCTTTCTGAAATGACCGCTCGATTGGCTCGAGGGAATGGAACGAGCTTGCTGCATCGAACAACTTGCTGGTTTCCAGGAATATGATCGTCCTGATCGTCCCAGTTCTCTCAAATAATGTTCAGACGATCATATGGAAACACTACCAGGACGATCACAAACTACCCAGACGTCTAAGACGACCTCGATCGCTTGAATAGAATGTGAGTTCTTTCCGGACGATCGGGAGGATCCAAGTAAATTTTGAAGTGATCGAATGAAAATGCTCTCAGACGAATGTAACGATCGATCCCAGAAATCATCATTCTTATTCCAGTAATCGGGAAAAATTCGGTCTGGACGCCGCTGAATTTGAAAAACAAAATAAAACAAGAATGTCCCCACCGCGTGTGGGCGCTATTTGAAAAAGAGAAAGTCCGTTCCATCAGTTCTCGAAATGACAGTATGTCGTCGTGGAACTCTTCTAGCTCGTCTAGCCGAAAAATCGCGAAGAAAAAGCGGATGGCAAGTCACGAGGTTCGCTCTACGATTAAATCCACCATTCATTATGTTCGGCTTGTTTGCGAAACACGCGCAAAAATTCCATCGTTCGACCCAGAAACAGCGCTGACGACCAGATGCCTCTTGTTTTTGAGGCGACAGAAATGTGGAAATTGCTAATCGTCCCAGTCGTCCGGATCGTCTCCAAATTCTTTTTCGGTAAACGGTTAAGATAAAAGTGGCAGTAAATCATTGAAATAAATAAGTTTAGGAATTCGTCCAGGAAGTTTTGTGATCTTTTGTTAACCTTACCCCAGGCTCTTTCTCTAAACGGCCGTTTCATGCACGTTTCCTTTAAGTTAAAATAACTGCCTCTACAAAGCTTGTGCCCACAATTAGTAAAGGGTATTCGAGGCGGGTAAAAGAGAAAAAAGAAAATTCTATTATAAATATATATGTGTATATTAAACGAGCAATCCTAGAAGCAATCTAGTTTTTCATGTGGTTTATAGCCAGAGTGAGACCGGAAGTACACCATGTTATGATTTTGAGAATAGCACTGTAATATCAGAAATTCTAATATACTCGTCCTCTTTTTCCAGTTTTTCAAAGAGTTTTCTCTTTAGTTCGCTTTTAAATTGATTTTTTTCAGTGTTTTGATAGAACGTGGAATACTGCTCCAAATTAAAGCAGCGGAAATAGAGAAGGCTCGCTTCACATTTTCAGTTCTAACTTGTTCGTAAATTTCATTAGTATCAGATCTAGTCCGGTAACTATGAACAGAAGACAGTTTCGTGATGTTTCTTAATGTTATCAGGAGCGATATTATTACGGACGTCGTACTACCTTAAAAAGACTCATTTGCTCAGCAGTAATAAATATGAAGAAACAATTTTAGGACACTTCTAAATTGTAAGATCATGATAAAAATTCAAAAGAGAATAAGAATGAGGCCATTAGTACATATTGGGAAAGAGAAGGTAACGAATATATACGTCTTTAACAAAATTAAATAAGAACTTATTTAGCTGTCACTGACAGGCACATTGCTGCGGGCGACCAAAGGAGCCCACAACCCTAAGTCTAGGTTGTTATTATGCATGTGTGACACTTATGTAGCCAGAATTTGTCACTGGACTTCCGCTAAGAGGAGAATGCATAGAACGCTAGGTAATCTGATCGCGCGTGTTTGGACCTTCTATCACGTGAAACGTACGCAAAGTACCAGCCTTTGACCCACGATTAGCCTCCCCCCAGACGTCCTTTGGGGTTTGTTCGTCACGTATTCATGGGCTAAACCACGACCAGAAGCCGGCAAATCCCCCCGCACTCCCTAACCTTTTGTTATGTCTAGTATTTATTTGAAACAAGTCGATCGATGGACCTTTTTAGTTTGTTTGCTTTGTTTTGCCAATGAAAACAGGGGTCTTTTTTGCATGAGCACGCGCGACCGCCGATTAAGCGATGTGCATGGAGGCTCACCACAGGGTCTGCGTTCATCAAAATGGCGCGTCTCAAAGCTATCATTATCGCGATTATTTTGCTCGTTGGTCTCGGCGAATGTGCTCGTGATTTAACTAAATGTGTAGTTTGCAAAAAAAAAAACTCTAATATTGTCTCAAAAGCGAAGTAAACCGGCTTTAACATACCAAAAGCTACGATCAAATTTTCATCAATGTCGAATCTAGCGACCGATTTTGATGAAACAAATGGTTGGGTTTCCCAAGAAGTACAGCAAACAAGTGATGCCGACCAAAAGTTAAATATTATTAGAGCACTCAAGTTCTGGCTAAAAGAAAATTCCTGTAAAAGATGTGTTACTCGTAAAAACAAGAAGTTCTACAATTTTCCCATAAACAAACTTTGTATCGGTAAAATACTTAAGGGAACAACTTTCTATTAAAACTGATAACGGCGTGGTAGTCGCCCGCTGATCGTTACTAATCCACTCCCGAAATATGACTAAATAAGCTCAGTATCAACAAATTATTGACAGAAATCCTCCACGACATCGACAAACTAATCTACATCCGATTTATAGACAAACACTAAATATAGAACATTTTGCTCAATAGCTTCCCATCAGCAATGCATTCTATGACACGAGTCGAGCGCCAAACAACAACAAGCAACCATGTTCGAGTCAGACATCATTGAGAAACGTGCTCTTTCAACTCGTTCAGCGCATCAGTCTCCGCTTTAAATCACCATATCTTTACTTATTTTATACAAGGAAGGTCTTCCCTAAGTTCCTGCTACCATTTGGATCTCAGGCAAGCTTTCAAAGTAATGAATTTGGTCCCTATGACTATGCACGACGATCGCTGTCACTGGTCGCGTGCTCTTTATCAGGTCTTGGTGCGCATGCTCATGCAAAAAAGACCCCTGATGCCAATGAAGGTCTCAGGGCAATTTTACTTTCTAATTGTAAGAACAAATACTCTTAATTAATTTGCATTATTATATTCATGCAAATATTTTCCGTTTCTGATTGGCTCAAATCCGCGACTTATTCTTCATAACCACCAAGTGTGGACGAAGGTAAAAGTTTGCGTTATAGGGTAGAATATAATAACATCAAAAGTACCGGTAATCGCCAGAAAGGACATGAAAACCGAGAAGCCCTGGGGACGAGATTGCATCAGCTCAGTTCTTTTGGTAGAGTTGGGAAAAGTGGCGGGAAAATCCTGATTTCATTCGAAACTACAACTCAAGGGACGACAACTGCTATTTAAAGAATGGGTTCCTGACATCTCTTTGTAATCTGAATATAGTCAGAAAAGACAAATACAGACGGGAACTAAGCTTAAAGCATGTTTTAAAGTGCGTGTTATTTTGAAGGCTTTTTGGCCTCGCGGGAAAACACCCTCCTCGATCTGCATAATTATTGAGATCATGCTCAGCATCATAAAATAATTGCTGAACTGATAGGTCTTTTACATTTGTTGTTGTTGTTGTTGTTGTTGTTTGTTTTGTTTTTTTTTTTGCCACAGGGCACGGGGTCTGACTAGCGTACGTTTGAACATTTGCTAAATTGAATGTTACTGCAACCTTCCTTTTATTTTTGTTCAAGTTAAATTGGCCGGACAATAGGAATTTGATTCTATCATCTCCAATTTTCTTCAACAAGAATCGAAGTTAAAAGAAATAAAAAAATTCGGTTATACAGTGTAAAATATTGATATCGTTAAACACATCTTACAATAACTTAATTTCAGTAAATCCACAGCAAAGCTCAAGAAACAATACAATGTCTCTGGTGGTAACTCTTCCAATTTCTTCCATTCACAGTCTTTACCGCCGCCGCCACCACCATCATGCTTGCCCAGTTCGGAATGCGTAAACACTAAGAATCAAAAGGCAAAACGTAGCAATAACTCGACTGATACATGAAGGAGTTTCCCTGGTTGGTTATAGACGCGAAAGGTCTCACATTAAGTTAAGATCTCTCAAATGTCATTCATTTTCATGATATAGAAATGTATATTTAGCGTTCTCCGAAGGGGGGGTACAGGGGGGTCACAATCTCCCGCTTCCCGTACCCCGTTCTCCCGCCTCCCGTACGTTTTTGTCCCTTTGTCTCCCGACTCCCGCCCTTTATTGTGTTTCTCCCGTTATCACGTAAATCACGCTGTTTGACTCCCTATTCAGATTCTAATGGGGAGTGCTTTGGCCTTGTCCAAAATAAAAAATTGTGTTGTAAATCGAACCACTCCGCACTTTCCAGAGCGATCATTGAAGCGGCATTCCTTCGACACAAGTTTACACCATGCGGCAAAATCTTCATTACAGTTTCCCTGCTAGTAGAGGTCTCTCACGACGAGGCAAAAATGAGAGAAAGGAGAGAGAGGCCTCTGCCGGCTTCCGAAGCGTTGTTTGATGAAGCCGTCGACCAGATTTCTGCTGGAAACTTACCGGTTTCAAAACCGTTTTCGTTTAATGTGTAATGCGCGTGCCCTGTTAGACTGAACGATGACAATTATTGAGCCCACAATGGAAGGTGTTGACAGGCCAACCATGACTCATAACCGAGAGTATCTCCCAGAGATTTTGCTCTCTTGTAGGAAATGATGAGACGCTCGTTGTATATTTTTCTCAGTAGTGGTTACTTTTGAACTAAATGTCATTTGCTCATTAAGATGTTTTTTTATGGTTTGGCAAAGCAGGGTGGTACGTGGTAACGAAAGGTAGAATTTTCTTTCGCACTTCGTTGTTCTTTTGTATAGCCGAATTCCGTTCAGTAAATTTAACCTCAGAGGATTTTTTTTGTGAGGGTAACCTCTAGCGCGAAAGCGTTTTTTGAAGTTGTAGATGTTCTCATAGAAAGATTTAGCTGAGGAGTTAGTTCTCAGAAGTCTAAGGGCTTCGCCCGCGGATGTCAAGGATTCCTTGGATGTGAAATCTCTTGCTTTTGTAAACAGTTGTATCCAGAACGTTAATCTCTTTATCAAATATTTCAGCCGTAAGTTTAATTGTAGGGTGATGCCTGTTTGGAAGAGTACGTAATGAATTCAGCAATCTCCTTCCTCTCAGTTATCCACAACGAGAAAATATCGTCAATGAATCTATTCCACGCAAGAGGTTTAGTTCTGCTAAGGTTCAGTATTTCTGTTTCGACCGCCGATACAAGGGTAACTTCAAGTGATTTGCCCTCTTATTTTTAATTTATGATTGTAATCCAAAAAAAGGCATTGACCGTCTTTTCCAGACTTTCAGCTTTCCTTTTTTTCCTTTTCGCGCGCAAACCGGTTCTATGGGTTGTGTCGCACATGAAAAAAACGTCACTGGTTGTTAAGGAAACGCGAGGGCATGCGGGATAGAAAACGCGTCGAAAGCCGGCAGAGGTCTCTCTCTATTCTCTCATTTTTGCCTCGTCGTGAGAGACCTCTGCTAGCAGGGAACATTACAGTGTTTTGTGAACTAGAGTCGTAAGGAGCGAGCTACCAGAAAGGTCTTCCATGGACGGATTTTTCCCCACCAAACCGAAAAATGCTAAGACCGATCATCTTTGACGACATTTGACCTGACTCGCTTTGTCGTCCTTACGGAGAATTTCGACATCTAGCAAGACAGACGAGACACTGACACGACTGACACAGTCGACACACATGTACATATGTCATGCAACAACAACAATAAGCTTTATTTGCATGACCATAACAAAGTATTACAGCATTGCAAAAGTCACTTGAAATGAATCATTGATTCCTTGTAAATTAAATATTCAAAATAATTTGAAAACGTATTAATCATTGTTCATTTCTAACCATCACTAGGATTAATTATTCCGGGGATGACTTTGTCTCTCATGCAATCTCATTCATGTCCTATGATGTAAGCGACTTGGAAAGGATTCCAATTTCACAGGAAGTAATGCCGTTTATCCCGAGCTCGGATTTTCGTTTTTTGACTTTTCTCGAGTATAAAATTTTGCTTTAAGCCTAGGAAAACGTAAAATGGAAGTCAAGAAAAGTTGTTAGGTTCGTTTCTTTGACTGCCTTTTTGAATTTCTCTCCCGCTTCCCGCCATCGTAGAGATCCCGCCTCCCACCCTTTCTTCTCCCATCTCCCGTACCCCTCCCGCCCCCTGTTCTCCCGGGCTCCCGCCCCCCTGTCCCCACCCCCCCCCCCCCCCCCACTCTGAAATACATTCAAATCAAGTTCAAGAAATATATATTTCCATATTTATCAAGCGTGTTAAAGTGCTATGATAATCAACAGGGTGACTGCTGAGAATCATGCTGGTAAGCTATATTTTATAGTTTTATTTTTGTAAAACTCAGTAAATATTGTCATCCCAATTGAAGTGTAATCATCGCTTGCTATTGGTACTTCAAATGATTCACTTGCAACCAAAGAAAAAATATTAATATCTATAAATTAAACCAATTCCTTGCCTTGTGTTCAACAATCATTTCAATATATATTATTTTTACAGAAACCATGATTTTAAAACCTAATACAGTTGGTTACAATATGTGATTACTTCCTCGCTTTGCTTTCAACTTGGTACGTTGAACGCAAAGCTTAAAAATGCTGACGTGGGCTTTTTTGTTCTGAAGGAAAGATTTCTTTTAATAAAGATGTCCTTCGAGTGTTATGTGATACGAACATATGCGCAATTGATAAATAGAAAGTCGGGATGCCTTCTAAATATTTAATGTGACTGAATATATTACTTAGTTTTCTGTTCTTCTACAGTCTTGTCTCAAGTGTTATGCTATCGCGCAAAGTCGCTTTTTATTGGTTTAAAAGAATACATCTGACAATAAGCCATGAAGCTGGTAACAAGAATCAAGCCATAAGGGGCCAATATTGAAACCAAAGGATAAATTCGCGATGACAGTGAAAAAGGTATCGTTTGAGTTTTTTTGTGAAGTCAGTGCAATTTTTTTACGGCTTTAAGTGTTGATGTTTTTCTTTTCGACAGGTTGTAAGTCTGGTTTTATATTTGGGTTTGGTGAACGGACGGCATTTGCTTTTTTGTGGAGGTAAGTATATGTTTATCCAGCCAAAAGAAGCGATTCCTTTTTTATACCTTTTTATGCTGCAACTGTTTTCCCTGTCAAGGTTGACTAGATAGTATACACCGGCTTTTCGCAACGCGCAATCAGTGTTGAACAGTAGTTAAAACCTTACCAGAGGTATAGATGCAATCCCGGGGAAAATTCAATAAAGACAGCCAAAAAATATCTCTCCTCAGTCTGAAAAAAGCTAAGTAAATTCAAGAAACAGGCATAAGAAATATAACTACAAGCGGATATGTTTTACACAGGCGATACAAAAGTGAGGATGATTCGTTTATTTGGCGTCCTTCAAACATGCAATATTTATTATTATAATAGCGTTATGGTATAAAAATCCAGTTGCAAAACAAAAATGCTTTATAATGTTTGCAGTATTTAGCTTTTCCCGGGCTAGTAATATTTTAATTAAAAAAAAAGAAAGAATGAAATCGTTTCGTGCCACAAGGATAATTTATGCCGGTCTGTTAATTAAATTGTGCTTAAGATATAATGTCAATCCCGCAGAAAAAGATACATACATTTGTTTAAAATACATCAGGAGACTAGCAATTTGTACAAGCTTATCGCATTTTTTATCATTTAACTGAGAACCATTGTTTAAACACTATAATAGACATCGACTTTAATATTTGACTATATTGTTATAAAAGTTATTATTGCGTCAAAACAAAATTTTCAGAACCCACGTAATCAAGTTCCCTGTGGATAGTGATTTTTCAAATTAGAAATGCTATGTGATAATTGTTTAAAGGTCCACATTCATATAAATATGTGAATGAGATAAGTTTGACTGGAACCAAGAGCGACAGAGCTAAAAGAATCGTCGGAAGCAGATGGAAAGTTCTATCACAGCTTGCGTTCTCCTAACAGGAGATGTTTATGCACGAACCACCAAAACCACAATTTAAGAAACTACAGAATTTAAACTTTATTAAGCAGGATTAAACATAACGGGAATTTCAAAACACTAGACACCGAAGACAAAATAAGTAGTTGAAACTAAAACATTAAAAGCGCAATTTTGTTCCTTTCATTTTACTTTTTATTTAATTCCCAGTCGGAAAATTTGAGTGTTTCTTTTTAAAGCAAGTACCAGTAGTTACTGATGAAAAGAAAAACAAATGAGATCACTTTCTTTTCTAAGCAAGTGCACAGACACTGCTGTTGATGCTAAGTTGTACTTGATATGATCAGTTTTAACAAATGAATTTTCTAACTACACTTTAAATTGCTTTGAATTGCTTGAGTCACAATTGGCAAGCAGTTCAAGGTAAACAGTACTACGGATACTTCTAACATATCTCAGATATTACTGAGGTATATTAGGTATTCCCCCTAAACTACTTTATTTAATTCGCGTGCTTCCAGTTGAGTCAAATGGATTGAAAGGTGTCAAAAGACATTTTGTCAAAAATACTTTCGATTGTTCCATTTAGAGCAGAATTTAAAGCCAGCCAGAGCAGACGACCCACTGGCCGAATTTTCATATTTTCCGCATCAACGGCTGCAATTTTCCGAAAAATTTTCATTTCAAGAGTTATCAACTACGGAGTGTGCCCGGTTATGCCTGCAAGTTACGGAGCAGCTTATCTTCAATTGTAGCTCATTTGAGTATGAGGTAACTACAAATGATTGCTTTCTGATGGGTTCATCCTGCCTACATCACCAATTATTTTACGATGGATTGAGAGACTATTACGAACTGAAAGGTTAGTGTGAAGTGTCCGGTTGCGTATTTTAATCGGATTTTAAATCTCTTGGGGATCACCTTTAAAAGAATCATCAGATTATCATCAAGACTGGACTGGGAATCACATTAAATTGCGTATAAAAAGCCACTGATTATTGAGGTGTAAGCCCAGGGTTGTACTCCCTCATACAGCCACAATCATCGCCACTGACTCCCATAATTTCATAAAGGCCAGGTCTGAAAATAGGAATGGATTTTAATGGCCAGGTATGAAAACGGGTGTAGAAATTGACATAATTTTTTGGTCTGAAAAAGGGTAAGGATTTGGACGACCGGGCGGCACATGTACACGCACACCAAGAATTTCCAGGAGTACCCCCAGTGGGAATGCAAGTGCTACCTTCCTAACAGTTCTCGGTGCATTAGCCTGCCTTTTTGCCTAACTACATGTGCAGCCATTACCATGTAAGAACGAGGGCAAACACAAAAAAGTTTAATTATTAAATAAATATATCCTTCGAGATTGACCATTTTCAGAATTTATTGAGTTACACGTACGATATACATGTACTCACGTAATCCATATTAGTGAGTCATCAAATTAAATTTGACGCGAAAAGTCACAAGTAGTATATATCAGAAATGTATTTCGGCCTAAGACTGCCCAGATCGACCTTTTTTGTCTTCGTGAAAATATTGATGTTTAAGACTGACATGAAAGCCTCGATATAACAGAATTTGTAAATAAAGCTCTCAGATGTTGTAATGGAGTCACGAAAAGGAGGTCTAACGAAAGTAGGACGCGAGTGATCTGACCTATAGGAGGCGGTAGCAGTAAAAGAGCTTCGAAGCCCCCTTTCCCAGGCCCCCGGTGTTTTTTGCACAAGTTTTCATGATTCAGACGATCTTGGAGCTAGAAACAGACTATTTTTGAAACTGTAAAATGTAAATATCATGTTTATGCCTCTCTTACTTTCTAGCTCCTAATGGAACATCAGCGTGTATTATTCGTCCCTCTTCCTCATCACTGTTGACTACTAACTGTCTCAAAAAGACAACAACGATTCACGCCACACCTGTAGTCAGCTCAGTCTTGATCAATAAGACTTTATCAGGTTTGAATCTTATTTTTTTGTCTACCCTTACATAGTGTTAGAGGAGGGGGCATTGGGATTTACGGTACTGCGGTATTGAGCTTTTTCTTCAAGCGATATTTCGGTAATTTTTATTTTAATGTGCGGTATTGAGGTACATCTAGCCCTGCGGTATGCGGTTTTTTTTCCTTTTGGGTTGATGGTATTAGTTGAAAGGAGATAATGCGGTACCGTCCATTTGCGCTCTCCTGTCTAATACAGGTCAAAACAATATACAACACAAAGCACAGTAAGCTAAACAGGTTAATAAGAGTTAAAATTAAGTCTTTGGAAATAACTGGTAACTTATTGCACAATTTTCTGACAATTAATCTACAATGAAATACTTGCTGCAACCAATGACGGTACGGGCTTTTTTATCGTTGTACCGGTAAATTCGAGGTCTTCTCACCTTTTCTTGAAATGGCGTAGAGAACGGGCGGACTGTGTACATAGGGTTAATCCTGCAAACTTTGAGGTTTGTCTGCTAGAGTTACGTGGCCGAGTCATTTTTAATTAGTTCTTCCACAGTCGTTCTCTCCATCCGCCCATGTACATAAATAGTTGATGGTATATAATGCTTGGACAAGAAAGTAACTATAATTATAGTAATTACTTCCCTCAAATTGAACGTTATCTCTATTATTATTTTGTCATTATTTTGCTTAGCATTTATCTCATCTTCAAGAACAAGTCAAACGGGATCTCTATTCAGCTCCAACACAGCAAGCACAGCGAATAATTCTGCATCAGGTTTGTAAGCGGTGGTTAACTTTGTATACCGTATTTAGTATGTTCAACATTTAAATATGCACCACTCTGTTTTATCCAACCAGGGAACAATCCAGCTTCACGTACAGTGAGCATAATCACAACAAACTTCTCAGCAAAAGGTTCGTCTGTACATATTTATGAAATAATGTACTATTTTCGGTGTTGAACATTTTACGTGTTGCTTACCAACCTCGACAGCAGTTTCTCGTGCCTCGAACAAGTTCAGTGCTCCTGAAATTGTTTTAAAAATATTCTTCCTGCTTTCAGCTCAGAAAATCAAGCCAACAGAAATCTTAACCAATGTATCTATTGTTGATCTAAAGACGACGGTAAAAATGTCAGGTTAGTATCCTGTTTTACACATCAAGTTACAAAACAATTTGAAGAAAGTTAACTGAAGTCGACTTAGCGGCAGAGAAATCAGCAATGATTATATCGTACTAACTTATCATGTTTGACTGCAGCCTGGGAACCAATAAGAACGAGTGCAATTTACTTTTTTTTTAATATGTCACAACGAAAATGGCCCAAACAATGGGGCTGTTTCCTGTTGACTTGCTCAAGTGATATTGCCTTGTTGAAAATCGACATCATTAGCTTTATTTATGGAAAAGAAATTCTGTTTAGCACATTGCTGAGCCCAATTATTCAACTTAATCATTCCCATCTCAGCCCAGTAGAAGATATTCAGTTAATACGTTATGTGACATACATTTGGAGCGAACCGTTCACAGTTAATTTCACCATTGACGTTTTCCGTTTATTTTCTCCTTTTTATTATAGCTTATAACCGATCAATAGCAATAATTCACTCGGCTTTTACAGAAAGCTCAGTCACAGCTAAAAGCAATTTAACAGGTGTGTTAAGAACCTTGGATCGATTGGTTATGGGTTTCACTTCTGTTATGAGATATTCAATAGATATTAAACAATTTCCTAGTCGTTTGAATTGAGACAAAGTACATGGTAAACTCAGTTCAAGTCAGTGGCACTAAGAGCGATCGAGTTATTGTGGCAACTCGGTCCTTAAGGTTGATTTCCACAGAAGCGTTTTTGCTACGCACGTTAACGCACGTAAATTCTAACCACGTAAATAAAATAGAGGCAAGATATAAAGTGTTGAGATTAAACGTGAAGTTGAGTGAGGTTCTACTTTTACGCTTACGTGCGACCTTTCATACATTGCCTCTATTTTATTTGCGAACGTAAATTTTACGCACGTAAGAATTACGCGACAGTGGAAATCGACCCTTACCTGTAAAAGGCATCTAACAAGTTACATGCTGCTGCTGTAGTAACCCGTTATTACTTACCAGGGGAACATCATTTGGTAAGGAGCTCTCGCTGGTAACAATCATCAGGGTAAAGGACTCGGTTTCAAAGAAAACGCGGTGCTTTTTTTTTCTATCAAAGCATGACTGACTATACAACTAGAAATATGTTATTCCTTCGAGAAGTCAGGCAATGCCTGACGAAATATGAAAAAAATACGTTCAGCACATTCTCATGGCGTTAGTACAGTCAGCTTTACTTTAATATTTACTTTTACAAGTTATTTCCGCGACCCCCACCATTCACAATGCGTACTATTGTCGTCCCAAACTCAAAAATTTATTCAGTTCAATTAATAATAAATAGCATGTAAGTCACAAAAAAATTGTTAAACCACCCCGTTTATCACGAACTTTTCGACTGAATTAAATTCAATTCAAGTTCTAAACCAAGTCGCCCTACAATTGTGCCGCTTTTGACAAGAACCTTTAAGTCGATTTCTCGAAAGCAAACCTTTTCAATCTGTCCTCAAGGAAACAATACGAACTTATTGAAATGTTTACACCTAAGATGCCCGTTGTCGTCTGTTACTAATAATTTGATTGAGGAAGCAGTGGACAAAAATGAAATAGTCGTCGTCTGTACTGATAAAGAAAACGAGTGGGCTTGTTGATGTAATTTTCCGAAAAACGATCAATAACTTCGTTATAATTAAATTTTTCAGTGTTTAAGGCAGGAGCTGATGGAAATTTAATGATTGAAAACAATTAACTAAAGGTGAAGATACACTGTTTTGAAAAAGAGAGAGAGATAATCAGTTTCTTTGTAATGGATTGGTTGTTTAACACCTACAACTGTACAAATATGATGCTAGGGAAATTAACTTCCAGAAACAAGTTTTAACTGTGGATACTCTAGATTTATTCTTGCTTAAACACAGAAAACCTTAAGCTCGAGTTGCTTTTACGGTAAACTTGATGAAGGTTTGTTGGTGACTAGTATATTATTTTTTAATTCTTTAAGTAATTCATAAATCAGTAATACTATGATATAGTTCAGAATGCACTTTGTTAACCAGTTTTTATTATAATTAAGCTTTAAATATTGAGAACATTCCCAACATTTCAAATGTATTATAAATGTTTTAAAATTGTTAAGTTACACATAGTTCAAGCCTTTTAACTACGACAAACATCAATATTCTTTTGACAGGAGGCTTTAATTAACAAAAAGGTACTCGGTTATTTCCAATCCACAATTCTATGAAAATTTAACTTTTCACACCATAATAGATGATTTTCGTTTAATCTTGGCTTAACTTCAGTCTATATTATATATCACAAAAATTCGACAAAGAAATTTGATAGTCTAAAATTAAAATATCGAAAAATCGACAGCGGTAATGGCTTATCGGTTGGTTTCCATCGCAGTTTACTTCAATAGAAATTATGGGCATTTTCACACCTAAAACTTCCCATTCGATCTACCAAACGTACAATGTTACTCTCCCTCGGTCTACAGAAATGCCTCGCTAGTAATTCTGAAACTCGCACTTTTTTGCACACGGGTAGGACTTTTTTGTGAATGAGCACTGTCTATTTCGTTGTGCTGAAATGACTTATAACAAAATTGATTCAATGTTTCTCAGTTACAAGAAAATTTCTAGCCTACCCTTATGCTAATTTTCATTTTCATTAAATTTATTTTTCTCGATGACAATATGAAGAGGTAAAACATTAAAATTTAACTGCAAATTAATCTTACTACCGTGATTTGGCTTTTTGTTGATAGGAACCAGGAAACTTTATTCCACAAATTCTAGACATTTTGTCTTCACTAATCAAAATTAATAATGCAGAATGAAGGAAAGGAAATTCATGTTCAATTGATTCTTATAAATCTCTTAATCATAACAAGAAAAGATCTAAGAATCTACAGGAAAGTATTAGAAACCTTAAAATTTTGGTATAATCCATCCTAGTACCATGACTCGTATTTTCCTCATCTTTTTTATCTTGATATTTGGTGTTAACTCAACAGTAAAAGGATTTACTTCCAGGGTAATATTTTTTATTTCTCTTTTTCCAAGGAAAGCCTCCAAGTAACTTCAACGTCACCATACTTAGCCCAACAGAACTCCACCTATGCTGGTCCCCTGGGGACATATTGAGGACGCTCAAAGATCCATGGGGATTCAGAATTGTTTACAAGTCTGTCGACGATAATGAAACGAACAGCATCTTGGTTGGTATAAAGCACACCAGTATTAATATATCAGGACTACTGCAGAAGACAAGATATACGTTTTGGATCATGGGAGTGACTGGGCAAGGATTTGGTGTCCCTTCACAAGCTGTCAATATAACCACTGGTCATCAAGGTGATGTATTTAATCTCTTTATCATTGTTGTCAGTCTTTATGCTTCCTAGAGTTGGTGGAGTTAAACAAATTGGAAAAACGCTTGTTGAAAAAATGGAAAGGTGACCAGCTTACCACCATTTGGCAAAGGAGAAGTAGATGGCCTCTGCTGGAACATCATCATGATGCCACTTAAAAGATTAGCAAAATATTGGTGCAATAATGTGCAATTCTCCGCTGATTTAGAAGTCCAACTACAAATTGTTACGTACCGGAATAGCCAAGAGATGCCCAAGAACAAGGCATAAGTAAAAAGAATTCCCGAGTACGATATAAGGCACGCAACAAAAGTGTGACAACGAGCAGTTACCCTTTTTAACTATTATTTATTTAATTATACACTGTTATAGTTACTAAGGTTAAAGATTAAGTTAAGCAGTTCGTAAAGCAGGCAGGCTTACTGTCTTTCATGGCCATACAGGAACAACTGTCAACTCAACTGACTTGAGACATCAATGCTTGACTTTCTTGAATTTCACTGGATCCTTTTCACTCATTGGCTTTTCTGTGTACACAAACTCGTCTGGGAAGCTTCATCATCAACTCTTGTATCTTCTCTTTTCTGCTATCGTCTCTTTCTCTCTTTCTTTTCTCTTGATATAGCAATGTCCAAGGTTATATCTCCTCCATAGTTATAGCAGTTGATCATAGCTTCCTCACAGTATAGCATCCATAGCTGATAAGCTCAATCACAACTAGCCACGAGGGAAAACCCTCGGGCACAACAACAGCAAGACCTTGGTACTTGGAAGCCTGCGTAGTTTTATACTTTTTCTTTAAACATCTAGAACGTTCCATTACTATTTATAGTGCATTACAACATCTACTATTTGCGGAAACTGCTGAGTCACATTACAGATATTTCTGGAATATTACAGATTACAAGATAATTCTAGAAAAGTCTGGAATTGCATGACGGATAAACTAAAAATAATTCTGATCCTCATAACAAAATCTATAGGCTGTATACAGACGTTGCTTTATTTTCTTTTCGTTAATCGGCGAGTGCGCGAGAGCGAGCGCGAAGCGCGACAACGAGCGCGGAACGCGCGAAAGAAAAATAAAGAACGTCTGTAGACATCTTTGGGAAAAAAGAGGTTTATTAAGTCTCTCCCCCATGTCAACGCCTTATTATTATCACCTCCGCGTTCGAAGTACCAATTAAATTGGACCAATAAAATTGGAGATATAGATTGCTTGTGTAATTGGGTTAAGCATTATTTTATAACAGTTTCGCAAAGGATCAAACAAACAATAACACTCGGAGTCGCGTGTTTGTTTGTACTTTTGTTGCTATGTAAGAGAGAAACCTGCTCGCAGGGTAGAAGCATGTCTACTTCAATTCCGAAAAGCTGGCTAAAAGACGTCCAGGGCCGTAACAAATTTCGGGCCATCAACACGCTTTCCATCTTCTACATGCCGATGCAAAGGAAATGGTCAGCACAAGCTTGTGATATGACTGTATCCAAAGTTCACACGTCAGCGGCGCTTTCAATAGAAGTTGTGTTTTATTTATGTAAATTACAATTATAGTAAGTGTCGCGGTAAGCCTGAGCGTGTCCAGGCCAAATGACAAACACCTCTACACGCATGACGCGAGCGTAATGAGCCGTTGACATAATGATGAAACGATAGCCGCCGTTCAGCCAATAGTAATTTGCTTTTCCTGGGAAAAGCAAGTTTCAGTTGTTTCCAAAGATGTTTACAGACTGTCCTTGCCCTAGCAGTCATTATTTCCCGCTGTTTTTATTTTTATCACGCGAGCTTCGGTGAACTTTTAAAAGAAAGTAGAGGGTCTTTGAAAAGGTTAACAAAGCTATTGAATTGTAGCTAATTTAGCTCGACATCAGGTTTTGCTCCTTTTTCGTAGCTCTTCCTAACAACTACATTAGGTCATTAGTTTTACGGAAATTTTGATAATTTGTTTCCTCAAGTTTGAGATAAATGATCTTTTTTTTTCAGCTATGCCATATATACTCATAAACATTACCGTTCTACTGCTAAACAGCACCTGGAACGCTCAGTATGCAAACGAAAGAAGTCAGGATTTCAAGAATTTGTCATATATTATAGAACACAGCGTGAGTTTTATATCAGATTCTAGATCTGATTCTCTTAAAGAAAGTTTTGTCTCTTTTACAACTGAGAGGGTTTTGAAATTGACTCTGCCATCTACATGGAAAGTGATTGTAATTCACGGTCTTCGTGGTTAATTTAATTCTGTCCATTTAGTTTTTGGGCAAAAAGGCTCATGATTCGGGAAACAGCAGTTGAGATATAACTAAAAAAAAAGAAAAACGTCAGGCTAAAACTGGACCCATGCCAAATCAAGGTGTATGGTTTCAATCAAGTGTTGAAGAGATGAATGGGGAATTGTCGATTACAGGCACTCATTCTTTCCTGAGATGTCCACACTGGGTTGGAATCTTTGAGTTCTCTTCTCTTAACACGATTTGATAAGGTTTGATTTGTGAATGTATCAGTGTTAAGATTAAATCTTGGATTATTGAATCCCATTTCTCATTTCAAACGTTATGCTCTCCTCCGCTATCGAAACCAAAGGATTACCGTCGTGTCAACACCTCTTTTACCTCCCTCAATAAGATCCTGGCCGAAAAAGAGAATTCATTGGAAATGATTAAGACGTTCTTTGTGCGTTGGGTGATATCTCCCTTAGTGATTCACCTACCAGTGATAGCCCTGACCTCACCTATAGCCTGTATACAGACGTTGCTTTATTTTCTTTTCGTTAATCGGCGAGTGCGCGAGAGCGAGCGCGAAGCGCGACAACCAGCGCGGAACGCGTGAAAGAAAAATAAAGAACGTCTGTAGACATCTTTGGGAAAAAAGAGGTTTATTAAGTCCCTCCCCCATGTCAACGCCTTATTATTATCACCTCCGCGTTCGAAGTACCAATTAAATTGGACCAATAAAATTGGAGATATAGATTGCTTGTGTGATTGGCAAGGAGGTATGAGCTTGACAAGCAGACCAACGCCTGTTCAGCCAATTCAAGACAACACACGAAGAGGAAACAACAAAAAGCAGCTGCAGAAGTAATTAAAGCATTGCACGATAAAGCCTTTTGGAAATGACCCCAGATCGAGTTCTCCAAGGTCGCATGTATTCTGGCCGTCATCCTTGCAACATCATGCTTAGATGAAGATCTGCCTTCGGAGCACTATGCGACAAAATAGCCTGGCTATCATCTTTATTGGACGCTCCTATGGCGATAAATCCATTGTGAACAGTATATATGGACAGTATAATTAACATTTTCTCAGGCAAAGCCATGGGAGATATATATTAAGAAGTTTCTGATTTTACTAGCTCGAGTAGACTGTCGACAGTGAACAAAGAGCATGCGAGGTTTCAAAATAACTACCTCTGGAATTTCAACCGTTTCGCCAAGAGTGAGAATTGTAAGCGTTTTTCCTTTTTATACAATATAAGTGTTTTTGCATCCCGATTACAAAATGCAAGCATTCGAGCACAAAGGTTACCGCCTCCCAGGTCCGACGATGCCCGTTCTGTTCCCCTACGGTGGCGTTAAATTCTCCAGGAAAAATTCTCCATTTTCGTCTCCCTTTGGACTTTTTAAATAAACAGTGTACACTAATGCAATGAATGATTTAAAATGTTTTTTTTTTTCTCAGTTTAGTACCATTCATCAAGGCACTCCTTCTTTCACAAACATATTAAATGTGCATTTCAGGTAATGTATCCATTCATTTCTAACCGTTTATCCACTACAAATCCTCACGTTTCTTTAATGGGTATCATGTTTTTCAAGTGACCTCATTTTTCTTTTTTTTTACTTTCAGCAATCAAAGCAGTAGAACCATCGCCTTCATCACTGTCATTTACAATCAAAACAGCACAGCGAATGACTTCCACAGCTTGTATGACAGCCTTTACAAATATAAAAGGCTCGAACACCTACCTCTAGAAGTTATTGATGAAAACAGTATGTGATAAATGGTTTTAATAATTCAAATATTATCTTTCTGTCACAAGGGAAAAGATAGCACTAATTTGATTCCTTGATCAATTGACCAACCTAATTTATGTTGCAATCGTCTGAGCAGTCACACACGTTTTATTTCTTAAAAACTAATTAATTCCCAAATTATTTTTAACTGTTGTTTTCACGTAATGAGAAGTTGACTTCTCCCTAGCTTTGTCTTTTCTTCCAGTTCCAGGAAAGCCACCAACGAACTTAACTGCAGAAGCATTGAGTCCATCCACAGTAAGACTTAACTGGACCTTCCAACATTCAAATCGTTGTGAAATGTTTCCATTCCTAAATCTCCGTGTCTTCTACACTCAAGACACAGAAAATGTAACAATGATTCGCTCATCTGACGTAAACAGAACTACCAAACACGTTGTTATACAACATTTGGAGCACTTTGAATTTTACTTCATCTGGTTGCAAACACTAACCACACGTGGACTGGGACCAAAGAGTAAGGAAGTGAAAATACGGTCACTAGAAAAAGGTTAGAGCTAGAAAACTGAACATTTCATGAACTTTCTATATTGAGGGAACTTGACTTTGGCTGTGAGCGTTCAACTGCTCGTCATTTGTTTAAAGTCTCACAAGTGCCATAGGACACCAACAGGGCAACCAAATTTTAAATCTTACACCCTGGGAGCTGAATAACCCACCAATAATTTATTGCTCATTCAATTAATGAGTTCTGCTGTTGAGGCCATAGTTGCAAGATTTTTTCATGTTTTTAAATCTTTGCTCTCATGGCCTCCTAGGCAGACACTGTTTTAGCTCGTCATGCAGCATGCAAAAGAGAGATTTGAGCGACGAATAAAAAAAACGTCGGGAACGCGTCCACTTGCTTATGTATAGTTCAGCGAGAAATTATTTCATACGTTTCATAATTAATAGTTAATGTTTAGTTCGCAGCATCTCAATAGCTGGGGTGATTACGGGATATTATACAGAGCTCACAGCCACTTTCTCTTCCTTTCTTCACTTTGCAGTTATTTCGATTAATGTGTCATTCCAGTTCAATATACTATGGGTTCAAGCTCTGCTTTATAACTCCAGTGACTATCACAGTGACTTACAAGAAGCAATTAAGCAAAATGTAAGTACACTTTCTTATGTCCTTAAGACTAACGCTGTGTAGATGACGTTACTTTTTTTTCTATTTAATTTTAATAAATATTGATTATTTAAGTGATAATAACAGTGATGGGAGGAAAACGATAGCAACCTTTGCAGGCTTTTACAAAAAAAGTAATTAATTAAGTAAAAACCCGCTATTAAGGACCTTGTTTTTGAGAACCTGTTAGTCCCCCTTTATACAAGAACCTGTTTAGCCTAAAATTTGAAACAGTCTATGACAAAAGTTCTAAGGAATAAGCTGGATACCACGAAATACTCTAGCTTTAATGTATTTTCCTTTCAGAAAATAACAACCTATTTGCGAACCTAAATAGCCTAAATTTGTTCTAATTACCATTCATGTAGGCTTACCTGGGAAAATGCAGGTTCTTAGTCGCGGATTTTTACTGTATGCCTGGTACGTGTTTATTAGCCTGATCGCTGTGTTACTTGGAATTTCTATTCTTATTTCATAGATTTTCCTCCTTTATCATGAAAATAATCAGCAACTGCGACGTGTTCTTTTACATAATTTGAGGTATGTTCACAGATCTCTCCCCCCCATTCCACACTAATGAGACAATTTAGAATAAACTAAACTGTTATAATTCCTCTTTGTTTCAGAAACGACAGTGGAAACATCACGGTAGAGATTGAGATAATATTTGGCCAGGATGTAAGCATGTCTGCCTTTATTCGGTTGCATGAGGCTATGTACAGTAATGGAACTCTGGGGAACATAACAATCTATCCTGTCTCAGATAACAGTAAGCGTTTGATATGTCTAGTATTAAATTGCTTGGTGCCAAAATTTTACGAGAAGAGAGTCTATCAGATATTGATGCTACAGGCAGACAGTCTAGCAAGAGAAGGCAGAATGGCTTCTAGTTTAACAAAACTCGATTTAAGCTTTGAACATAATTTGAAACAATTTTTTTTTTCGTTCCTACGTAGTTCCTGGAAAACCACCCTCAAACTTGTCAGTTGGCGTTATCAGTCCAACAATTGTTTTGGTTCGCTGGGATAATTCATCACCCACATACTACGAATCGTCATTATCAACCACAGCAGTGCGTATTTTTTATAAACTTCAAGCGAACAGGACGGATGTGAGTCTTAGAGATGCAAATTTTACTACAGGATATTTCCTGTTGGATAATCTAGAAACATTTTCATGGTACAATCTCTACGCAAGAGCTGTTACCTCCAGGGGACTAGGGGTAAAAAGTGAGCTTTTTGTCGTGAGAACTTTGGAGGAAGGTGAGTCATAGCGTTTGATTTGACTAATAAATTTAGCGGTTGAAGAGTGGCATTTCAGTTACGCAAGTCTCTTTAATGCGTATTTTCTTTAATTTACATTCCGCCATTTTCAGTTGTACCTGTCAACGCTACAGTTTTATTACTTGATGAACAATGGGCAGGCGACCTTAAAAATACAACTTCCAATACCTTCCTTATTCTCTCTGGAAAGTTAAAGAGTGAAGTAAGTAATTAGCATTAACTCTATCAATGATTTTTCAATCACAAAACAGCTTTGTATTAGGATAGAGGGTAGGGATACAAAAAAGTTAATGCTTTCTGAAAATGAATTAATCGGCATGTCACGATCGAGCGAGGGACAATGAAAAAATCTGAGTCCCCGACAGGATTCGAACCTATGACCTCCCAAACACTGGGCGGCCGCTTTATCCACTTGAATTGAGCTATGGAGAACTCATAGAGAGCGAGGCCATATACTAGGTTCACCTCACAGTACGACGTCCTTGCAATGGAGGACGCGTGTTAAATATGAACCAGAAACCCATAAGGGGTTGAAACGTGTAACTAGCGTTCAATGCTCGTGAATATTTAACAACATTTTTTCTTTGTTCCACGCTCGTGATATGCTGATTAATTCATTTTCACATTTGTTTCTCCGAAATTAAAATTTACCATCTTTCATTATTTCACCGCACAGTTAATGCTTTGTGTCTATAACCACTTTGTTATTTCCTCGCCAACATTTGACTGATTACCGCTCTGACCAGCATTATTTTCCCTAGGTGGTAGAGCTATACATAAACAATACTCATCTACGCAAAGTTATCGTCCATCAGTTCAGGTAAAACTTCTGTATAATTAAATAACTTCAATAAATATTTGCGTCGCAGGTCGTTCGTTCATAGGTTTGAAATGTTTCTGAATTTTTTCCAAACACTAAGTCTGATATTGGATACAAAGCCATGAATGCTTACATATTTTTACGGAAGGAGCACCTCGCTAACCAAGCCCAAGTATACGCTATAACAGCGTCCAATTTATTGTATGTGACAAGTGAACATTCTGAAACCCCAGGTGTACGGTCATTAATTCCAGGAATTACACTGGCAAAGTGATTGCAGACATTAAAATTATATTTGGACAACAAGTGGAGATGAAACAGTTCGAAAGTCTGTATCAGGCCTTCTACAGGAATGGACTTGGGAACTTATCTGTGGAGCCAATATGGGATAATAGTAAGTCTTCCGCTTAGTGATAAAATTTTGAAACTTTCTTATCACACAAACCAATCTGCCCCATCGTTTACTGTGAATATTTCATTACTCATATCATTATAGTTGCCCAACATTAAAGGGAGACAAGCCCCTGGCTTCTATATAGGCTTCCTTGTCTTTACCACATTTGATCTTGTAATAATTTAGTTGGAATATTGTACGTATATTATCTTTAATGTATTTCTGTATACTGTTGTTGTTGTTTTCTTGTTAAAGGCAAAAATAAAATTGGCAATACCACAAAAATTTTAAAACGTCTAGATTAGCATTACTCACTTACATGGATTAACAAATTTTGACCCTATATCATAATTAACCCCACGTTGATAATTATCCGTAACATCACCCTTTGTTTCATCGTTTTGTTCAGTTCCCGGAAAGCCACCCACCAACATATCAGCATACGCTATAAGTACAACGAGTTTTCGAGTGCAGTGGAACGCCTTGACAAATGATTACTCTGATGTTACACATCTCAAGATTTTATTCACCCCAGTCAACCAGGAAAATGAAACTATTTGGACTACTGACGTTAACGCATCAAAAAATAGTGTAAATATTGGAAACCTGGGAAAGTTCGTTAATTATACAGTCTGGATAAAGAGTTTTTCCAAAAGGGGTATTGGCTTTGCTAGCTTTCCTATCAATGTCAGGACGCTGGAGGAAGGTAAATCAGTCACTTGCGATTGGTAGTTTAGTTCGATTGCTTCAGTATATCAACTGATACTTTAGTTTATAGGCTTTACTTACTTGCAAGCGTCTTCCTTACTTTTCTTATATAAAGCCGGAAAACCGTTAGCTTCTCACGCAGACGTTCTTTTGGCTCGTCACGGCATCCTCCCTAAAGGAACGTTAGCGGGGAAGGAACGCGTGACGATGCCAAGAATGTCTTTGGGAAGCTGGAAAACAGAGCGGTTGAAGGCTTTTTAATGAGGCTAGATTTTTGAAGAAGTTTTATATTTGATACTGAAAATTAAAAGAAATCTTTCTTTCCTTCTTTCTCCGTTTCGCATGTTTTCCATTTTTTATTCTTTTTTTTTACATGAGCTCAACGTCAATTTTTTAAACTTACTTCTTTTCATTTTATCTATGACTAGTTGTACCAGTCGACATAACATTTCGTCTAAGAAATATGAAATGGAATGGCAATCTTTCCGATGCAGCCAGCAAAATCTTCAAAACCTTAACAAGCACGATTCAACAGAACGTAAGGTTTACTATATGCCAGTTACGTCATCTTTTTTACACTAAGCTGGTTTTTATTACTCTCCTTTAGTCAAAGAGATAGGGCCTTTTATACCAACCCCTGGAAAGAGGTTAAATACATTTAGTGATGGAGAAGTATTCTTAAAAAAAGCACACGCTCACCAGAGTGCATTGAGGTACAAAAGCGTTGAGAAACTACCATAAAAGAGGACATATCTATCACTCTTCACTGTGTACCGTCTGCCCATCCCTCCCCACCTATCAATGTTGTATTTAAAACCCTCAAGTCTTTCTTCAATTACAAAAAGACATAGATTTGGGATGGGGTATTTACGACGTTTGAACAGAATTATATCATGATAAATGAACGAAATCTGCCGACTACTTTTGTCACTGATTTTTTTCTTGTAGGTGCTTATGTTGTATGAACAGGAATCAAACTACATTCGTGACGTTCAGTGTCGTCGATTTAGGTAAAGTAGTGCAAACGTCCGCGGTTTCTTTCTATTAGATATGGACGTGTTTTAAAACAAATGGAAGTCTTTTATAGTCAACGGTCACCATTTCATCACCACATTATTTTATTTTGTTTTTGTTTTTGTTTTTTTGTTGTTGTTGTTGTTGCTTTTTCTCAGCTGTCTCAGAGAAAAGGATGAAGCTGATCTATTGAGTTAATTGAAAAGAAATTTCCTTTTTCCGTCTGAAACAAAAAACTTTATTTGCATTGCTTTAGAGGCATGAACGCCTACAGATATCAGAGGAAAACTTAATCAATTTTTTAGCTGATAATGTTGCTTAAAAAACAACTGCAATTTATTCTTTTCAGAAACGGAAGTGTGCTCGCAGACACAATAATAGTTTATGCTCAAAACGTGGGGCCTCAACAGTTTGCTGTAATTTACAAAGCCCTATACGAAGAAGGAGTACTTGGAAATTTATCAGTGCAACCAGTAAGCGATAACGGTACGGGGTGTTTTAATTCTATGATATATATTGCATTATACATCCCACCCTTAACAGTCTACCCACTTCTAATCATCATCGGAATAACAAAAACAGACCTAGCAACTGATAGCTTTAAAGTAGACAGGTGTGAGTTTTTACTAGGTAGGAATTAGTTTAACTTCTAACGTAAGGAGAGAATATTACCCAAACCAAAAAGGTGACCAGTCTTAACTCAAAGCTATTTTCAAAATAAGTTCTGAATACCACAGACGACATAAGGTATGTAGCTTCCATGCAAAACCGTCGTGGCTTAAAACTGCACCATTGGAAAGCACAAAACCAGCTAAATTACGTTTATATAGCCATTAGCATATGCTGGAAAATATCGTTGACATGTAGAGGTTAATATCGGTGTATATATATATATATATATATATATATGGATGCAAACTTATCCTCTTCCGTTTGCAGTTCCCGGAAAACCACCAGCGAACATCAGCGCTGATTCAGTATCATCCACGGCTATCCAGGTCACGTGGTTATGTATTGACTGTCACCAGCACAACTTAACTGTTGGATTTCTTGTTTCCTATAAGCTGGATGGTAGCAACCAAACTACAGCTGTTGTTCTGAATAGAACAGTCAGACAATTACAAATCATTGGCCTTAGAAAGTTCACAAAGTACACGGTTTATGTGTCTAGTGTGACCGAAAGAGGAATCAGTATGTCAAGCGAGGAGGTGTCTACGCGAACATTGGAGGATGGTATGAATGGTCAGCATGATATTCAAATTAAGCTTTGGGTTACGTAGATGAAATTGGCAACACTTATGCACCAGTGATAACATTGTCATCTTGCTGTGCTCTTTACAGAACTAAAGCTACAGTAAAAAGGGCAACAAAGAAAGTGCAACTTGTTTTGCAATATTGCTGCACAACTGGTTGAATAGTGATGTTGCGCGTTCAAGTGCCACCCACGTTCGAACCTGTCTTGCAATAAATAACGTTGCAAGGTTTTTTCTTCAGTGGTAAAACGCGCAACGTCAATATTACACTCGTTTTGCTTTAACTAAGGAAGAGAATTGCTCTTTGTTATTTCAACTTCCACTGTTCTTTGTGCTCATCAGTGCTCTATTATGCTTCTATCGCACGTTTAAACTTGCCTATATAGCCTTTTTAAAACTAAAAAAACCATTTTATGAATCGACTTTAAATCACAAATGCTTAATAATAAAATACAAAGAATTTGAAATGACAAAATTTGCACAAATTTAAATTTTAGTTCCCAGTGGCATTCCATTAAACCTGAACGCGCGCAATATGAGCTCCACAAGCCTCCGGGTTGCTTGGACACCACTTCCCAGCAATCAGGTGAACGGCATTCTATTGGGTTACAACGTTACATTCAAGAAGGCAGGTGAGACTAGTGCCAGTGAGCAATATATCAACACGACTTTGAACTTCACGGTACTCAGTGGACTTGAGAAGTTCACAGTTTATGAGGTGACGGTTTCAGCATTCACAAAGGTGGGACCTGGCCCAGCAGCGAATATAAATGCTTCCACTGATCAAGATGGTAAGAGTCAGATTAACCATGACATTGAAATTAACTAATTAATTAATTTTCCTTTCCACTTATGGGACTTTTCAGGAATGATGAAACAAATACATCATATCAAGAGAGGATAAAGGGTAACCCCTTTATCCTCTCTTGATCATATGTAACATAACAAAGTTAAAATCCAAACTGGTAGGAGGCGAACCAGTTGACTATTTTATAAGCGTGGTCGAGCTGGCGGACTTAAGTTCGGGACCTCAACGAGTGGACTGATATATGAGTTACTGAAATCGGTCTCCGAAGGTTAAGTTAATTTTTAAGTTTAGACACGGGCTGTAACAATACCACTTGAACAGGAAATTGTTAAATTTTGCATTTTCGTTGACTAAAAAACATCATTTTCCACGTAGTTCAGATGTCCTTAATCGGTCATGTGTCTGTTTAATTTCATTAATTTATAGTAGGTTTTACGTTAGGGCTTAAAATTGTTAATATTTAAAATGACTGAATGTTATCATCCAGCAAACTAGACCATTCGGTAGTTCAAAAATAATTTTAATTGTTAAGTCTTTTTAATATCGTTTCTTGCGGCAACGAATACGACACGTAGTGGTGCCACAACGGCTGATCAACCAATCACGACTTCTTGTTCTTACTTAATTTGTGTCGCATTTATTGGTTTCGCATTATTAAAAATCGTTTAATATCAGTTTTTGTCTTGACCGTAGTGCCAAGTCTTCCTCCGACGGATATCCGAGCATACAACACAAGCTCGAGAAGTTTGACGGTGACGTGGAATCCCGTCCCGCTGGGTTATACCCACGGGATTGTCCTGGGGTATTTGGTTTTCTACAAAAGACAGCAAGATGTTGACGGGAATTTCATTAATGCATCAAGCCTTGCGCTCTCTGCGGATCTTGAAGGTCTCGGCAAATTTACAGTGTATGTTGTAAAAGTGTTGGCGTTCACCATAAAAGGAAATGGTGTGATTTCAAATGAAACCAGTGTAAAGACACACGAAGACGGTGGGTAACCGATAATTGTTGTAAGCAAATAAGAGTATTATGTGGACCTTAGTAGAATGGGTTCGGAATTGTTTTGCTCATTTTAATTTTGACTTTTGCGACACTATATAGCAAAGGTTTAATCTCGAGGCTTATAATTGACTCATCAGGCGACCCAGTCACCACTAGTTAAAGGCATACTTCATGCATCTACCCAGAAACTTACGGAATTAATGTCGTTAATGTGTTAAAGATATACAGAGAGTAGGTGGTTACTATTTTTGTAAGTTCCTCACCCAACTGCGTGGAAGGCACCTCAAAAGAAAACCATTTCCCTTTAAAAGAATGTTTGGGTGTTCACTTGAGCTTTGGTCTGTTTTTTAAAACATCTTTATTTTCATTTTAGTACCAAGTCTCCCACCGTCAAACCTCAGGGCACACAACACCAGTTCAACCAGCCTACGGGTCACGTGGCTGCCTGTACCTCAAGAGTTTCTCCATGGAATTCTCGTCGGATATCGTCTCTTTTTTAAAGTAAAACAAAACCTGCTTTATGAAAACGTGACAACAGTCAATCAAACACTGGAATTAACCCGACTGGAAAAGTTTACAAACTATTCTGTGAAGGTTTTGGCGTTCACTCGTATTGGAGATGGAAATGTATCAGATCCAGTGACTGTGTCGACTGATCAGGATGGTTAGTGAAATGCTGTTTTCCCTAATTCTTTCAAGTTAACAGATTAGCTGACTAGCAAGCGATTTCTTCTCGCGGCTCCACTTTTCGTTTTCGCCTTCGCCAAGAATTTTCCTCCACAAGGCACTATGGCTTCAAAAACGCTTTCTTCGGTGCTAATGAATTTTGACTATAAACATGTACCGGGACGCTAAGTTTTGGTCCGTTTAGGTACTGAAGTTACGTTAACTTTTGTACTGATGAAAGAAACCGTTCTGGAATCTGGCAAAGAGGCCTTAAAACCAACGCAAGCTGAGGTACTAAAAAAGAAACAGTTTATTGTCTGTAAAACTAATTCCAAGGTCAATAACTATGGACACTACAAACGATTCAAAGCGAATAACACAGAAGGTCTTGTTGTATTTGTCACTGAGAGAAGTTCCATTTCTTTTCTTTCTGAATACTTACCTGAGATGTATACAATTTAATCAATATTTTTATCTACAGTTCCCAGTCTCCCACCGACGAATGTGAGCGCACATAACACAAGTTCCACCAGTCTTCATGTAAGCTGGCGTGAAGTACCCAAAGGCTTTGTTCATGGCATCCTGCTTGGTTATCGCGTTCTTTACAGAATAGCAAATGTAACTGGGAACAAAAGCATTACTACAACATCAGGAACAACTAATAAAAGAGAGTTGCAAGAACTAAAGAAATTCACCATTTATGAGATCAATGTACTGGCGTTTACAGCCATTGGGGATGGAGCATATTCCAAGAGCATACATGTCTCGACTGATGAAGACGGTAAAAGGTTAATTTGATTACTTTGATGACGATGATTATGATGATGATGATGATGAGTGGTTAAAGTACTGTAAATAGAATCAGGGTTCGCTGACAGTATACTCACTATCTTTTCATGTGCATCTCGATTGCTATAAACACTTGCACGTGATCTCTCTTAGAGGTAAACATCCGATAAATAATTCCATCACAAACAATTGACATCCAATTGTTTAATTATAGCGGAAAACTAAATTAAGAAAACTTGCTAAGTCATTAACAAAAAAAGCATGGTATATTTCGATTACAACAACGGCCCGAGACATTAAACTTTGAGTAACCTCTACCCACACTTTTACCTTGGCCAAGTTTCCACACGTAAGCAGCTTTTTGCCCCTTTAAAAACGCGTACCCTTGTTTTATACTTAAATTCTTTCTAGCCCAAAAAGGTGTATCCTTTACACCAAGACGACAAGCTGAACGAATACTCTCAATATATTATTTGTAGTTCCCAGTCTACCTCCCGTTGACTTATCAGCACATAATACCAGTTCTACGAGTATTCAAGTGACCTGGGGCGAAGTACCTGAAGGATACGTTCATGGAATTCTACAAGGTTACCGCGTGTTTTACAGTGAGATGACCGCAGACAGGAACATCAGCTACGTGAACGTATCAACTGACCCAGAAAATCGCCAGCTTCATGTCACAGGACTGAAAAGGTTCACCAAATATTCAGTAAAGGTTTTGGCTTTCACAAGAAAAGGTGACGGAGCTGTTTCTACCAATATTTCGGTCCTCACAGATGAAGACGGTAACTATCATTCCATTGTAGTTAATAGAATGACACCTCATGCCAGCACATTGACGATTTACAGACGGCCTTCACAGTTGAAACGTAAATTGTTGCACACAACTATAATTATAATTGAATATTTAAGTTATAAGCTTAAGGCATATGAAAATATTTAGACCATTATGTGTTTACATAAATAAAGCAATTTTAATGCAATTTCAACAGAACTAAGTATAGATAAAAAATTCTGGTGGTGAAAAGAAGCATTCAATGCCCATGCAAAATGCAGCAGAAACAAGACAAATCAAACAGACATTATTACTGTAATCACTAAAGCAATCACCTTATAAGGAATGCTATATCTATGGCAGAATAAAAAAAAGTCCCTTAAATGTATCCCTTTAATTTCCTTTTTTGTTGTATTTTTGCGTATTGTTTCTGTTTTTTAGTGGTTTTTTAAATCTCTTAGTTCCCAGTTTACCTCCCCAAAACGTCCAATCTTACAACACGAGCTCTACCAGTGTGAATGTAACCTGGGAAGATGTCCCATCTGGTTTTATTCATGGAATTCTCAGAGGCTATCGAGTATTCTATAGCAGAACTAAAGACAACGGTGCCGCAGTAAGACAGGCTGTTATTCGTGCTGACCAGCACTGTGTTCGTCTGGAAGGACTGGATAAATTCACAAATTATTCAATACAAGTGGCTGCGATCACAAGGATTGGATATGGAGCAAAGTCAACAAAATTGATAGTCTCTACAGATGAGGATGGTATGAAGTTTCATTTATTACCTACTACGCTCAAGTAGCTTGAAAGATAAATTTATAGTAGCAAAATACAAAAGGCTTACAATAGCGGAGGAACGCTCAGAAAGTGAAACACTTTTGTTCGTCTTTAGGCCGGGTTTTAGTGTGCTTATATTTAAATAATCCGTCAGCTTATTCTAAAAATAAAGTTAAAACAGGTTTTCAAAGACCTATGTTAGCTATAGCCACTTTTCCCACTTCCTTGATTGTTTGTTTTGTTGTTTGTTTGTTCGTTTATTGGTTTTTTCCCTTTTTCGTAAAAAACTATCTACAGAAAGGTTTTTTTAAAAAAATGAACTTTATTCGAGTATCAATGTATTTAGCACGAAACTTCTAATTGGGGACTTCATTTTTACGTCTCCAGCCACTTTACGTGGTCATCGAAGCCACACAAAGATCTAGCAGCTTGCAGTGCAGAGGGAGTACCTTCATTTCTCAGTTATTTGAAGACCCTGCGTGGTCCGGCCCCGAGATTCGACCTCCCGCTCTGCAGTCAAGCGCTCTACCGACTGAGCTAATCCTGCCGCGGTTAACACGATAAAAGTAATAAAAACACGGTCAAAATATACAGCTATGAAGGTCGATACCGTTTGCTGCTGCATTGCACGAACTAGGTAAAAGTAAAGAGGGGTTATGTGATAAATGTAAAAGGAGATCATGAGACTTCAAAAAGGTTTTACCTAACTCATCAGACCGAGCAAGATTCACTGACTTTCCTTCTTCCTCTATTTTGTTTGATTTCATTAGTTCCTAGTCGTCCTCCTCAAAACCTCTGGGCGAACAACATCAGTTCAACAGCATTAATAACCAAGTGGAATCCAGTTCCTTTGGGATTCGTACACGGCATACTATGGGGTTATAGGGTGCTTTACAAGGAGAAAAACAACCCTTCTGCTCAATACACTATTATTACTGTCCCACCCGGTATCAGGAGGCAAACAATCAGCAATCTTAAGAAGTTTACTTACTACACCATACGGGTACTTGCGTTTACCATAAAAGGTGATGGTGCTCTGTCACCACCGATGAATGTGACAACAGATGAAGATAGTAAGTACAAAAGAGTGACCTTACCCCGCAAAATCAGTCCCTTTTTTCGATTTTAGCAATAGTAATAAGCTCTCGGGGGAGGCGGGGAGGCTTATTTATCTCAAACACATTTGACGGGGAGCTTATTTGAGAGAGACGCTCAATAGAGGATTTACGGAAGAGCGTAGCGCGTAGAAGCTTTTATTTAAAAAGCCCACCAGTTTTACGAGCAAATTTTAAGGCATAAAAAATACGGGAGGAGCAGATAAAACTAATACGTGACCTGTCGTTACGAACGTGGGGCAAGCGAAGAAAGAATTTAACACAAATAGAGTCCCTGAAGGGAATGAAACACTCACATCAGAACTCCAAATGGACTATTTATCCACTAACCTATAATGGAAAGACCTCCAAAAACAAGGAGAGTAATGAAAAGGAATTCATCGTCTAGGCTCAAATGGAAATAATTCCATATTTAATCTCTTGGGAGACCCGGAAGTTTTTCTTCGTTACATGCTTGTTTCCTTTCCAAGTTTAAAATTTACCATCTTGAAAGATTTATCACTAGGAATGTTCATACGAATTTCATAGTAAAAAGGTATGAAGGGTTTGGGTGCTGCTAAAACACTGATTGATTTTTTTTTTCCAGTTCCGAGCGAGCAACCGCAAAATGTTTACGCCAGAGACAAAGCTAGCGCTACAAAAATCTTTTTGTCATGGGCTCCACCCCCTCAAGACAAAATCCACGGTATTCTAAGAGGTTACTTCATTTGGTACAGCATCATAACACTTGGAATCGACAGAAGAGATCCAGTCTTTCCCCTGGACTATACCAAGAAACGATTGTCAGCTGATTCAGTTAAAGAAACCATTTTTAATCTGCAAACATATGCACAATACAGCATCAAAATAGCTGCCTTTACAAGTAAAGGGCATGGCCCTATTAAAGAGATCTCCACAAGTAAGTTTTATTTCCTTGTCAAGAGAAGGTTGATAATTTTACGAAGAGAAAAAAATTTAAATTTTAAATTGATACCCTGTACGGCGCAAATATTTGCCAAGAATAGGAAATGCATTAAATACGTTGCATCTATTTTGAAGAACTTGGGTTTTGTCTTTGAACTAAAGTGACGTCCACATCAACAGAGTCTTCCCTATCCAAAAGAGCCTCAATATAATTTTTTTTTTCTCTAAAAAACGGATTTACAAGCATCTCTCCAGTCAGAATGAATTACGTTTTCTCAACTGCTTGTAAATTGTGTCAGTTCTTACTCAAAACAGATAGTTAGGAATTAAAGAAACGTTCTCTACAAAAAAAACTTACACCAGGTACGTGCATGGTGCTGACTACACTAAACTTGACAAGCGTAACAGTGACAAAAATATCGCAGTTTCTATTTTGTAAACGTCTTTCGCTTTACTTTCAACAATTTGTACCATTTCTAAACCATTTTTAAAATGCCTTGTACGTGCTTGTCCTTACCATATCCGTTTCCTCAGGGACTTGCAGATGTCGGTCTATGATACCAACAAACTGGTGGAATAATCCCCCGTATGTTACGACCCAGGTCTCCAGCAACAGTAGCCGTGAAGGTGGCATCCTACCAGTTATACTAGAGAGTATTGTCACTTCCTGCTGTCAAGAGTGCGAGTTTGGCACGACAACGGTGGACTTCAAATTTGACGCAAACGGGTTGGATGCCGAGAAAGATGGCGTAATTCAGGTTAAAGACGCTATAAGTAGCAAGACTATGATCTCTTTCGGTATTACTGGAGTGATTCCCCAGGAAAAGTACTATAGCGCTGAAGGAGAAGCAGAATACGTTCCCATCATGGAGACACCTGGTGTCGCCTTCATTGTGGCGGAGAGAAGGTTAGATTACCGCAGTTGATATCTCTTAAACTACCGTAGATGGAGAGTATTATAAACAATATCCTTTGCTGAAAAACAACTCGAGTGGAAAGCAAAAGCCAAAATCTATTAGAAAACCAAAGAACAAATAACATTAAGAAACCTCCTCCAAGTGACGTCGTCTCTCCTGTTACCTGGTAGTAGAGCTACTTTTACTTGTTACTTTTTGGTTCTTTTGTCTACACACGAGTAAGTTAAAATGTTATCAAGAGAAAAAAACATTTCCATGCTGCTATGCTTACCATGTCAGTCCCTCGATTAACCAGGAGCTTTCATTTGGGCGTAAGTAAAGGGGTTCATAATTTTGTGACGGTGATACCCTCCCCCCCCCCCCCCCCCCCCTAGACAAAGTTGCTAGCTTTGTAATGCTGTGGTCAAAACTGACTTTCGGATGGAGGGTAGTCAGAGATTGAGAGTTACCAATGTATTACCAGCAGCGATTTTAAGTAAGAGAGGGTGGTTTTCCGTTCGAGTGTCTCAACATTATTGAAGCATATGACCTTCCTGATTTTGGCACGCATTTGAAATATTTCCCATTTCTTCCAGAGATATTCATGAGGAGGTTCTCATGGCGATTCTGAGCTGCTGGCCAGCCGTTGTTATTGCCTGTATCATGACGTATCTCGCTGGTGTTGTGGTCTGGGTTCTAGTAAGTTAATTCAGGACTTCAACGGAAGACCTTAGATAACAACGACCTAAACCAGATTGGACACCTTATGAATTTTACACAACGCATTATTTCCGTAATGGAACGAATGAGGCTATAATAGCTGAAGAAACCAAAACTACAGAGCTCCAGTTATGGAGAGAACACAGTAGAGAGTTAAGCACTGATCTACAGTGATTGGGGTTAAGCACTGAACTGAAAACGGTTAGCTTTCGAATATTGTAATGGGGTACGGCATATATAAGAACATGACTGTATATTTTAAAAATTACTGGATTTGGCAGCTAGTCCTCGATGGTGTAGTGGATATGTATGCTATAAAGCAAGTGACCCGGGTTCAAAGCATCACAGTGGAGTTTTTCTATTTCACTTTTATATTACACAGTAAAGTTGGACTTAAGTTGTTCTTCATGTAATTTTACTGAAAGAAACAATCTGGTTTAGGTCGTTGTTATCTAAGGTCTTCCACTTCAACGGGCTTTGAACCCGTGACCTCGCGATTGCCGGTGCGATGCTCTACCAACTGAGCTATGAAGCTACTGACGTTGGGAGCAGGTCAATTGTGGGTTCATATGTTCCCGTGAAAGAAATGAGTGTTAATGATATATGAAATGAATCATATGTGAACTGCGGAAATGAAATGAAATGAACAAATGATCGGCGCAGTTAACGCAATTTATGCAATTGCGTAGAGAAGCCTGAAAAAAAAAATTCAGGACTTCAACGGGGTTTGAATTTTTTTCAGGCTTCTCTACGCAATTGCATAAATTGCGTTAACTGCATTTCTTCATTTCAGTAAGTTATTTCTTACTTAACTACCTCACTCGTAAACATTTTAAAAGATAAATCGAAGAACAAAACTGCTTAATCTAACTTTGTGCTGCATTTTTACAAAGGATATGAATTGGAATCACGTGGACTTCCCAAAATCGTTCATTTCGGGATCGCTTGAGGGAGTATGGTGGTCGTTCGTTACCATGACAACAGTTGGGTAGGTAGCCAAGTGTGTGGCGGGGCCGTAACCGCCTGTTGAAGTAACTAAACTTAAGTCACTATTTTAGTTGGTATAAAATTTCAAGAAAATAGAAAAAAACTTCAAACACTTGCCTTTTGTTCGCAGCAGGAATAGCTTTGTTGTAGAAAGCTGGTCTAAAGAGTAGATGGTAGAGGGTTCTGTCCGCGATTCTGCACCAAGACTCAAACTTAGGTACTAACCATGCTACATTTCGCGAGACTGATATGACTTGGTAAAATGGTGGTTTATTCTTCAGCTGATTAGATAAAAAACAATGTCTTCAGTTTAGGACTCTTGTTTTGGCAGTTATGGTGATCGTATACCCAAGTCCATTCCCGCGCGCCTATTTGCGTTTCTATGGACGTGGATCGGTATCGCTACAATGGCAGTGATCACAAGCAGCATTACAGCTTCTCTCATGAGTATGGTGTTTCAGCCAGAAAAGATGCTCTATGGCACAAAGGTGAGGACATCATGTACCAGCTAGGAACTGTGCTGTGTACTCCGATAGCTTGTTAAGGACGCTAACATCCGAGGAGAAGTTTCGTACGAAGGTAGATTATATATTTCAAGCCATGCCGGTTGCAAGAGCCCTGGGCCCAGTGTCTGAAGGCCGATTAGCGTTAAATTCTAATCCAGGTTCCTTTTTATTTCTGTTCAAAAGCATTTTCTCGGATAATTTTCTCTCCTTATTTAGGACATTCAATCAGTGAATTGTAAGCAAAAAGCTTTTTAAGCTTTCATATCTGAACTCAAATTTCGCACTAACCAGACCAGGACCCAAAAGTGGGAATGGTACGAAAAACAAACAGGAAAATAATTATGATCAAATTATCTCTTACTGATCAAGGCTAAAGAAGTAATAAATACCTATTCTATATGCACAATTTTATGAAAGTAAATCTGAGCGAAACTGGGCGTTCAATGTCGCGGGAAACAATGCAATATCACTCTCGGACGTCATAGATTTTGCCCGTTCAGAGACTTTTGGCCTATATTGTTTTAAATTACTGATAGATGTCATTTGAGCTTAATGCAAGCAATGTGAGCGCGCGCTGTTTTTAAAAGATTTCCAGCTATATCACAACTTTACATCATGTCACTTCCGTTCATGTTAGCACAATCCGCTGGAACTGTTTTTTCTCATTTATTTATTCTTGATATCTTATTATTTCAGGTAGCTGCTATTGCTAACTCAACTGAATATAAACTAGGACTCAGAAGAAACGCCAAACTAGACACAGGTTGGGAGAAATTAAAGGTGAAAGGTGGTAATGTTTGTTACCAAGAGATGAGGTTGATGAGGCTAGTTTATCAGTAGCCTCTAGTCATTGTTGTCAACTAGTTTCTTTAGGTCTCTTGTCACTTTTAGTTGTTATCATTTCCTGTTAACATGACCCGCCTAGCTTAGCATAGCTGAGCATGACTGTATGTTGATGATGATGATGATGATGATGATGATGATGATGATAGTGATGATGCTGACGAACTCTTAAAAAATGAGAATTCACCAAAAAAAATTGGTGGAAAATTTATTTCTTTGAAGCAATGTTCACGTCTCATCCTAGTATAAGGGGTCTTTTTTGTCAGGGGAAAATAGGAGATAAATCGGACTTCCTTGACACCAGTAGTACGTTAAGTGGAAATTAGATGTTTATACTTTGAGTAACAGTCATAAACCTGTCCCTAAGGAATCTAATCTTATTGAATGGAAAATTGATTGATTTTCAGGTCGCTCATACGGGAACTTGCACCAAATTTATGAAGACCTAGAAAATGATCGTGTACATGCAGCGCTGTTGGACTCGTACTCGACGGCGAGCGAAAGCAAGTGGTTCAGTGAAGACTGGCTCCGAGTGATTCAGATCATTCCTGTGAGATACGAATCTGCTAATGGACTTGTACTTACCGGTGACGTCATGAAGTTAGCACAGTGTTTTCGAAGTTATGTGCGCTCAGAGACAAGTTATATACACAGAATTATACAGAGTCACGTGGGGTCTATTGAGGTTAGAAATTCAATTCGAATTATATTCTATTCTAGTCGTGTTACAACACAAATTCCTTTGGCTATGTTAAACAGGTATGTTTGACTGCTATGGTGTGTTTGATACGCCTTGATTAAAAGTGTCAATTAACGTGAGTAAGCCAAAGTGTTTTTACTGTCTATGAAATGAGGCTAGTAAGTTGTAAAATTCTTTGTCGACTTTTTGGGTTCATTCTCAATCGCTTATCATTAATTAAACCACCAAGCTAGCTAGTAATATTTCAGACTTTTATTGAGGGGTTTTTACCGCTGTTTGCGACATTGTCTTTGACTGACACAAGCATCCTACGTTAAGGTAGTCTTACTCCGTGCCACACTTCGTCAAATGCGAAGACAGGCTGAGGTGAAAACAACGCACACAATTTTCCCTGCTTTTTTTTTAATATATCATTCCAGATTCACATGGTCCAACAAATCGCTTCGCTAATCGCTGGAAACCGATGTTCGGGTGTTAAAAAAACAGTACTGCAAGTTGTTGTCGTTTTCTTTTAATGCTTTAAACACGAAAGCAGAGTTTAATGAGTAATTGAGTCAAACTCTGCTTTATGAAATAATTAGGTTTTATTTATTTACTCTTTGTCAACAACCTTTCTATTTATTCCATCTTAACCCTTTCCCTTCACTTTTTCAGGTACGCATGTGCATACCGTGCGTACAGGTAGCTATGCCCCTGACAGGTAGTGCTGAAAACATTGCAGGTCATTTAACCGTAGCTGTTATCCACGAGTTCCCCATAGTTTACTGTGATTAAGTACGCTTTCTCTTTAACAAACGTGACTTAACACATTAGCTCGGTCGGTAGACAGTAAATTAACGGTAAATCGGTAGACAGTAAATAAGCGACAGTCTGTTTCATCACCCAATTTCCGGTCATTTTCTCCCGTTCTTTAACTTGAATATAACCCTGACTTTTGTAAGTTCCCTGAAAGTTAACTATAATAACAAAAAAGAGCCCTTTTGGATTAATTTTAGCTGAGGATTCAAACAGATTCTCTCAAGTGATTTTTAACACGCTCGTGATGTCTTTGTTTTTAGGCGGAAGATGTTCCTTTTGCAGTGAAAACGTCGTCAGATCTTCTAACTGAAGAATCCTATTTGTACAAACAAACAGCGATTATTTTAGGTGGAGCTTTAGGTACCTTTACACTCCTGGGGCTTCTCTTTCATTATTGCTTTTATAAAAAAGCGCCATCAAGACCTACATCAGAATCAGGTACTAACTAAAGATTTTATGCAAATGATATACACTAAAATGAGAAATAGCTTTCAGTAATACATGAATACAAAAATGAAAATAATGGGGATGATGATTTTGGTGGTGGAGATCTCGGTTATGATAGTGTGATGATTGATGATGACAACGACGTACGTTAAAAGACAATGGCGTTAATTATGATGGTACAAATGATGATGATGATGATTGTTTTTAGTGTTAAGGATGGTAATAATAGTGTATGTAGTAATGAGGGGTGGTGGTGTTGATAACGTTAAAATAATGATAACAGCGGTGGCGATGGTTGTGATTTTGGTCATGTCATGATAATGGTGGTGGTGAGAAAGAATGATAGTTATTATAATGATGACGATGATAGTGGTGGTGATGATGATGGCCAGGTAAGCGATGGTGTTGACCGAGTAATGGTAATAGTGATGCTGATGATGAGAAGGATGATGATGATGATAATGAGGATGATGCTGATGATGATGTGGTTGATCATTCCCCAAAATTTTAGTTCCCTTTCCTCTTTCCGTCCTTAAAGTAAAAGAAGCCTAGGAAAAGCAAACACGCTGTTCACGTTAAACACGGTATTCACTTGGTCTAACAAGAAAAATTCCTACCCTACCAATTTCTCTCAATTTTCCAATGATTTTGCTACAAATTAAAAGTAGCAACAACAACAACTACTACTAGTATTACTAAGACTACTTATACTAGACTAATACTTCTATTTATCAAGCATGGGTTACTCAAGACTTTTTCCAGAGTGTATTATAGGATAAGCGAAAAACACGGGAATAGCCTGAATACCAAAGAGATAGGTAAAGAAGTTGTTTACTGATGTTACAGTGAAAAGCGATTTAAGCGTTAACAACGGATATGGTCTGAATACTAATAGCATGCATCTTGAAATCAGTATCTGATGTTGAAGTGAACAGCGATTTAACCGTAAACTACGGGTATGGTCTGAATACTAACAACAAGGTTCCTGAAAATGCTTTTTGCTGTCAAAGTGTACAGCGAGATAAGCGTGATATACGGGTATGGACTGAATTAATTAACTTAAATTAAAAAAATGAAAATGAAAAAAAAATTAAAAAAAAAAAATAAACAATAAAAAAAATAATAATAAAAAAATAAAGAAATAATAAAAAATAATAATTAAAAAAAAGAAATAATAAAGAAATAATAAAAATAATAAATATTATTATTTATTATTATTTTATATTATTCTTGTTTTTATGGTTAATTAAATTCAGACCAGACCCGTAGTTTACGCTTAACTCGCTAAACACTTCAACTTCAAAAATCAATTTCAAGATCCTTGTTATTAATATTCAGACCATATCCGTAGTTCACGCTTAAATCGCTGTACACTTTAACATTAAAAAGCAGTTGCAAGATCCTTGATATCAATATTCAGACCATATCCGTAGTTTACGCTTAAATCGCTGTACACTTTAACATCTGACACTGATTTCAAGATCCTTGTTATTTGTCTTGAGATCATACCCGTGGTTTACGCTTATCTCTTTTTACACACCGTAAGGTCTAGTTCCACAGGTAGTATGCTAATGGTTTTTTGTGTGTGAAGGGAATACCGGTTATAGCGTGTAAGGCGTATTTGGACTGAATAATTTAGTCCGATTGAGGTTAATTGATGCTCGCACTTTCAGTCAGCTAATCCAGCCAATGGCACAGACTTGTTCTATTCCCGTAAGTATTGTGCTAGAGATAAAATGGCTAAAAAGCCTTGAAAAATCTCTTTTCACTCGACTTCGTTGGCCAGTCAAGATGAGCAAGCCTTGTTCGCAGCTAAACAGCAAAGTTATAAGGGATAAAGTGGAGTGTCACATAGTAGCAGCAATTGAGAAAACGTGTTCTGTTGTGGCATTTAAGTGTGTTTGGAGAGTAAGCGACGAAGAAATTCAACAAGCCTGGAATTGGATCTGCGAAAAGCGAGATGAATGTGATTTGGAATTGTCGAAACTGAGCGAGGTTTGCTTTTTCTTTTCGGCAATAAGCACCTCAAAGCTTGACAGCAAAAAGAAAAAGTCAAGAACACCAGATGAAGGACGAGAAACCGACGAGTCGAACGAAGAATCTGCCATAAATCCTTCGCAAATTTCAACGCTTGGAAAGCAAGTTTTCCCAGCAATTTCGTATTGGGTGGCTTGCCAAACTCCAAATGGTTCAGCTGTAAATCCGATGAAAATTCAACGTGCTCTTGGGAAATGCGGCCTCGAGTTCTATCTTTCCAGGGCATCAAGGAAAAAAAATTCTCATGACCTGAACCAACTCTGCCAAGTTTTAAAAGATCACAAGAATCCTTGCCTGATGAATTTTGTGGAGGCTTCTTATCAGCATTGTCTCAGGTTAGTAAACTCAAGGTAAAACTGTTACTAACAGTAAAGGCCATAGTTAACCAAAGAAATCAACACCTAGGAGTCCACCCTTATTGTTGCCATCTTCTCGTAGACAAGCAATGTCTCTAATTAACTGTCTTGACTAAAATAAGTCATTTTGAGACATAACAATATGCAAGGGTGCAAGTGACTAATGAAGTGCGATTTAGACCATCTTCGATTTTCAACACGAAAAAGAGCGTTAATTCAAACTTTGACGCGCTAGTCAAAAATTTTTTCTGAGATAGTAAACTTTTCTGTTTTGTTTTTCATTCTTTATTGACAGCGCCCTTCAAGACGAAATAGATATTAGTGATGACGAACAGTCTCAAGAAATGTTGTCGACCGAAAATGTGGTTCGTGTGCGAGTGCTTAGGGAAGAGTTCAAACCGATGATGTCTACATCTACCCGAGAATTGCGCCACGCTGGTTTGAAAATCGATTGTTTTGGTCTCCATGGAAACGAAAGCAGTACCCTGGGCGTAGAAATACCATGTACACCACAGAAGCCATTGTCTTGCCCACTAACAGTTCTCTGTAATGACATCCATGCCGCGATGAAAAAGCTTCAGTTCAGTGTCTACCGAGGAGATGTCTACAAGAAAGTCGCAGAATCACAGTTTACTTTCAAGTTCCTTTGCTCCATGAAGTCATTTCTGTTAAATCTTATGGGGAACGAGTGCTTCAAAGACAAGCTTGTCCAACAGTTTCAACGAGTTCTACCTCTTCTGAGCGAGCCAGAAAGTTCCCTGATTGGCCAACTTAACATAGATCGAAACTTGGTTGAAGTGCAGAATGGCTGGTTTTGGTCTTTCTCTGTAGGAGCTTTTGTACAAGGAGTGATCCCAGAATCAGAGGTGAGAGCGTACGTTTTCATCAGTAAAGGTTGTTTTAATTCCGTTATCACAATTTCCTTGGCTACAATTTATCTGCTGGCTAAAATGACAATGTATCTGTTCAATAGAAAAGTCGTTTTTCTATAACTATACAACATAATTAACCTTAAAATATGCCAAATCAAGTGCTATTCAGTTTCGAGTTACCTAGTCCTAGTTATTTATTCAACTCTATATTTTTGCAAGATCCTTTAAGACCAATCACACCATTTTCTTTTCTTTGTCTTTTCTTTGTTTGTTGGCGGGTGAAGCTTTCTACTTCTTATTTTACCTATTTATTACATGTTTGTATGTTTTAACAATTCTTTTTTTTTTCTATTTTCTACAGCGAGGTATCAGATCACCAAGAGCATATGTCCCCTATGACAGCCTCCAGGAGCCCGATCCTAAATACTTCGAGCAAATTCTAACCAATAGCCTACCTGAAGGGCAAATACAACAGTTTTGCGCTGATTTCCTCGCGTTATTCAGAGATAAAGAACATAAGCGACCTGTGCCATGTGCCATCGGAGCTTCTGACAGCGGCAAAACGAGCCTGTTCAGCCCAGTGTTTCAAATTGTACCGTTAAACAGAATCGCTCGCGTCACCAAACAGAAGAGCTTTAACAAGTCGATGATTGACACCTCCACAGAAGTGATCTTTCTCGACGAGGCATACAACAACCTGCTCGACATAGATGACTGGAAGATAATTTGTCAAGGCGGTTTTACATCCCACGATGTAAAATGGAAGAAGGCCCAGGGGTTCCACTGCCGTGCAAGTATGTACATTACATGTCAACAGGAGATGGACTTTGGCGAGGCACACAATGACGCAATGAACCGGAGACTCCACAAGTACTTCTTCAGAAGCTTGCCGCAAGTTAACCCGGAGGCCAACCAGTGGCTACGAGAACATGCAATGGATTGCATCGTATGGGCCCAAAAGATGGTTGCTACAAACTCCACTACCACACAAACTGGAAGGACTTTAGGAGAGCGTGAGGACGGTTTACAAAGTGAAGACATTCAGAGAATTTTGTCCGTTTCCCTACTGGACGACCACGCTCCCGAGTGCAGCACGGAAGGCGGTGAAATCTCACTCACGAATGAAGAGGAGAGAGAAGCCGAAAGCGAGAGCGCCGATGAAAATGAAGGTAACAAACACATCGACAAACTTCGCCATGAGCTCGAAAAGGTGGTGCCGGGTTGCCTGCGCCACAGACACCTAGCGCAGATGCTGAGGACGGAAGAGCACAAAAAGAGGGAAGAAGAAAGGTCACGAGCGGAACGACGCAGAAAGAGGGAGGACTTCCTTCGCTCCAGGGGCGTGTCAAACGCGAACTTGAGCCTGTTACCCGACGACCTCGACGATCCCACTCCTAGTCCAATTGCGAGGGATCTCCAGCGGTATGACCAAGCACGGGTAGCGGCCGAAGAACAGGCTCGTCGAGAGGCTGCCAGAGAAGCGTTTCAGGGAACTTGGTTGAGATCCACCGAGAAGGATTTAAAGCGATGCTGCGAACGGTACCAGGCTAGTGACGACTCGTCGGAGCGTTCCACGTTGAAGGCCTACATAAAGCAATTGACAGGCAGACTCAGGGACCATCACGTATCTCTGGGGACTTTTGGAACTGCCGAGGCTGTGGCGGAACGGAAGAGGGTGTGCACGCTTCTCGGCCTTCTGGACCAGCGCCAACAGCACCTAGTCACGAGTGTAGCGGAGAGACTGCCACTTGCCTCGACACCATCTTACGACCCGCCTGAGAACACGCACCAGACGATGTTCACTCCACCTACGAGCCAGGAGGTCGTCGAATCGGAGAGCGAGGACGAGTTCATTACACCGAAGACACCTTGTTACGAGCCCTCATTTGATGAAAACATTTTCACAGGCTCTTCACCGTTACTAAGGCGAGTACCCTCACCTGACAACAGACCCTCGAAGCGAGCAAGACTCTCGAGAAGCCAAACGATCAAGGGACAGAGGCGGGTGACTAGCTTTTTTAGTTCGCAGAAACGTGTAACAAAGTAGGATCCAGTTAAGTGCCCTTACATGCAATTTAGAATAAATACTAAGTTAAACTGAATTGAAGGCCTTTACGCCACAGAACACTTGTATCATTAATGCTATATTGTCAGTTTCAAATATCACGTCACTTTTGCTTTTTTTGCACGACGCCCCATGATGGCATGGTCATGCCGAGAAAGTCGGTCATTAAATATGTCATATTGACGCTATGGATCTAGCTTACATTGTCACTTCTTTCTATAGTTGTTTCTCGCATTTAATGTAGGGCTACATTTTGCAATCATTTACTTATTTGACTCCACGAATTTAAGATAGCTACAGCTTGAGTTCATTCATTAAGTAGGACCTTGTCAATTAACGCTGCCACGATTTTGAATGTGATCCAAATCTTCGAGCGGCTCGGCTCAGAAGAGAGTTAGCCGTTCTTCCCTTTTGGAACTGAAATTCGGGGTCTGTTAGAATCGCTTTCCATTGCCCAAATCCGTGTCGCTTAAGTCCAGCTTTAAGAAATCTGTCTTCCTCGGGGGTGAACATTAAACTCTTCCGTCGCGCGCTTGTTTCTGTCACTCTGAACGCATTTTCTCGTCTCAATTTTGGCACTCCTACCAAAGGCTCGCGTGTTGTATCTGTAATTACGTCTTCTTCTTCATCATTAGAAGACGTATTGGTTTTGCCAACATCTTGTTCTTGTGAAAAACTTGAATTCTCAGAAAGCCTAGAGCGTACGTCCATTTCTAGCTCTGATCCCCTCTCGCCCTGTAGTCTTTCCAAAAATGCATGTGCTTTGCTGGCGACTTCGCGAGATCGCCGTTTTTGATAGTGAACTCTTGCCACAACAGAGCTGTGTTTCTGGTCCTCCGAGATCGCATCTTGGGCGCTGCTACTAAGAGTTCTAGAGCTTGCCGTCTCCACTATTTGGCGGTAGCGAGTTGTGTGAAGATACTTGCCTGTTGCATCGAACACCAATTTACTCATTACTTCTCCTAGCTTGTTATGTTGTCCACCATTTCTCGTGACTAAAACATAATCACAGTTAGGTTTGAGAAGTGGGCGAATGTGGTTGATGTAGCCTTCTAGGACTTGCATACTGGTGTCTGTCAGGAAAAGAGAATCAAAGCCATACTTTCCAGCTGTCTTGAACAGTTTTTGGTCTATGAATCCGCCGTTCGTCTTAGCTTTGTCGACCATTTCTACGGTTAGATATTGGTATGTCATCGGGCGTGAGCCTTTGACCTTGATAAACAAATAGACGGCCAGAAATTTGGTAGCAAACGATAATTCCAGAGGCGAAACAGTATCTGGTTTATCCCTGCATGTTTTAAGCACGCTCTCGTAGCGCGGCAAGTAACGCCCCACCGTCTCTAAGACCTCATCCATTGTGGCCCAGTGCCCCTTGGCCTCTAAAGCGTCAATATCGAGTTCGCTGGTCCACTGCAACCTCATCATCTTCGAGACGGTTTTTCGTGCCCTTTTTAAGTACATTTCTGCTGTAGATAGGCCTCTCCATACTGTTTCTGATGCGCCATTTACTTTTCTGAAATCCACTAATTCTGCAATGGCGTCCAAGTAACCTATGCGTCCCGCGTGTCCGAGTTTCCATTCATCCTGCATCGTATCAACGAATTTAAATAGGAGATTCGGTGAACATAGGCTAAATCAACAATGCCAAATGTGAGTTCTTCTTCGTCTTCGCAACAGAATTTGAGAAACTTTAAACACCTGCTGACAATTTGCTGTGCTTGTCGATCGCTTTTACAACCCCCGCCGCTGCCAGTCAGCCATGAGAAAAAACCTTTAGCAATGTTGTTTTTCAAGTCGAAAGAGGCAATTGCTCTTGTTGTACGTGGAATCGTCCGATCATTGGCTTCAAATCTCTCGGATTGATTATGAAACGATTCCATTTGAGCACTGTTTGGCTTCTCGTCGAAGTAATAGAACCAACCGTGTTTGTTCTTTACGTGTTTTCTACAGCCTCTTTGCGTAGTAAATCCATCGTGGTTACAAATTTGCACCGGGCAGTGAAAAAGACCATCACAGTCATCTTCTTCTAAGTGAAGTCTCTTTGGTTTAGGCGATGCATTTGCTAACTTTGACCAGTTCATATCCTTGCCTCGTTTGTTCATCTTAAGCATAAGGTTGTAATCGATATCTTTCTAAAGAATTCGCACATATATACTAGCAAAAGGTTCCCCAAGAGATCATCCTATTGGCCAATGAGATATTTGTTCACTTATTTCTGCCCACACTTGGTCATTCTTGCCTCTTGCCCCATTGTTTCCTTGTCCGTATTTGGTACACAATTAATCAAAAGGAACAAAGACACAACCTGAACTTGCGCGAGCCAGCCCGAACGAGATTATGCATGTAGCGGGCAAGTCTGGTACTTTGCTTGATTGTTGAAGGATATATGTTTTGATAAATTTGTGTAGCGGAGGTGATGGACAGTAGTTTCAGATAGCCTACGATAAATAGGAACTATTGTTCCCTATTCCGTTTTACACTTTGCGCAAAATGGAACGCTAGTTCCTTTGTCACAAATTCGGAACCTGTTCCCATTTATACGCGGAACATAACACTGATCTTGAGGAACAAAAACCACCTCGATTAGGAACAATTTTGTTCCTGTGGGCATGAATAGGAACAATTTGAACCGAAAGGGAACAAGGCGTTCCGAACAGCAGTGGATATGCCGGTAAATAGGAACAATTGGTTCCTTACTATGTAGAGCGAGAAATTAGATTGGGAACATTTGTTCCCCAGTTACTTCGAAAGGAACATGAAGGGAAATCGGAACTGTCAAAAGAGGACCTTCTGTTCCTGAAAGGATAAAAGAGGAACCAGTTGTTCCTTTTCACTAAAATGAAAAGGAACTTTGTGTTCCAATTTGCTGCTAACGGACCAGATTGTTCCGAAATTTGCCGACCTTTGTTCCTATTGTGCAAAAAAAGTTCCTTTATTGTGCGTTCCTAGGTTGTTCCTAAAGCAATTAAAGGAACAAAAAACAAAAACGCGCGGAACACTACGTTTTTGAAAAAGAAATGTTTCGTCGTGTCGCGTCACTTAAAATCAAACTTTGAAAGTTTCCTCATGTAAAAAATGGCCTGACAATACTAAGGACAAAAATGCAATTGAAAACTACCGTGTTTTAACCTGAAACGTTGCTGTCACTACTTTTGGGGAATGTTGATGATGATGAGTCTAACCCTTTTGTTCTGAATTCTTCTCAGGAGAGGACATAGTGGTTGCAACGACAAACGGCTCCCAAATAGAACGAACTGAGACAATATCACAACTAAAGGAGGATATTTCTGAATTTTACGAATGTTTTAAGAAAAAGTATTTGGCTTTACGCCACAAACATTTAAAGGAACATAAAGAGCTTAGAAGATTGACCGATGACAAATATGGAACAGGCAAGCGGCAATTTGAGTTTCTTCAATTTTAACTTTCGGTCAGACGTTATTTTCGATTATTCATCGAGACAATAGACAAAGCATTTATAAGTAGACAATTTTAACAGTATGTTTATAATTAGGAATAGTTTAGTTTGGTTTAATTATATATGACCTGATTTAACCAAAAGGCCAAAAAAAAAACGTAAGTTGTTTGGGATTGCGTTTGCGCTGCCAGTTTATTTTTAAGACAGGAGAGTTCATTCACGACATCTGTGTAAACTGGTTACAATGTTTAAGTGTACAAAGGAAGACTACCTTTTTAACAAAAAAGTTTGAACTTAGTTCGAGGTTTATATATTTCATTTTAAATGTATTATTTCTATTTCTTATACACTTTCTTTTCACCAGGAACCAATGTAATCAAGAGCCTACCGGAATTTACTACAAGTAAGTTAACTGTGCAACTGGCAAGAACTTCTTGGTATAATACCAGGTTCCACGCTCGCACCTTACCTTTAGTTAAGTAACTTGTCCTTAGTTAATTAAATAGTCACAACTCCAGTTCTATTACACAAGAAGCCCTCGGCACTTACCTCTCCATAGAACCAATATTGGACCAAAAAAATGCTATCTCGATTGTAAAAGTTTGTGCCTCTATTAATGCTAATATTTTAAATTTTCCGCTTCTCTTTTAAACAAAACTCTTCAAGGATTTTTAATAAGCTCTAATTGCTACCTTTTTCATGTAGGTCGCAGGGGGCAGTACCAGGTGACTAAAGATGCTGATGTCAACTCAATATTTGAAGGCATGGACCTGAGCATGTTCGACAAACGGAACAGCAAGAGATGGCGTTTCTAGAAAGCCCCTGTCCCTAAAACTAGGTGTCGTCAGCAACTCGGCCGAATCAAAACATGAAATGAAGAATTTTTTATAGATATTTACACAAAATCAAAACACTTTGCTAGCTTTAATAACAGCAAAAAGCGAAAATGGCTTTGAGAACTTCTGCATGTTACCCGTCACCTCGACGAATAAACGAGATGCAAAACTTTCTGTTTACCATTCTAAACTTTGGAATAAACGTGAAAGAGAGGCAACGTCAATCTGACAATCAGTAACTCTTTGATGAGGGTTTGTCGTTAGAATTGAGAGTCACCAAAGTGGAGAATTGACAGAGACCGCGGAGGGGGAGGGGCTGGTAGGACTATAGCCCTATCACTTTTTTTCTGGGATTTATTATCTAGGGCTCCAATTGAAAAGGAAAAAATTCCTGTAAAATTATTGGACTTTGCCCTAAATGGTGGACGGTTTGAGCCAGTTGTTTTCGACGAATTCTTGAGAACTATACAGTTCTTATGGAAGAGTGGGATGTTTGCTTGTCCGAAAGATTACAACCTGGTGTGCGTGCAAGGATAATACGATGTAAGGCCTGAATGGAACAATCATTGACTTTTTCTTTTGTTTGCATCTTGGGGAGCGGCTTTATTCTCACACCGATAATCTATCTAAGGATCTTCAGGGTTCTAAGGTGGCTGATGTCAGTGGACAACGCCTGGCAAATCTAACAAAGAAGATGCTGACAAAAATGCCCAGTCATCAGAGGTTAGAACATCTCTATGCTAATGTTTCCCGCAAGAGTGAAGGCCTGCATGGTGAACCAACGCTTCCGAGAAAGCGATGCACTTCGGCCAGACTGAACCAGACTGGAGGTTGGTGCTGGTGCACCAAGCTACCCCCAAACTGCCAAAGATCACTTTAGAAGGGTCTATTAGGAAGCTCTTGATCTTATCGTCAGTGCAGCTACACAGGAGTTTGTTTCCCGCAATGAGAATCGCAATGAGAATCGCAAGAGAAGCCTGCAACTGACTTTAGGAAGGTTTATTTAATATAATGGCTTTATTGGACAGTATAACACGTGAGGACCTTTATGTTATATTTGTTGAAGACCGTTGAGGTGGTAAATAAGATGGCTGGCAAATGCAAGATAAATGGCGAAACAACGACCTGGATTAATGTTTCTTTGTATTGCCCATATTTTTAGCCCGACCACTTTAAAATAGTCTCCCCGGTCCCTGATTGAAGTTGTGGTACTATGAGGACAAGTTTAATCACCACCTAAAGCTTGCAACTGCCGTCAACCAGCTCATTGCCCTCTGGACGGTAATTGCTTAAAATCAGCCGTGATCGTGATGTACCAAGCCACAGTAGCAACGGAGGACAACGGCAAGCCAGCCGAGACCTATGTAGGCCTTACTGAGAACTCTTTTAAGACCAGATACTCGAACCATAAGTCCTCTTTCAGAGACCCAAACAAGAGACTCAGTACAGAACTCAGTAAGCACATCTGACATTTGAAGGACGGTAAGATTGGATTTAGCTTAACTTGGAAAATCTTAAAGCAAGCCGCGCTTTTTAATCCCGCTTCAAATCGTTGTAATTTGTGCCTGTGAGAAAAATATTTCATCATTTGCAGAGCCGATCTGGCGAGCTTGAACAAACGTAATGAACTTGTAACTTCCTGTAGGCACGCACGTAAATTCCTTCTTAGCAGCTTTACACCTTCCGTGGGCACGCAATAGGTTTTGATTCAAATTCTGCGCGCGCGTTTGTAATCGTAGCGTATGTTGTAACGAACTTTTTGTTGGCAAATTTATCTCAGGAGTGCCGTACCTGTAGTGCGGTATGAAACTAAGTAGTAATAAAATGCCACGTCGGATCTCACGTTGACACGAGACAAACTAGATTATACTACGGTCTAGTCCTTAAAAAGCTATTGAGCACTCTGCAGATAGGCGTGCGTACGCATCACCTGGCATATGTATGTATGTATGTAGTCAGACGTTTCGAGCTCGTTGCAAGGTTTGCATACGCCATGAAAGAAAACATAAAAAATAAAAACTTTGAAGTGCGTGCGCTTACTGTTTTTACGCTCCCTGGTTGCCAGGAAAATCCGACCTTGGTAAAGTACTCAAATGGAGGAAAATAAAACCCTCACTAAAGCTTTATTTTGTATTTGAATACAGGCGTTAAAACAAAATCGAAATACACCCCGCAAGAAATACACAGTTCAATTGATTTTGGATGAAAACAGTTCAAGTCACGTTTCATGTGGTGCGATCGGGTTTGATTGACGGCGCATCAGTAAAACCGTTCGTGATTGGATAAAAGCTACAGGAGGAAAATTCCTCCTGTAAATTTGGCGCACTGCTGGTGATAAAAGTCCTTCTCGCTGGAGCCAACCACCGGAAATGAGAAAGTCTACCTAAGAATCGGATAATCTTCAATAACAAAATTGGACCGGCATTATTTTTTTTAAAAATTCAATTAATGCGAAGACAAGTTTTAACTTTTTTTGAAAGATAACAGATAGCCTTGACATGACTTCCCCTTTAAGTAAAGAGAGCAATGTCAGTTCAATTTCTCGAGTCCTAAAAGCTTGAATAACCAAGCAACACTGCCTGTAACACCAAAGCGAAAGTAGAAACGACCCTAACCTTTTCCAAGGTCCTTTTCTTCACAGCCTATTTATACCAGTGGACCTGGGTGAATTAGAGAAAGTCACACAGGCCGGAGTTTGCACTGAGCGCTTTCCAGAATTCTCAGAACCCCTCGAGTCTCCATATCAAGATCATGATCAAGATTTGCAATTTTTGCTAATTAAGAAAAATAAAACGTTAGACAGGTTTTCATTGCCAACGTCAACCCATCTATCCGAACAAGTTTCAAAAATGACAAATCTATGGGGCAAGCTTTTTCTCCACTAGTAAGAGCATAACAACTTTCTGAAAGAAAAATTGCATTTGAAAAGGGCTAATTGGTTTTAAGTTTTAAGAAGTTCAGCGGTCGTCTCGTGTATTTTCGGTGCCCAAAAGTAATGGTTACCCAAAACCCTTGCGGCAGTTCAGCTACCCGAAATGAAACATAGAAAACATGGGTTTCGACGAAATGAAGGCCCTCAGATTCGAAGAGAACGCTCAGTTACCGAGATTTAACGAATGTCGATCGACTTCTAAATCAAAACAAAGCGTGTTTCCAGGCTTTTCTACAAAAAGTATACCGGCAGAATTGACCAGAAGCGACAAAAGACTACTTCAAAGTGGGAAGTTCAACTTTATTAGACAAAAATTTATAACCTTTATTTAATCGAAACCTATTTACCATATAGTACATGAATGAAATTGAGCTGCTATGTTCGGAATCCTACGCTAATATTCTCGGAAGCGGGTTATGAAGCGTTTCACAATTTCGAAGAATCTCTATTTTAACCTCGATAACTCATGACAGGTGGCAATAAAAATGAACCCTATCAAGTTCAATTCAAGAAGAGATTATTATGGTCTAGTGGATATTCATGAGCACAAGTCAACTGTAATAATACATAAGAATCAAGATAAAAATAAGATGTTAAGAGCAATACCGTATCTGAACTTGAACTTAACATAGCCGCAATTAAAAGGTTTTTGGTAGGAGTGAGTTTTAATTAATATTCTCGTATTAAACAATTCTGATTTATAAAAAGCTGATATGAAATTTAAGAGTCTCTTTTTTTCTTAGAATCCCTTTCATAATATAAATGTTACCACACAAAACAACAATATTGAGTCGTAAGAACCTGACCAATGGTATGCTAGTGCATGTCTGTCACATGATTACCGACCAATCACTACCCACCAAAGACAAGCCAACGAGCAGAAGTATCTTTAATTCTGTTCTTAAGATCATTTTCAGTCTGCCAAGGGTTTTAATATTGACGGGATTGTTTCAAGAAACAATAAGTTCAGTCAGTTTTCATCGGCATCTGCATTATCGTCGACGCAGCGTAAACATATCCATGATTTACTCAGAGTAGGATCCTGTTCAGCAGCTGAAAACAGAAGGAGAAGAAATTGCAGGATTATATTGTCAAACATGAATTTTAGTTAAATATCATAAGAAATAAGAGCAACACCAATCAGAACCAGAAGACACTGAATTGTAGACCATGACTTCCCAAATCAGTCCGTGAACGTTTAATTCGGGCAAATATTTTACATCACTGTTGTAACGAAACGTTAAAATTTATTAATAAGCAATTGAAAACTTTTTTTCTTGTTTACTTAAACTGATATGACCCCGAGACGGTGTTGGGAGAATTCGAGACAGCCGGTTATCAGACTCTCTTCGAAGTCGCAACGATGCATATGGCTACTGATGAAACAACAATCTACTATCGCATTGCATTCCGATTTTAGTTTGAGAAGGTTTGTCCTGCGATAAAGGCAACTGGAAATCTGCCAAAAATTGTGCTGCACGTTCAGTGCTCAACGTTCTGGTCTCGAACTCGCAAGCAGCGTTAAGAAGCAAAACAATTCTTGACACGACGCAAGCGACGATTTCGTTGAAAAACCGACGATTTCATGGAAAACGCGCGACCAAAACGACGTTCCCAGCTATCAACACACACAGACGCTCAATACAAACGTGAGACGAAGTCGAAGGTACTGTGCACTGAGAACTCTCCAGAATTCTTCCACACCCTCTAGTCTTACCACATGCACGCTTTTAAAACACAGGAAAATGTTTTATATTATTTTTGCAAGTAAAGTTCAGTCCTTTTAATTATGATACCATAAAAAAATTTTTGAGAGATTTTCATTAAAAACGTCAACCCGTCTACCAGAAAAAGGGTCCAGAGATGACAAATCAATCTGGATTTTGCTCTCCCCAAGCCTAGCTTGAACACAATACCTAACCAACCGTAAACAATGCCCCCTTTTTCTTAGAACCGCTTGAATAAAATAATTGTCACTAGACAAAACTATATGCTAAAAATTGTAGACCTATCGCAACTAACAGTTTCTACAGACCGATTTGAAAAAAAGTTATATCCTTGTTCCACTGTGATGAATTTGTAGCCTGTTTGCCTTTACCTGAATAAAGCGACTTGTACTTTAGGACACATCAGTGTAACTAAACTTTCTAGACCCTCAAAACGAAATAAACAGAATCTTTAATTCTGTTGGTAAAATATGTCAGTCGTCAATGGATTAAACTACATTCCTGGACAGAACAACTAGTTTTCCCAAAAAAGAAACACCAGTTCCATCAGTCATACCGTCGCAGAAAAAAAACATACATGATTTCTCAGAGTAGGTTCTACAGTGTTCAGCAGCGGAAAACAGAAGGAGGAAAAATTGTACGATTATTATGTCAACCATAAATTATAGTTTGGAATCTTAAGAAATAGAGCAACGCTAGTTGAATTTCTCCAGACCAAAAAGTTTCAAGAAACAGGGGACTTTGAACTGAAGCTCGAAAGTGTAAGTAGATACCTTCTCGTACAAGTAACAGCGACGTTCGTGAACCTCGGATGCTCATTTTCTAAGAAAAGCCATTTTGCCGATTTATTTTGATATCTTACACCACTAAGTTGTAAGGAAACGTAAACATTTGAGCAATAGATGGTGTTGGTACAATTCAACACAGGAAGTGGTTTGCTTTGAGAAAACAGTTTTCAGTCCATACAAAGAGTACTTTGGAAGCTGAAAACCCCCTTTTTGATAGAATCATTTGCATAAAGCAATTGTTTTCACCAAAGCATTAATTGTCCCAAGTACCACCAATAGTCTGTCGGTGCGTGTCTATCACGTGAACATCGACCAATCAACCCCGGAATCACAAGCAAATATTATAGGAGAAAAATAGCTCAGTAACATCCACAAAGGCGTTGCTTGCTGTCATCGGCAGCTCATGCGTCTCTAGCGATCAACTCCAAGAATTCCCAGGTGAGCAAACGTTGTGTTATTAAATCCTCTTGCAACTAACAGTTTCCAGTATGAGAAATCTATGCTGAGTGTCTCCGCTTATACTTAGTGTGCTGTACTCGAGGAATTAGTCACTCCGATTTCGTACACTTCGGTATAAGTCGTCTTTCTAGACCCTCAAAACAAAGCAGCAGAATCTATAACTCCGTAAGAAACTATCATAGCTATAGTCACTCAAGGATCGTAATTTAACCAATACCAGTTTTCCCGAAGCGTAATGGATTAGAAGCATCATGCAGTTCCATCAATCAGTTTTCAGAGTTTCGTTGTCGTCAGCATCTATCGTCGTCGCAGCAAAAATGTCCACAATTTCTGAGATAAATCCCTTGTTCAGCAGCCGAAAATAGTAGGCAAAGAAGTTTCAGTCTAATATCTTCAATTCATCTAGGTATCGTATGATATCATATGAATATATATATTCATATAGGTTAGGTATCTTAAGAAATAACAGCAATTAATGCAGATGAACTACAAGGGGCATTGAGCTGTAGCTCGAAAGCGAATTATAGCCAACCATTACTTCTCGTTACTGGGTTCGTCTACCTCTAAAGCACATTTTAAACGAAAAGTTATTTTCTTGATTAATTCATATTAAAACTTTAACATTTAGGGCTAAGAGAACTTTTTCCGTGTTTTCATAGCCTGGAATAAACACGAGAGGGTGGTTGGAGAATTCGAGCTATTTATGCAAAACCCTAGATTGCGCTGACAATTTCCAGAACTCTCCAAGCCCCATGAGCTTTCATATGTGGCTCGTGGCAAAAACAGGAACATCCGAGTCCTGTTTTTTATAACAATATCGTTAGTCATCTTAAAAAGTCATAACTTCAACCGGTCTACAACAGAACAATGCAAGTTCCATCTATTAGGTGAACAAATTATGCGGCAAATTCGTCTTCACTAGACTGCCAAAAAACCTTTCTCAATCAAATTTTTAATAGAGCTTTAGTTTAAGCCCCTTGAATGGTTTGAAGAAGTTCAGTAGTTTTGGTTTAAATATTTTAGGTGTCAAAAACCAAAAATGGCTTCACGAAACCCTTGCGGCTGTTTTTCTTTTTAAATCCGAAGTAAACATGAGCTATTGTTTTCATTCTTCGAAATTTTTTAAAGTGTGCGACGAATCACAGTTTTAATAAACTCGTTGACTGAGGCAAAATAATTGGACCTTTTAAGGTCCAAAAGCGCCTTCTCTACTTTTTCCAAAGATCCGTATCCACCTCATGGCGCGAATATATACATTATCATACAGACCAAGGACAGAATGCAGTATTTCACAATTTTGCAATGCAAATTGCACTTATTCAATATTCAGGACGATCGAAGCACGGATGGGCTTTTAGCTAAACCGTCAAAAAACTGTCCAAAATCACCTCTACGGCAAGCAGGGTGCTCACTTTTGCAGTGCGAGCTGTGTGGAGTGTTAGAATGAACATTAATAGAGTTACGCTCCAACATAATAAAGAATTTATTTAATGGTTTTATCGATGTGTAATCTTCAAAAGTGTTTGATACGCGTGGCATTTTGAGTACTCCTGCAAGCAATGTTCAATGAACGACTGAAAACAAACGGCACAGCGATTAAAATTACAAGAGAGACTACTCAATAAGTTTAAGGCCTGGGTCACAGGTGTGTTCGGAGCATATGAATGATTGGCAATATCTCTTGCTAGGAGACCTACAACAATATGAATTTTTCCCCAAAAAAAAAACGTGTGGTTTTTTCGTGTGCCTTAACGTTTAATTATGGTCATGTGGCCTGTCACGTGGCCAAAACCTGAAAATGAAGGAAATTGGCGAATTGGTGGCGAATTCAATTTGTTTGGAAAAACAAATTAGCATTTCTGAAAGAGGATAAAGATACCTAACTTTCTATTTGGAATGAATGTACGCGAAGTTTGAAATTAAAGTTTTAAATAATTTAAGATTAAATTTGCGCATTTGAAATGATATTTTCTCTCATAATTTTTTTATAAAAGCGCAATGGACGGTCATTCCAAACGTGAAGCGTTAGAAATATTTAATATTAATTAGAAAAATGTTATTGCTAGATTTATTTTCTTAAACAGACCACCAACTGGTCAATTATTTACAATTTTAAGCAAAATGGTCGCGCGACATGTAATGTGGCTTATTAACACAATATTTCGCGTTTTAAGAACCAGGGGACACTGAACTGTACATCGAAGGTGAAAGTAGCCGACAATAGGGCCTTCTCTTACAAGTAACTGACGCGTTCTTAGCCCTCTAATGCTCATTTTGTAAGAAAAGCTATTTTGTCGATTTATTTTGATATCTCCAATCACTAAGTTGTCAAGAAACGTTAACATTTGATTAATTAACTTTTTCTGTATAATTACAAAATTGTGTTCGTACAATTCAACACAGCAATGCAAACCCCCCGACCAAGTGGTTTGCTTTGGGAAAACAAATTTCATTTCATACAAAGCGGACTTTGAAATCTTAAAGCCCCCTTTTAATAGAATCATTTGCATAAAATAGCTGTTTCCACACAAAGAATTAATTGTTCCAGGTACCACCAATAGTATGCTGGTGCGTGTCTATCACATGATTATAGACCAATCACACCCAGAATCACTAGCAAATATTTTAGGCGAAAAATTGCTCGGTAAAATCCACAAAGGCGTTGTTTCATCGGCGGCTCATGAGTCTGTAGCTATCAACTCCACGAATTCTCAGGTGAGCTAAAAATAGTCTTATTCAGTAAAACCTTTAGCAACTAGCAGTTTCCAACTCGAAAAATTTATGCTTAGTATCTCCGCTATAGTGTGTACTCGAAGAAAGCGACTCCGATTTCGGACACTTCGGTATAAGTCGTCTTTCTAGACCCTTAAAACAAACCAGTATCTGTAATAATTTCGTTTGAAGCTATGCTATCACAGCCAGACAACGGTCGCAACTTAACCAACACCAGTTTTCCTAAGCCTAATGGATTAGAAGTGCCGGAACCACCAGTTCCATCAATCAGTTTCCAGAGTTATTGTCATCAGTATATATCGTCGCGGCAGAAAAAATATCCACAATTTCTCAGTGAAATCTCTTAGTTAAATAGGTTTAAGAATAATATCGTCAACCAGACATTTTAGCTATCGTATTTAGAAATATGAGCAATTAATGCGAGTTGATCAAATTTCTCCAGACCAAGACGTTTGATGAACTACACGGGACATTGAGCTGTTCGTTACTAGGTTCGGCAACCTCTTAAGCTAATTTTAAACGAAAATCTATTTCCTTGATTAATTCAGATAAAACTTAAACATTTAGGTCATAGAAAACTTTTTCCGTGTTTACATAGCCTCGAATAAACACGAGACAGTGGTTGGAGAATTCGAGCTAGTTATGCAAACGCGAGATTGCGCTAAGAACTTTCCAGAACTCTCCAGGCTCCATGAGCTTTCAGATATGTGGCTCGTAGCAAAAACAGGAACAACTGAGCCCTGTTTTCTATAACAATATAGTTAGTCATCTCAAAAATACCACAAACTAAGTCACATTTTTGACAAATTTCTAATGGAAACTTCAACCGGTACATATTAGGCGTCAAACACTAATAAATGGCCACTCCAAACCCTTGCGGCTGTTTTGCTTATTAAATCCGAAGTAAACATGAGCTTCTGTTTTGACTTGTTTTGAATTCTACGAAATTTTTGAAAGTGTTTGACGAAGCGTTTCATAGTTTCTATGAATCTCAGTTTTAAACTCCTTGACTTGAGACAAAAATAATTGAACCGGCCTTAACAAGTTTCATGTAAAGATTATTACTGGGGTCTATTTGTTGTGCGAGAGCACAAGTCGAAAAACTAAAAAAGGTGAAATTGACAGTGATTTAAAAACGATTTTTGTAGCGGCACCGTCACTGATCCAAGCACTTGTTCAGTTACTGAGGGGAATTGAGACTGAAACTGAAAAAATAATAGCGTGAATGAAAGATATTATTTCTATATTCTTCTATTAATAACAATACTTTACCGCTCGAAAAAATATTGAGTTCCTCTGTTAACCTGAATTTCTAGGCTATATAAGAACCTCCCTTTTCTTAGAATCGCTTAAGACAAAATAAAATCAGTTGTCCCAATTACCACCTATAGTATGCTAGAGCGTGTCTATCACATGATTATCATCCAATCACACCTCCAGAATGCCATGCTAGATAAAGTCCTTGTTAGTGTTAAAATCCACAAAGGCGCTGTTTGCTTTCATTGGCAGCTCAATTGTGTTTGTGAAAATCAACTCCACGAATTCTTAGGTGAGCTATAAGCTGTTTTTAAGTATTTAATAGTAACTACAGTTTTCAGCTTGAGAGAAATCCTTAATTACGCTATGAAAACTTTGCATCCGATTTTGCTCTACTTGAGGAAAGGATTAAATTAAGTGCTCTTCGGCGTATCAGTGAGTCAACTTTCTAGAATCTATTGAAAGCAGAAGTATGTTATAATTCTGTTTTTAAGACTATTTCCATTCTGCCGAGGGATTTAATACTGACCTTTTTCTAAGAGCGATTGTTTCAAGAAACAATAAGTTCCGTCAGTTTTTATCAGCATCTGCATTATTGTCGACGCAGCGAAAACATTCCATGATTTTACTCGGAGCTGGCTACTTTTCAACAACTGAAAACAGAAAGCGAAGAATTTGAAGGATTATATCGTCAACCATTTTAGTGAGGTATCATAAGATTAATACCAACCAAATTTCTCTTACCAGTCCAAAACATGTGCAGAACCAGGGGACACTAACAACTACCTCGAAAACGACAGAAAACGACCATGACTTCCCGAAACAGTTCGTCAACCTCTAAATTAATCAGATATTTTACATCACTGAGTTGTAAGGAAACGTTAACATGATTGAGTGTCTATTTACTACAACATTGTGTTAGTACAATTCAACGCAGCAATGCAAACCCCCGACCAAGTGGTTTGCTTTGGGAAAACAAATTTCATTTCATACAAATCTTAAAGCTCCCTTTTAATAGAATCATTTGCATAAAATAGCTGTTTCCACACAAAGAATTAATTGTTCCAGGTACCACCAATAGTATGCTGGTGCGTGTCTATCACATGATTATAGACCAATCACACCCAGAATCACTAGCAAATATTTTAGGCGAAAAATTGCTCGGTAAAATCCACAAAGGCGTTGTTTCATCGGCGGCTCATGAGTCTGTAGCTATCAACTCCACGAATTCTCAGGTGAGCTAAAAATAGTCTTATTCAGTAAAACCTTTAGCAACTAGCAGTTTCCAACTCGAAAAATTTATGCTTAGTATCTCCGCTATAGTGTGTACTCGAAGAAAGCGACTCCGATTTCGGACACTTCGGTATAAGTCGTCTTTCTAGACCCTTAAAACAAACCAGTATCTGTAATAATTTCGTTTGAAGCTATGCTATCACAGCCAGACAACGGTCGCAACTTAACCAACACCAGTTTTCCTAAGCCTAATAGATTAGAAGTGCCAGAACCACCAGTTCCATCAATCAGTTTCCAGAGTTATTGTCATCAGTATATATCGTCGCGGCAGAAAAAATATCCACAATTTCTCAGTGAAATCTCTTAGTTAAATAGGTTTAAGAATAATATCGTCAACCAGACATTTTAGCTATCGTATTTAGAAATATGAGCAATTAATGCGGGTTGATCAAATTTCTCCAGACCAAGACGTTTGATGAACTACACGGGACATTGAGCTGTTCGTTACTAGGTTCGGCAACCTCTTAAGCTAATTTTAAACGAAAATCTATTTCCTTGATTAATTCAGATAAAACTTAAACATTTAGGTCATAGAAAACTTTTTCCGTGTTTACATAGCCTCGAATAAACACGAGACAGTGGTTGGAGAATTCGAGCTAGTTATGCAAACGCGAGATTGCGCTAAGAACTTTCCAGAACTCTCCAGGCTCCATGAGCTTTCAGATATGTGGCTCGTAGCAAAAACAGGAACAACTGAGCCCTGTTTTCTATAACAATATAGTTAGTCATCTCAAAAATACCACAAACTAAGTCACATTTTTGACAAATTTCTAATGGAAACTTCAACCGGTACATATTAGGCGTCAAACACTAATAAATGGCCACTCCAAACCCTTTCGGCTGTTTTGCTTATTAAATCCGAAGTAAACATGAGCTTCTGTTTTGACTTGTTTTGAATTCTACGAAATTTTTGAAAGTGTTTGACGAAGCGTTTCATAGTTTCTATGAATCTCAGTTTTAAACTCCTTGACTTGAGACAAAAATAATTGAACCGGCCTTAACAAGTTTCATGTAAAGATTATCACTGGGGTCTATTTGTTGTGCGAGAGCACAAGTCGAAAAACTAAAAAAGGTGAAATTGATACTAATTTAAAAACGATTTTTGTAGTGGTATCGTAAATAATCCAAGCACTTGTTCAGTTACTGAGGGGAATTGAGACTGAAACTGAAAAAATAATAGCGTGAATGAAAGATATTATTTCAATAGTCTTCTATTAATAACAATACTTTACAGCTCGAAAAATATTGATTTCCTCCGTTTACCTGAATTTCAAAGCTATATAAGAACCCCCCTTTTCATTAGAATCGCTTAAGACAAAATAAAATCAGTTGTCCCAATTACCACCTATAGTATGCTAGAGCGTGTCTATCACATGATTATCATCCAATCACACCTCCAGAATGCCATTCTAAACAAAGTCCTAAACTTGTTAGTGTTAACATCCACAAAGGCGCTGTTTGCTTTCATTGGCAGCTCAATTGTGTTTGTGAAAATCAACTCCACGAATTCTTAGGTGAGCTATAAGCTGTTTTTAAATATTTGATAGTAACTACAGTTTTCAGCTTGAGAGAAATCCTTAATTACGCTATGAAAACTTTGCATCCGATTTTGCTCTACTTGAGGAAAGGATTAAATTATAGTGCTCTTCGGCGTATCAGTGAGTCAACTTTCTAGAATCTATCGAAAGCAGAAGTATGTTATAATTCTGTTTTTAAGACTATTTCCAGTCTGCCAAGGGATCAATATTGACCTTTTTCTAAGCACGATTGTTTTAAGAAACAATAAGTTCCGTCAGTTTTTATCAGCATCTGCATTATCGTCGACGCAGCGAAAACATTCCATGATTTTACTCAGAGTTGGCTACTTTTCAACAACTGAAAACAGAAAGCGAAGAATTTGAAGGATTATATCGTCAACCATTTTAGTGAGGTATCATAAGATTAATACCAACCAAATTTCTCTTACCACTCCAAAACATGTGCAGAACTAGGGGATACTGAACACTACCTCGAAAACGACAGAAAACGACCATGACTTCCCGAACAGTTCGTCAACCTCTAAACGCTCTCTACCCGATTTAATCAGATATTTTACATCACGAGTTGTAAGGAAGTGTTAACATTAACTTATTTATACAGTCGACTCCCGATAACTCGAACCTTCAAGGGAAATCGAAAAAAGTTCGAGTTATCTGAGGAGTTCGAGTTATCGGGAGCTCGAAGAAAATAACGGGGAGTAACGGAAAGAGTTTTTACTTCACAGTGTACATTTTAATCACATTTAATCGTAGAAATGTTAATTGAAAATTAAAACTAAGATACTTCTAGATTATAAATCAGAACGTAACCTAACAAAACATTCCCTAAATAGAGCATTTGTTTTACTGTTTTGAGAAGTAAAGCTGTTTCACGTTAGATTTGTGACAATCAACATCAGCCTCCACTAGTAAACCATACTCCTACAGCACGTTAATGGAGAATTCAAAATTAAATGTTTTGTTCCCGACTTTTAAGGGTTCAGAAAATAGTTCAAGTTATCGAGGGTAAAATTATATAGAAATAATCTGAGGGGAAACAAAAACTACTTCGAGTTAGCGGGAGGTTCTAGATATCGAGGGTCCGAGTTACCGAGGGTAAAATTACAGTTGTATGACGAAAAGGGGAAATCGGTTTTGGTTCGAGTTAGCGAGGGTTCGAGTTCGTATCGGGAGTCAACTGTAAGCAATTGAAAACTTTTTTCGTGTTTATATAGATTGATATATAAACCAGAGACGGTGTTGTGAGAATTCGAGACAATCGGTTATGAGACTCTCTATGGGTATTTGCGACGAAATCGACGAAATCAATTTTCATGTATTGAGAACTTTCCAAAATACTTCCACACCCTCGAGTCTTTATATGAGACTTTTTAAACGCAGGCAAATGCTTTCCATTAGGTGTGATTTATAAATAATGTTAGTCGCTTAAAAAGTATTATGACAGATTTTTGACAGATTTTCATTGCCAACTCAAACCCTACTCGAAAAAACGTCCAGAGAAGACAAATCCAGCCTCTTTTTATTTTCCCCTAGCTTAGCTTATTAATAAACAGAATACTTGATCAAACAAAAACAATGCCCCCTTTTTCTTAGAACCGTTTTCATAAAACACTAAAACATCAATTGTCCCAATTACCACCAATAGTATGCTAGTGCATGTCTATCACATGATTTCAAAAGTAGGTTGAGTTTGATCGTCCGGGTGACAGTGACTGACGTTTCGACAATCTGTACGGTAGTTATCTTCAGAGTCAAAGTGAGTTGTATCACGTCAGTTGATGGTATTATACTCTGGTTATTGATCTGATTGGTCAATTACGACACGATGTTATTGGTCGTCTGTCAGTCAAGCCGTGATGTTATTGGCTATGAAGACTCGTAATCAGTAATTGGTGCGTTTAGATCCGTCTATTGTCACAGTTAAGCAGTCATGTATTGTTAGTCCAATTGTCAGTTCTCCAGTCGTTCTCTCGTAGTTAGTTTTGCTTGATCTCGTCAATAAGTCGTTTGTATGGCGCTGGTAACTGTTGGCTACGATTCAGTGGCGTTTGTTCTAAGTTAGTAAACCAGCTTTCTAAAGTAAGACGTTGATAGTAGTCTGTAGAATACGTTATGCATGTCACAGAGTCCCAGTCAATTTGATGTTTAGTCTGTAAATGATGCTCAGCAATTTGATTGTGGACGAAACCATTCCTCGTCGCTCGTTTGCGTTCGGTCAGTCGGACTGACGTGATACAACTCGCTTTGACTCTGAAGATGACTACCGCACAGATTGTCGAAACGTCAGTCACTGTCAACAACAAGAGTCCTATTCAGGACTACGTTCACCCGGACTATCAAACTCAATCTACTTTTGAAATGACTCCTGGGTTCAAACCTTTCACAGTATCACATGATTATCGACCAATCACACCTGTCCAATGACTGTCTAGAATTTTAGGGGATAAAGTACTCCCAACATCCACAAAAGCTTTGTTAGCTTTCATTGGTAGCTCATGCGTCAACTCCAGGAACCCTATAGGTGAGCTATAAATTGTAACCCGATATAGCAACAAGCAGTTTCCACTGCCTTGAAAAAAGTTATCCTTGTTTCCGCTATGATAAATTTGTAGGTGGTTTCCCTTCTACGTGAAGGAAACAACTGCCCTAAAAAGAAGTAGCAGAATATTTAATTCCGTTAGTAAGATATGCCAATCTGTCAAGGGACTCCGATACAATATTGACGAAACAACTAGTTTTTCTAAGCGTAAGATTCATTAGAAACACAAGTGTATGTTAACATAAATGTTAGTTAGGTATCTTTAGAAATAAGAGCAATGCGAGTTGAATTTCTCCAGTCCAAAAAGTTTGAAGATACAGGGAACACTGAACTGTCGCTCGAAAGCGAAAGTACCCGACCATACCTTCTCGCAACAAAAACGTTACGTTGGAGAACTTCAGTTGCTCATTTTATATTTTATGCTAAAAGCTGTTTCCCCGATTTATTCAGAAATTTCACTTTACTGAGCTGTAAGGAAGTATTAACATGTTAAAAATAGGAAAATGTGTTGGCAAAAAGCCTGACATAATCACAAGAGGGTGTTGGTATAATTCAAGATGATATGCATGCAAACCCGGGACGAGGTAGTTTGCGTTGAGGAACAAATTAATTTCATAGAGTGTGAGAGAGTGGATTTTGAAAGCTGAAAGCCCCGCTTTATTTTTCTACACAAAATATTAATTGCCCCAAGTACCACTAATAGTATGCTGGTGTGTGTCTATCACATGATTATAGACCAATCACACCGATGACTAGCCAAAATTTTAAGAGAATGCTTTAATAACCGGCAACATCCACAAAACCGTTGTTTTCTTTCATCGGCAGCTCATGCGTCTGTAGCGTTCAACTTCACGAACTCTTAAGGGTTTTTAGGGGGGGCGCACCTATAGCAGTTAGAAGCTTCCTGCCAGAAATTCCTTGTTGTAGCGTTTTTTGGAAATTTGGAGCCGTTTTATAATAATAATAATAATAATAATAAAATATTTATATAGCGCTTATACTTTTTCGTTTTCCCTCTACTTGAGAACGCCACTTCGCTCTTGGGGCACTTCTGTATGAATCAACTTTCTAGAGCCGCAGCACAATCGTTTATTCTAAGTTATTTCAGCCTTTCAAGGGATCGTAAATTGAAAAAAAAACATAGTTTTGTAAACGTAATGGGTTAAAAACATTTGCAGTCAGTAATCATCGTCATCAGCACTGATATATCGCCGTCGAAGCAAAAATATCCACAATTTCTCAGAGTAGGCTCTTGTTCAGCAGCGGAAAACAGGAGGCAAAGAAATTTTAGGATAATATCGTCAAATATCGTTGGTTAGGTATCACAAGAAATAAGAGCAATTAATGCGAGTTGATCAAATTTCTCTAAACCAAAAAGTAAGATGAACCACATCACATTGGACGTTGAGCAGTACATGGAAAGTGAATTAGCCGACCATAACTTCGCGTTACTGGGTTTTACTTCGTGAACCTCTAATGCTCATTTTAAACGAAAAGCTATTTCCTTTTTCAATTTAGCTAAAACGCTAACATTTTGACAATAGAGAAATGTTTTTTCCGTTTTTGCATAGCCTGGAATTATAAACACGAGAGGGAGTTGAGACAATTCGAGCTGTTATGCAAACCCGAGGGTATTACGCTGAGAACTTTCCAGAACCCAAGCCCCATGAGCTTTCATATGTGACTTGGTAAAAACAGGAATAACTGATTTCCTTTTTTTAATAACAGTAACGTTGGTCATCTCAAATATACCACGAACCAGTCAGATTTTCAGCCTGTTTGTTTACACCAGAGCAAGTTCCAGTCGAAACCCTTCAGGCTGTTTTGCTTATTCCGAAGTCAACATGAGCTGCCATTCTGAATTTTTCGAAATTTTTTAGTGTGCGACGAAGCGTTTCACGGTTTCTAAGAATCTCAGTGTTAACTTAATGACTGTGGTAAACAACTGAATTGGTAACTTTATTGAAGAGATTATCTTCGTCGGTCTCCATGTGTTGTTCGGGAGCACGAGTTATAAATGTCGCAAAACCGAAAAGTAAAAAGAGACTAAAGTGGAATGATTTTTAAACTGTGTTTAACGTGTTAATGTATCTGAAGTTAGACTTACACTTGTCCAGTTCCTATAAGTTTCGAAGAACCTCAATTTTAATCTCGATAACTCAAGCGGCAATAAAAATAGATCCTAGAAAGTTTAACGCATGAAGAGGTCATTATGGTCTACTGGTTATTCATGAGCACATGCAAGTCAACTGATAATAATACATACAAAACACAAGATAGAAAAAGACACTAATTATGAGGTGGAATGATGATTTTAAAAGCGATACAGTGTCTGAACTTAGACTTAACTTGTCCAATTACTAAGTAGCACGAAGTGAAATGAAAAAGACCATTAAAAGGTTTTTGGTAGATGTGAGTTTTAAAATTCTTGTATTAAACAATTACACTGATTCATATTGATTGATTTAAGAGCTGCCCGGCTTGAAAATTAATCGCAACCTTTTTTTTCTTAGAATCCTTTGCATACTATAAATGTTACCACAGAAAAACAACAATAGCCCTAAGAGCCACCAATAGTATGCTACTGTATGTCTATCACATGATTATCGAGCAATCATTGCACACTCATGACAAGCCAACATTTTTGGAGAAAGAGTGCCTCCTAACATTCACAAAGAGTTGTTTCCTTTCATTGGCAGCTCACGCGAATGTAACAATAAAATCCAAGAATTCTTAGGTTAGAGATAAAATGTTCCTAAAAATTTTATAGCAACTAGCAATTTCCAGCTTGAGGCAAATCCTTGATTACACTATGAAAAGTTTGCAGGCGATTTCGCTCTTCTTGGGGAAAGCAACCCCGCATTACATTAAGAGTTCTTCGGTCTATCACTGAGTTAACTTTCCAGAACCTATCGAAACCATAAGTATCTTTCATTCTGTTTTTAAGATCATTTCCAGTCTACCAAGGGTTGTATATTGAAGTTTTCCTATAAGCGCGGTTGTTTCAAGAAACAGTAAGTTCCCTCAGTTTTCATCCGCATCTGTATTATCGTCAGCGCAGCGAAAATATATCCAATGATGATTTACTCAGAGTTAAGGATTCTGTTCAGCAACTAAAAACAGAAGGCGAAGAAATTGCAGGATTACATAGTCAAACATGAATTTTAGTTACGTGTCATAAGAAATAAGAGCAAAACACATCAAATTTCTCCAGTCCAAAACGTATGCAAAACCATTGGACACAGTAAGTGAGTGAACTGTACTTCGAAAGCGAAAGAGAAACCGACCATGACTTCCTGAAACAGTTCGTGAACGTCTAATGCGCTTTACCCGATTTAATCAGATATTTTATATCGCTGTGTTGTAAGAAAACATCAACATTTCTTAATGAGCAATTGAAAACTTTTTTTTGCATAAACTGATATGAACCCGTGACAGTGTTGGGAGAATTCAAGACAGTCGGATCGGTTATAAGACTCTCTATGTGTATTTGCGGCAAAATCGAGGTCGAAAAGACCGCTATTAATGAAACAACGATCTTGGAGATTGAAGCGATTATTGCATTCCTATTTGAAATTTGACAAGGTTAGTTGTGTGATAAAGGCAAAGAAATCTGCCAAAAAGTGTGCTGCACGTTCAGGGTTCAAAGTTCTGGTCTCGAACCCGCAAGTAGCCTTACCTTTCAAAACCATTCTTGATACTTTCGTTGAAAAGTGGACGATTTTATTGAAAACGCTCGACGAAACCGAGGTTCGCAGGTACCCACACACACAGAGGCTTAATATGATCGTGAGACGAAGTCGACGGTTTGCACTGAGAACTTTCCAGAACTCTTCCTTACCCTCGAGTCTTTATGTCAGGCTTTCAAAAAAAAGGAACATGTTTTCCATAAGTTTGGAAAATTTTTACGTCCACCTGAAAAAGGGTCCAGATTTTGTTCTCCCCTAGACTAGCTTGAACACAATGCTTAACCAACCAAAAACAAAACCCCCTTTTTTCCAGAACCGCTTGAATAAAATAATTTTCACTAGACAAAACATTCAATTGTCCCAAGTACCACGATAGTATTCTGGTTCGTGTTCATCACATGATTATCCACAATTTTTATCACTGCGCGCGGCCAAATGACAAACGGTCAGCATTGGATCTCATCGGCCGTAGTCCCTTTCCCCCCATAGAACTGTTTTCTGCTTTTAGATGTTGGCAGTAGGGCAAATAGTTCATTTGAGTCTGTAAATGGATTATACTACATTGACAAAACAACTAGTTTTCCCAAGCGTAATGGATTAATTAGAAGTTACAATACCTTCTTGTACCAGTAACTGAGACGTTCGTGAACCTCTGATGCTCATTCTGTAAGAAAAGCTATTTTTCCGATTTATTTTAATATCTCACATCACATAGTAAACGTTAACATTTGATTAATAGGAAACTTTTTCTGTACAATCACAAAATGGCGTTGGTCTAAACCCCCCCCACCAAGTGGTTTGCTTTGAAATACAAAATTTCATTTTATACAAAGCCGACTTTCAAAACCGAAAGCCCCCTTTCTAATAGAACCATTAGCATATAAAATAATTGTTCTACACAACGCATTAATTTTTCCAAGTACCACCAATAGTATCCTGGTGCGCTTCTAAATGGCCCTTCGAAAACCTTGCCGCTGTTTTGCTTATTGAATCCCTTATCAAATTCTTCGAAATTTTTTAAAGAGTTCAGGGACGAAGCGTTTCATGGTTTCTACGAATTTCAGTTTTAAACTCGTTGACTGAGGCAAAATAATTGAACCTTAACAAGTTTAATATAGAGATCTATTTGTTGTGCGAGAGCACAAATCGTAAAACTCAAAACTAGAAAGAGACCAAAGTGAGATTGATAATGATTAAAAAAGGGGTTTTAAAGAGATACCGTAACTGATCTGAAAATTTTTCCAGTTACTACGTGGAATTGAAATTGAAAATGAAAAATAAAATTCATAATGTGATTGAAAGATATGAATTTCAATATTCTACTATTAATAACAAATAAATAGACAATACTTTACACCTCGACAAATATTGATTCCCTCTGTTAAGCTGAACATGAAACCTATATATATATAAGAACCCCTCTTTTCTTAGAATCGCCTAAAGGGACTGTGTCACGATACAGCGCATGTGTGAGCTCTGATAGTAGCTGATTGTTTTTAAACCAATCGGAAGCGAGTTAGATGCACACAAAAAAATTAGAATACATAATTCAAATTCATTGTTCGCGACGCGGTTGTACTTCCCAGACATTTGGTTCTATTTTATTTTTCGCCATAATTCATATTTATTATTTGCTATTCCTCGGGTATATGTTGCAGACGATAAGAATAAGATTTAGAACCATGTCCTGCTTTGGAAAAAGCATTTACCTATGTGCATTTTTACGAGGCCTTTTTCGGCCTGAGCGGTGACAAAAACACATAGCCGATAAGAAAATAGATTATCCTAAAAGAATTACGCAAATTGAACATAAAGCAAAATTGAGCAAATGAACAAATTCCTCCACGTTACGTTTCGTCGGGTCAGTGTTTCGCAAAACGACTGTTATTAAATACTACAAATAAAGAAACCAGATTATAAAAAGAATTCAATTCTTAAAATATACGATCATACAGCAAAGATACAAGGCACATTTCAAGAGTACCAAACATCTGTGAAGATCGCGCGGCCTGTTGTGTACTCTTTGGTGTAACTACAGGTCGGAGTCATAAATCGAATTCCTATAAAAACATTTCATATTCGATGGATTCTTTCCTGGGTTTTCTCCCTCTGATTCCAGTCACACGAGAAAGTACATGTGCATTAGTGTCACGGTTGCAACAACAACAACAACAAGCTTTATTTGCATGACCATACATGTACATATGGCCGATTGCAAAAGCTACCTTAAGAGAAAAACTTAAAAGTTCATCTTTCTTGCAGTTAACTTACCTTGCTAACAATTTGTCACGGAAATCAAAGAAAGCTGAAATATATTTAACCAATTGTAAATTAATATTATAGTAATTTGAGGAGTTCATCAGTTCATTGATCAGATCGTTGACGTGTAATTGGGTAATATTTGGAATACAAGATTGAACTTTATAGTGAAAATCTTACCTTATTACAGAATATTTAGAACAGTGAAAAAGAAAATGAATTTTGTCTTCTATTTGATTGGACCCACAGAGTGGGCAATGTCTATTTTCTCTAGGGATCTGATTGTATCTACCTTGTTCTATCATTAATTTGTGTTTGCTAATTCGTAATAATGCAGACAATCGAAAGTCATGTCGCAGATCAGCTTCACTCGTCGGTTCGCCCACGGCTGCATCGAAGAAACCACTTCTTTATACATTTGAAAACTATCCGGAAAAGATAGATCGTTGACTGGAGAAATTTAAAAGACAGAAATGAACGCCAGATTACCACATTAAACGCCACATTTGACCGTTTGTAGAAACACTGACAACGACAAATATGGCTTAGTTCGTTCACTTCTCCTAATTGAGCTCGAATTTCTCGACAATGCTTGCATGAAAATACAAAATATGGGTTTCAAAACTGCCAAAATGGACCAAACAGCCCTTCAATACTTGTATAATAGCTTTCTTAGGCCTCTCAGGTTCGATGGAAGAGGATTTTTTCCCCGATGAGCCAACTCGAAAAAGGCTCGCCTGACCAGAAATCAAAACGCCGCACATGCGCAGAAGTGTGTCACAGTCCCTATAACACAAAAGTTTTAATAGACAAAAAATAAATTGTCTCTATCACATGATTATCATCTAATCACTAACGACATCATGACAAATCTTATGGAAATCGCATATGGCAAAAGCTAAAGACAAGACTAGCAAAGTCTAAGATTTATTACGCCTAGTTCAAACGTCGAACTTTTAAGAGACGAACTAAACTCTAATTTGGGTCGATCTAAATCGAGTTAAGATCGTCTTTTGGGTTAGACATCGAACTTAGAACGCATAGAACGCTTAGAACGAACCAACCAAATGAATCCGACCAAAAACTTCCTCCCGGACGAGGCCAAATATACAATTTCATACAAATTTTTAATTTGTTAGTTTATTTCGTCGCATGTGCGCAAGGTCGACATTTGTCCCGAAGACGATCTTCGGACCTTTCTATCAGTCTGAAGCAGACGGATAGAACGTGTTGGACAATCCATACTCATTCAAATGAACTCAACTAAGCCCGAGACATCAAACGCTTCATAAACTGAACTCACTAAGTTTGGTTTGTCTCATGAAAAATTCGACGTTTGCCTAAGGCCTAAAAGAAAGTTTCATCTTTTGAAAAGGGCTTATTAAAGCGCCTTTTAACGTTTTGAATAAGTTCAGTTTCAAGTACTTATTAGGTGTGTAAAACCAATGACCAGCTGAATCGCTTTCAGCTGGTCGAACTGAAAGTGGGCGACGAAGAGTTTTATTTCACTGTTTCTAAGAAACTTCGTTTTCGATAACAAAAGCGAACTGTAAAGAAACGTTAAAATCATTTTAACGTTTCTTTACAGTTCGCCTAAATGTTTTAGGCGATTAAAAACTTTTCCGTATTTGCATAGCCTGAAATAACGCGAGACAGCCGCTGCAAGAATATGTACCAGTCAATTCCAAAACCGCCTATCCCTCTCTCCCCACCGGGCATACCCCCGGCATTTGACTGGAGTTTTGATCCGAGCAATGGGGAATTTGACGTAAAATGAGGCCCACGCAGTCGGGCATTTGACTTTTGTGTCAAAACGCTCGTCAGCGACGCAACCAAAAGGATTTCGTAATTCCCTCTGCATTAAGCGTGTGCACCCCTTTCATGGGTCCTTTCAAAAAGCCTCTTAATTGCGAACTTTCTGAGATGAACAACTTTTATATAAATGAAAACCTCTGTAAGACAGCTTTCCGAGATTTAAGATATTTCGGCCACGGTTGTCGTTAGTAGGATCCTGGCAGGATACAGTGTAATCACATTTGGTTTTGACTCATGGGAAAATTTTTGAATAGTCGCTGGTGCACTGGGTGGGGGATTTGAAGCGCTAGCGGTTTTGGAATTGACTATTATATATTCAAGCCCGAGACTATGTCGGGGAGTAGTACTGAGAACTTTAAACTGATTTATTCATGCAAAGCAGACTTCTTCTAAGAATCGCTTGTATAATTTAAATTTTACTACCACCATATGCTAGTGAGATTACACATGATTATCGACCAATCAGAAGGAGATAGAGTGCTTGCTAACATCAACGAAGGCGTTGTTGGCTCTCATAAGTAGCTCACGTTTAAACACAATTTATCCTATGAAATAATCAGTTTCACTCTAACTTACAACACAAGAAATGCCCAGGCCAAACGTCTGCCCCATTCTCGAACAAACACTAAGAATTTTTTTTTCAAGAACCTACGTTTTTTAGTTCACTTGACAAAAAAATCACTAGTTCTCAAACCATTTCTTCCCTCTCGCTCCTTTATACAAGCAAAAAATATGCGTGTTTCGAGTAGACTCTTCTTCTCGTGTTTGTCGTATCTTTTTTCCCTCTCTCTCCACAAGAATATTTGCTGCTAATAGTCCGGTGCAATTGTGGTTTAGCATCAAACTAATTTCAACAGAATTTGATGGAATCAGATGGCTATTCAACAGCATACTAAAAATCCGCCAAAATCGGTTCGGTGAAAGAGGAGAAAAATTGGCAATAAAGATTTCAACGTTTCCCCACAACAAACCCAATTTCAGGAAGAACACAAATTCAGACAAAACCTCTGATGACTTTTTTTTTTCTGTCAAGAATTTTCGATACAACATCGCTAATGTATTTTGGGTAGTTTTGTTTTAAAAAACACCGACTAAATGTGTGCGAAACACGTTTCGTCTTGTCTGCCTTACACAGGTTACCCAGTCACTCGTCTTTCTTCACATTCTGTTTTCCAAGCTTTAATTTTTTTTCTATGACGGTATTTAACAGGGAAATTATTCGAAAGTCTGTGTTAACACGGTTAATAATAATATTTTTTTTTTGTGCGATATCAGAAATGCAGTAAGTAAGTAAGTATTTTTTTATATCCTGCAGCATGGATTCAAATTTAGTAGCTAACTGATGGTGAAAAGTTTGATTTAATATTTTGTTCACCTTCAGTCAGCTGCTAAATTTGCATCCATGCTGCAGTATACTTACGAATAAATGTGTGCAACGGACGATAGCTTTGTATAAGTACGAACTGTTTAACCTATTCCCATTTTCAGTCTGTAATCGAGTTTTGTGAAGTAGTTATGTTCAAACCTCGGACACAATATGTGTGATCAAAAACAGGGATTGATTTTTTTTCGCGACATGCGCAACCTCCTTTAGGATTATGACTCCGTACTTTACAATGTGAGTGAATAAATATTCCGCTAAGGACTCGGTTTATTTGATTTTTGCTAGATCGTAACGCTCTTCGCTTTTCATTACACCTGGCCGAATCTGTTGCAAGGGAAATCCAGAAAACCAAGCGCAGTGTGATTGTTCTTTTTTTTATCTTCTTCTTGTAGCGAGCCTATTAGATTTAGATTAATGGATCTGTGTGTTTAGTTTGTATTTTCTGCGACAGCCCTTTATTTTATGGTAAGATTAATAAGTAGATTAATCGCTCTGTGGTCTTACATTTCTTTTATGAGAACAACCCTGAACCTTGACCAGTTTGTTTTCGTCCATTGCCAAATGAAGACCACTTTTCCTATAACGATCATGGGATCCTATACGTCTGAAAATAATTGCAGTGGTCAATGAAGGCGCAAAAGTACTGGACATGTACAACATCAATGTGCTTGCCTGACTTCGGCCTCTGATGGCTCACCTCTTTTAGCGGAACCTATGTTTCTCTTCGGATGAGCGTTGTGTAACACTTCAAGTTATTGCATGTTGACCTTCTGACTGAGTTGGGTGAATCATGCTCTGCGTGGGGAATTTCCATCACTCCATAGACTCTTACAAGATATTTTTACATACGCATTGTACAGGCGTCATTGTTTTGGCTACCGAGAGTTCATCTTTCCCTTAAAAACCTGCTTCCCTATTATACTATTTCGTTTTCTTGAAACAAGCGTTTGCTGGAACCAAAGTTCTTATGCGATGAATGTTCTGTCAACCTTTATATTTTTGGGGGGAAGGTAACAACAAACTCCGCATTGATGTGCATCGACAAGAATTAGTAAAACTATCCTCCCCTCTCCAATTCACTTTTAACAAGAAGAAAACTAATAGCTTTAAAAAAGTAAAACCTGTATATTTGAGGATGTCGGTACGAAAATCAATATATAGGTAACCGTAAAAGCCAAAGCATTATCTTGCTGGATGTTTGAAAACGTACCGAACGAAAATTGTAGTCTTTGACTAAGAAAAAGACCAATAGACGAAGACAAAATGAGCCCGAATATCCTCCTAGAAAAGAACAAGGAAAGGAAAAATAGAAAGAGCGGGGAGAAAGGAAGGAGGAAAGGAAAAAAAGAGCAATGGCTGCACTATGATCTTAGTTTTGAAAGAAAAAACTGTCTGAGGGGAGAGCTCTATTTTGGCTGTTACTTTATTCAAAAATGCAGCTAGATGTATATTTTTTCTTTGCCGCTAACATAAATCTGAAAAAAAAGAATATGTTTTAAATAAGTAAGGGCTTTCATTTTTCAGATATAAAGCCTTACGACTAAATTTTTTGAAGTTTTACAGCCAACAATTCACTCTATTACTCTGAAAGCGTCCTGTTATTTTAGGGTTCCTTTAGTTGGCATGGGCTTCCTGTGCAAAAGCTAACCGTGTTTATAATATTTATCCTTTTTCAAAAAAAAGAAACACTTCGTTTTTATCAGCGAAAACTAGGTAGCAGTTCTTCTTTCTTCTTTCACTTTTCCATAAAGGCAACAAAACTATTTTGTGCAATTTTTGTTTTGGATGTACAATTTCATTTGTTTTCACCAGTGTCAAAAGCTCAAAATGTTTAACGCTTAATTTTGACATGTTCCACCGAACGGATTTGGGCCGATTTTTAGTATGTTGCTAGATAGGCCACCCTCACTTAAGAGCCCATGACTGTAAATATCGAGAATCGCTGGCCAGGCTAAAAAAATCGAAAATTCTGATAATTTGGCAGAAAAACCCCTTTGGGGAACTATCTTCGAAAAAAATATTTTCAACTTTCAAGAATCTATAGTTTTCGAGAAAATGAGGAAAAACGAAAATAGCGGTTTTTACCTAATTAATTATGCAAAAATTAGAGTAAAAATGACCTACTTTATTCCGTCTGTACCGAGGCAAGATTCAAAGCTATAAAACAGAAATATTTTTGTTTAAAAGAATTCTATCTTTTCTTTCTATCTATGGTACTTTTTAAACCATAAACTTGATTTTGAATTTTTTATGGTTTTTTAAACACTACCACGAAGCGCACTTTTTAAAATGGCTAAAAAATGAGCAACTTCAGAGGCAAAAAACTCACCTTGGTATGTGTGATACCTAGCCAAAATGCATACTAGGACAAAGTTTAGCTCTTATATTAACAGAATATGAAATAAAAAATCTGGGTACTCCGAATTCGCTTTCACAAAATAAAAAGTTTCGTGACCACTAGTGGAAAATGTCACAAATTTGCATAAGTCAAATTTGCAGAGAAATGTTGCGGTAGCCGGTTTTGTTTCAATTCAGGGTCAGTATGTAATGTTCGGAAACATCACGAAGCAAGAAAACGTTTTTTGATAAAGTTTATGTTAAAATATCAGAGTAATTAACCGTTCAAAAAAAATAATAATAAAAAACGACCTCGAAGAAGCGTTATATGAAAGCGCTGAATTATTATGTAAACTATATCCCATATCTCTCGTTTCTTTTCCTAACTCCTTGTATCAGCATCTCTCTGTATCATCGTAAATTCGCCTCCGGTATATCTAAAATAGGTAGGGACATTTTCCTTGAAATTTTATTTTGAAGGAGGTTTTTTTGCGAACGGGATATACTGCGTGAGAGGAAGCCATAAACTAACAGTCCGAAAGTAACAATGTCACGCAACGACGTCTCGTGCAGCTCCGCCCTCTTTTACTGATTTTTTTTCCTCCTTATGAAATTTTATGGAAACTTTGCTTTGAACAGACAATGCGTTGTTCGCAACATCATTTGTTTCTCAGTAGTTTATTTTTTTTTTTTTCAGAAAGAAGGGATACTAACTTTGCATGCCTGTCAGTCACGCACTAAATGTTAGCATTTTCTTGTCAGAGATGTTGAAATCTGATTTTTTTTTACTGCGTATTACAAACAACAAACCGTCCCTTGGTTAATTTTTTGCTTTTTCACAAATAGAGATATAATCAGGCAGCTACCAAAGGCCCTAGGAAACAGCTATACGTGATCGTAGTTCATACGGTCCAGCGGTTTCTCTCCTTCGAAAGTTCATCGCGGAGTTGTACCACCTGCCAGCGCCGCGCCTTAGTGTGTAAATCTACACGTGAAACCCATGAACCAAAACAAGTTCCAACCGACGCCACCGAAGAACTGGAAAAGGAGTCTACAGTCGAACCTCCCGAAAGCGACCACCCAAAATGCGCAGACTTAATGGTCGCTAACGGGCGGTGGTCTCTTACGAGAATCGAACCACAAACCACAAACCACAGGAGGTTTCGTTGAGAAGAAAACTGGACACATCCATTTCAAGGAAGATAATTTATTGCATGCAATTTCCAAGTTACGATATGTGCAGTTCCATGTTGTTGTTGTTCCTACCACAAGAGATCAGAAAACTCGTCAGGTGGTTGCTTACAAAAGGTTAAAAACAATGTAAAATCGTTAAACAGTCAGTACCAATTAGTGGTCGCGGGCGCTTACAGGAGAGATTCCAACTGTAAGACTTAACTGGGTGGGTTTTGGTGTTTTGGATAGGTGGTCGCACATGGAGGTTCAACTGTACTCCAACAAAATAAATCACCTTTCACGACGATGCGACCAGGATTTGTCTATGGAAGATAAGACTCCTTGTTCACCGCTTTTGAGCTACTCTAACCAACTCCCACCCATATCGAGTGCTTGCAAAACGTAGCATCATCTTGAAAAGAGAAGTATCAGAAAGGTCATCCTTGACGCCTCTGGCCTATCGCAGTATGTGTAACGAACTTATATCGACGTAAGTACCGTTTATTAACCGGGCAGTCAGGCGACGTAGAGTAAAAGCGTAACTTGACTACGTTTTTCTGTTTACAGCAGACCCGAGTTTTGTTTAAAGAAATACCTGCCTTTTGCTCAGGAGTATTAACGTCAGTACCCACAATGTCCCAGCTCGTGCCTTCACACCGGAACGTCCGATCGAATCATTGTTTAGTTGATAGTTACCCTTATCTTCCTCTTCCCGACTTATCTAGGAAGATCGAAGGGCCTCTGCTCCTGCTCGCAGGGTAGTTGATAGCGACCAAGGAGCTAAATAACAGAGCGAGGTAAGTAAGTGGCATCGGCGGTTTTATTTACGCCTAACCGTTTCCCAAAGTAAAGAAGGAAAGAACTTCAGACAAAGGGGAAGAAGAGTTATTGCGATAAAACTGCTCTTAAATTGATGTTTAGCTATGGCTTATGCGAGGGGCTGGGGACTATGTAATTGCTGAATAACATGTGCCGTTACCAAAAAAATTACGGAAAAACATTTTTTCCTTGGTTTGGAATTTTGACCATGAAAATTTTAGCTCTAGCCATTTGTGATACCAGGCAAAAAAAATCCAATATTTAGATATTTCGCTCTTAGCAGCAGGCCCTCCAATTAATGACAGTATCTAATATTACATATATCCCCCGGAGCGAAACATGACAACAGCTGCTGTTTACAGATTGTCAATGTGTGAGGCGGGGGTTCTGGGCTCCCTGTGACAGTTCTTGTCAAGAAGACCCCAAATCAGTATATTTGCTGTTTTAGGTTGATTCTGTGGTATAACTTACTGCCTTTACCCAGTCAAAAAATGTTCAGTGTAGACCTACATGTGGGGTATTATCATTTTATCAGGGAGCACTAGCCAAAAATATCTTTTTGGGTGATGCATTTAAACTTGAAAAAGATAGCCCAATTTTTCCAATTTTCAGTCCATGTCCATCCTGGCCATCAGTAGCAAGAGAACGCGACAGGAAACAGTTTCAGTGCCAAAATATCATCCTTACATAAAAAAAAAACTGGACCATAATTTTTGGAACTAAATTGATGCGAAATGAAGACCATATCAGCTTTTTAAAATGAAATAGCAATTAGCCTGGCATAGCCTCTTTAACTCTTTTTTGACGGTCAATTTTAGTAGAAGAAAACCCCGCCTTTTGACCAAATCCTGCTTTTTTTCGCGTTTTTGCAGGAGAGCAAAGGCAAGCGCGAAGTGAGTGAGAAGCGCCAGACAAGCGCGACGGAGAAGACGCAGAAAAAACAACGGCCTGTCCACATTACATTGTTTTTTTTGCATCCCGCCCCAGACATACCCCTCTCCCCTCACTCGCTTCGGGCTTGCATTTGCTCGCCTGCAAAAGCATGCACGCCTGGTATGCAGGCTAGCCAGTTAGCTTGATATGGGAATGGCTGAAAAAGAGATTTGCAACACAAGACTGCTCAATTGGACGTACACTAATTTAGAAGCTTTTTTGGCGCGTTCACAGAAGCCAAAATTTGGACATCTCTTACGAACCTATATCGATCTTTCTCTCCCGCTCTCTTTTTTCCCTTTGCCTTTCTTCTTCTGTTGCTTCAGCACTTGATCGTCTTCCCACTGTCTTTGTTTTACAAGGAATGTTGGCTGGCTAACTTTTCAGGAAAGGGGCATTTAATTAATCTGTAGCGAATAGACGGTGAATAAAAAAATTGGAAGTAGATTTTTTTATCCCAAATGTTGCTTTTTTGTTTGTGTGACTCTCTCAAGATACATGAAGATAGGTGAAAATTTGCTAAATGAGGTACCAGTGGAAAAATCATCCTTAATTGTTGATTTTGATCAGTTTATAACCTTTTTGAATAAATGGAAAGCTAACTAGGTTCATGAAGGATATCCATGGTTAAGAAAAAAAAAACACCAAAACGACCCCAGTGTCGGCAGTACTCCCTCCATCTGATTTACTTTTTCTATTGAGAGGACAATTGCAAGGATCCGTGAGGGTCCGTTCAATGAAGGTTTTAACTAATCAATGGTAGAAATTCCGGGTCGGTCCACTTGGCGATCTCTGACCATCTTTGGGTGTTCGAAATCGTGTCTGGACTTAAAAGTGTTGAACGCAGGAACAGTGAAGAGGCAGAAAGAGCAGGAGGAAGAATTTCAGAAAAGAGAGAAAAGGGGGCAATGATTACTTTAATCTCGTCTTTACTTACGTTATTTTTAATATGCGAGACGTGGCAATTTCACCAAAGTATAACTTTGAAAAACTACTGAGAAAATTAACTATTTCGGATTTTTGTTGATTGAAAACTTACAGGGTATGATGTATAGTGTTATTAATGGAAAATCCCCCAAAATGCCTTGACGAATGAACTATCGGTACCATAAAAGCATGTGCCCACTCCAAGAAAGATGTATGACGGTGAAATTCATTCAGGTGAATAAAGTAAAGTTAAGTTATCTGACATGAATAGTATTTCTTTACACACTACTTCATAAGCTCACATTTTTTTTATCGTACCCGGTAAAAATAAAGTCTGACTGATGAATTTGACAACGGTCACGCACTTGCAGAATACAGTACTTCAACACCCAACAACAATTGCTGAACAACCTTAATTTTATAATGTACAATTAAGAAGAGCTAACATACAAATTACAAAACATCTAACATTAGCTATTCTCTTGGTTATGCTATTTCAAACCTCAAATATTGCGTGATGCCAACAGTATTGAAATGCGTCCTTGTGTACGATAGGAATATGCATATGCGTTTGTATGCAAATTTGCTACAATGTGTCACCAACCTTCACAGCATCAGGAATATAAATTTTCAGATCCTTTACTTAATTTTGGCTTCATTTAAAGTCCCTTTCATCCTTTCTCCTACGTTTCGAACATACCACGAACCGAAACTACAAAGAAAAATCAGGCGGCTCATTTCTCTGCAAATTTGACTTATGCAAATTTGTGACATTTTGCCACTGGTGGTCACGAAACTTTTTATTTTGCAAAGGCAAATCCGGGGTACCCAGATTTTTTATTTCATATTCTGTTAATATAAGAGCTGTGCTTTGTCCTAGTATACATTTTGGCTAGGTATCACACATACCAAGGTGAGTTTTTTGCCTCTGAAGTTGCTCATTTTTTAGCCATTTTAAAAAGTGCGCTTCGTGGTAGTGTTTAAAAAACCATAAAAAATTCAAAATCATGTTTATGATTTAAAACATACCATGGATAGCAAGAAAAGATAGAATTCTTTTAAAAGAAAATATTTCTGTTTCATAGCTTTGAATCTTGCCTCGGTACAGACGGGATAAAGTAGGTCATTTTTACTCTAATTTTTGCATAATTAATTAGGTAAAAACCGCTATTTTCGTTTTTCCTCATTTTCTCGAAAACTATAGATTCTTGAAAGTTGAAAATATTTTTTTCGAAGATAGTTCCCCAAAGGGGTTTTTCTGCCAAATTATCAGAATTTTCGATTTTTTTAGCCTGGCCAGCGATTCTCGATATTTACAGTCATGGGCTCTTAAATGGCGTTGAAAACAATTCTGTTGCAATTGGTTTGATGCTGAGCCTAGAAAATGCCTAGATTGTCTGGACTATAACCATAATTTACCTTAATAAGTGGAAGGATGAATTCAAACCTATTGGAAATTTAATCCCTTTATCGTTGCTTTTGAAAGAGAAAACTTTATTACTTAGGTACATGATTGTTCACCCTTTTCTTATCAGAACATCCAGTTTTAAGATTGAGGCTGAACCGCGCTAAACATTTTTATTTGATGGCGATCAAACTGCATGAGCTAAAAACATATCTAAAACGTTTCCTAAAATAATTTGTAAAAATGAAAGATTGTAGGCCTGCTCGACCTTCACCTCTTCTTTGAAAGGAGGTCAGGAATTAGCCGGGGGAGCAGGCCTAAGGTTGAAAGCAGCGCTGTACAACGGTTTTGACTGAACGTCCTGTGTCACGCTATGTTTTCGAAAGAGAGGATAATAAGGCAGAGTGGGAATCTTAGGGTGTTGGCCGGGATATGTGAATTTCACTAAAGTTATTTGAAAGAGCTCGAGGTTGTAAATAAACGGAAGTCTAATTACTGAGACGTCCGCACATTTAAATCGATTGTTTGGAACGTAAACAAGTCCACGCCGCGACTTTCTCAAGGCAAACAATACAGAATATTATAACGGCGACTGTTGAATTCTCTTTAAACGACGCTGAATAAAAGTTTGCCGACCTCTGCAGAAACAAGTTCCGATTAATTTCAAGCGTTTGATTTGTCTGGTGAAATAAAAATATCCCAAGGACTGAACAGGGCGTTTCTCTCTCTGTTCCATTATTCTCTCCCGGTTAAAGGTAAAGATAATACAACACTTAATGTCAGATCCCGAGGGAAACTGTTAGATTTGTTTTCCCGACTCCTGACGTTTCCCGAGCCGAAGTCGAGGGAAACATCAGGACTCGAGGGAAAACAAATCTAACTGGTTTCCTGAAGGACCTGACATTAAGTGTTTTGTTAGGTTTCTAGACTTTCACTTCAACGTACCTCAACAGCAACAAAACATTACAGTTAAGCAGAGCGAATCAAAACAGTCGACTCGGTACTTATAAGAACACAAATTTAATTCCCAAAACCACTGATTGCATGATTTACAAAACATACTTTCCTTATATTATCTGTATCTTTTTCCTCCACTAGCTGCTGTTTCTCTACTCAGATAACTTTGAAAATCGTTGCTTTTTAGCTTTAGGCTTCATGTTTGTGTTCAAACATAAAGCTGTTGTGTTCATTCACGAAAAAGAAAACTGGCAGTGTTTTTCCCGCCGTCTGTCACGCCACTTTTCCACCATGCTTTGATCACGTGCTGTAATGTATCCCGAGAGGGTACATTGCTTAATGTATCAGGATCGGGTTACATTTGATTTTAGTCAAGGCCATGTGACCAAGAATCAGCCAATGGCTATCCCTGTTTAGTAGAGAGAAAGTCTAGGAATATAACAGGATAAGATAACTAAGATACTTTCATTTTTTCTCTTCAGAATATCTCAAATGATAAAAAACTATCTACAAAATCACTGTACTTACAAATGTATTTCATTCCTAGCCTCAACCTTCTTGTAAAAAGTTTCTTATAGAATAAGATTGTACAGTTACTGTAGAACAGTTTGAGCGGTGTTTATGCCTAGATTAAGTGGTAAAAATAGCACCACGGACCTTGAACAAGAAAATTTCAAAGCTTGTCGTTCACTTTCTAATTTCACTTCAATGATGGTCAATCGTTCTTCAACGTTTTTACCTCTCAACGATAAAATGTTTATTTACGCCAAAACGTGGCAGAAATTACGCTTCACTAGTCATCCTCCGAAATAAACCTTGTGCTCATCGTGTGACTATTAGAATTTCGTTCAGTCGTAGTTTGCGTAAGTTTGCAAAACCCGACCGATCAATCTACTGACCAAAGAAAATTCAATCCCCTTAAATTCGAATCACGAGTTGAACACTATTGCAATGCATGTCAGAACCGTTCCTTGCTTGTAGGATGTTTTATTAATATGCACTAATAAACACGACAATAGCCCAAAATTAGTTTCAGCTAATGATAATACAATAACCAATTATAAGTTGATCCTGATGCTGGTTTCGCCTACCCAACACCTGCCTGGTTCATTAGATTGTTACACTAGCCTATAACACAGATTTTACTTCATTCCATGGCTCGTTTAGTGCTGTTCTGTTCTCTGTTTTGAGTGAGAGAAAAATGTCGAAGCTTCTCTTATTGCAGAGTGGGGAAATATGGCATATTTAACTGGAATCCTGCTTGATGTCTCCAGTTCCATGAGTTGTTACATTAAAAGGGATACTGATGATGATGGAGGACCATCCCCATGGGCTCGCTCGATCTTTGAGGTTATTGACAACCTAATCAAATACGATGTTTCTTCTGATAACCATGTATTTGCAATGGGCGTTGGGGCTTGTACTGGTGAGGACATTTTTGATATCATAGGAACTCTTAAACAGATTCAGTATGAAGACAAAAAAGCTGAGAATGATGTTCAGGGGCCTGCTACTAGTACGCAAATAAACAGGATTTTCCAAATATTAGAGAACAACGGCGCACGTTTTGTTCGCAAATGGGCAGCGGAAAAAGATGCCATCATGGCATTGGAATATAGAGAGGCTGATTTGTTACTGAGCAAATTTGAATCTGACAAGTCGTTTCTTAAAAAATTTGTTCAAGAGTTTCTACCCGAAGCTTGCCGGGATTGGCCTGAAAGCGCCCTGGATAACATGATAGGCCTTTCTTATTTTAAAAGAGCAGCGCAAAGTTTGTGTACGTCAGTGGCAACCACCTTTGTAACAGCAACAGTTGAAGACATCAGGGAAGTGGTTAATAAGGCCAAGCCTTATTTGCTGAAAGAAGCGAAAGAAAAAGTAGGTCTGTTGGGTGTGACTGTTAATTCCATTTCCAATGTTCAAGATGCCTCAAATGTTCTTCATGGGTGCCTCGATGAAAAAGAACTCTCCCAAAAAAGGAGTCAGGAATTATTGAAAAGCGTCGAGCCTTACATTTACGGTGAAACGCCTTTATATCAGTCGATTGAGAAGGCGATAAAACTATTTCAAGCCTCTAGGTTTTCCAGTCACAAAAAGTTGCTTTTCATCTTGTCAGACGGAAGTCCCTCAGATGGACATACTAGTGATCGTGCAAGAATAGATCGAGTGGTCTGTGATTTAAACACAGCAGGTGTGACCGTAGTGAGCTGCTTTGTCACTGACTCCACACAGATTGACCCCAAACGACTCTACAGCAAAGAAGGACCTAACTGGGATCCCGGTGCAAAGTTCCTGTTCTCATTGAGCTCAAAGAGGTCCACGCAATCGCTACCACGCACTATGTTTGTTAAACGTGATTGGACCATCGATATCACCAACAATGAAACACACTTGTTCTTGCAGGTCAATCATCCAGACAACTTGCAAGAGGCTTGCCAAGTGGCTCGTGATGTCGTTTGTTCTCAAGACGCGTTATCCAACATGCTTGCATCCGTTAGAATAGATTTCAATATCAACAAAAAACTAAAGGACTATAAAGCAAAAAGGAAACAAGAAGGGGAGACCTGCTATGCAGAAGCAGCAGCTACAGTGCTTCATTTATCCATGACAAGAATTCATGAACGAGAAGGTGGATATCCAGATTTCCATACACTAACAGACGAAATTGTCAAAGAATTTGATCCTAACAATTATCCAAAGGGTGTCCGTACCATCCGTGTGCTAGAGAAAATGTGCCCGAAGTATCGTCTGCAGTACAAGCAAGTTGACCTCAAGGGAGCCATGCAAGCAGTCTCTTCAAGTCGGCCAGTGGTGGCAATATTCAGGCTCACTGAGAATGAGTGGGATAGTTTTGAAGATTTCTATGAAAGTAACCCAAAAGGCATTTTGACGAAGAAGGACATCGATATCACAGGCCGTCCTCCCAAAACTCCTGACTTTGGCCATGCTGTTGTGTTAACCAGTTTCGACAGCAAATGTTTGCGACTGCTGAATTCCTGGGGAGAAGACTGGGGGGACATGGGATTTTTTCTAGTGCAGAAGGCAGACGTTCTTGGATTAACATTCATCGACGTTTACTGGACAGAAGATAATTTGAAAGAAGAAGAAGTAACCCATTTCAAGAAATTTGGATCCATCAATGCCGGGATATTAATGGAGTTGTTGCCAAGTCTTAAGCGAGCTGAATACAAGTGCCCCAAATGTAGCAAGAGGTCGCCAGTTATGGAGTTTACCGGAACATTGTCACGCGCAAAATGTCCCAAGTGTGGCAATGAGATTTCTACAGAGAATGCCCAAGAAGGGAACATTTTGGCTCTCAATATTTATCTTACTTCTTTAATCAGATGACTTTTCTTGCCGTTACGCAATTCTAACTAATTGAAGACTCCTTTTAAGGGAAAGAGACAAGTTTACCTCATCACTGAAATACTTATATAATAATTTTTAAAAAGCTGATAGAAATCAAATGGCTTGTATATTATGCACATCACTTAGCTCTACAATACTTGCAACTCCCACTGTTTTAGCAAAGCGGTGAGTGACCCCTATTCAAAAGATTTAGATCAAGGTTAGTTTCTGTAGAAAAATCCCGAGGACGCACTAACAAATAAGAGCGTTTCTATTTTTGGAAGTGCATAGAAGTAAGCATTTTCGTAGAAAGAGCGAGTGGGTTCATGCGGAAACTGCCGAAAATTTCAGTGGTGTAGCTGAAACATTTTCAAAGATGTAAACAGTTTTCTAATTCAGCCCTATACTGTCTCCCAATTCGTTTCCATGCGGGTGAATTGATTAAATTTTCCTTTTAGTTGGATGAAGGGTCTCTCCTGGACTGTCTCTGGGAACGTGTCCTTAAGGCAGCGGATATGTCTTTTGTGTGTAACAAAATCGGGCAAACATTTTATTTTGAAAATATTATATTAAAGAAACTAAAGCAGAGATATATGGGAAATTTCCCTTTTTACAGCTATCCCTTATTTAGGCTTTTTTCCTTGCTTTGCTTTGTTTTTCTCTTTCTTTATTTATTTCGTTTTGTTATTATTCCATTATTTTTTTCACAACCGATTTTTTTTTCAGTTACGCAAGCAGTTATCGGTCGTATACGTAGCTACGCCACCGTAATTACCCAATAATACAAAGGAGAGTGTATAGAAAATTTATGCAACAGGAACACAAGTAAATGTGGGGTCCAGCATGATTTGTTTTAGAAAGACTGGTTGCTTCTATTTACTGTAAATATTTCTTAAGAGTGCTTACAACGATCTTCAAGTGTTTGAATGGTTTTATTGATTCGATTTTCCATTTTGATAGAAATTACACAATTCAAAATTACAACATGAGTTCCAGAGACGATTTTCACCTACCTCGTGTAAGAACAAACTGGCGCAGACAACGTTTTATGTATCGGAGCGTCGTAGACAGGAACTCTAAGTCAGGATATACGTGACACTTGTATATTTTCTTATTTTAAATCTAACCTCAAAGATGCGTTTTGAAAGTTTTTAACAAGTTTTTTAATAGTTTTTCATTGTTCTTGTGCTGTTTCTATTTTTACTTTAGTTTTTACTCTTTTATCATGTGTAGTTTTTAATAACTTGAAGTTAATTGTAGTATATGCAGGGACCCACTGAAGAAAACTTTTTGGTGAAGTGGGCTCCCTGCTAAAATATTGTTATTACGTCAACCTCGTTAATACGGACACCAAAGGAACAGAACCACGAGTCCGCTTTACAGAGGTGTCCGTAGTATAGAGATAGGCAATGTATGATTTTTGGCATTTGTGGGACCAAACGAACTGTCCGTAATAGAGAGGCGTCCATATTATAGAGATGTCCGTAAGGAGAGGTCGTATTATATTATTATTATTATAATTATTATTATTATTATTATTATTATCAAATTATGGCATTTTCACTATTAGGTTCAGTTTTTGGCTACTTTTCTATAAGTAGCTAATGAATTCTATTTGAAAGTTTTTTTTCTGGTTATTCAAGATTTGCACTCTAACTTTACTACACAGAGGGTCGCTAAAATATTGTTTTAATTCAAAACTTCGCGCGCGGTCGTTTAAATGAACGTCTCTGGACGTCTCCTTTAGTTAGCTAATTACTTTTCGTGTTTTTAGTCTTCTGTGTACAACCGTGTTTTAAAAATGACTCTGAAAGGGTCATGTAGCAGCTACTCGAGAGAGAAGTCACCAATGGTACCTAACCCTGGCCCCAAACAATACTATACTGAAACAATTGAAAGAATGACATGTGGGGACCAGCCAATAAGATATGTATGTATGTAAATTGGACAGTAGCGGTTGCGTATATTTCAAAGTTAAAGGAGGAAAATTGTAGATAGTAGCAAAGCGACAGCGGAAAAAGAAAAAAAGCATGAAACGTAAGATAGAGTTGTACTTTTGATGGGACTTATTTTTTCTCTTTTGTAATTCGAAGCTTCTTTTTTGTGATTTAAACATTTTGGTAAGTTTTAAAATAAAAGGACGCCAACGTGCATAATGCCTGAGTATGTATACAGTAAACACAATACCACATGGAGAATGCCTTTGTACGGTATCAACGCACTCGAAAAAAAAGAGCGTTTTTTTTTTTCTGATTACCCTAAGTGATATAGACCGGTAAGGGAAACGATGAGTGCCCCTGTCCCATTTGGGCGTCTCCGAGGCTTTCAATCCCCCACCCCTCTTCCAGATTCTTTTCCTTTATCAGCGGCGAGGGAGCAATTTAACCTGCTATAACATTCAGGATTCTTTATATGAAGAATTGGAGTAGTCCCTAATTTTTTTTTAGGGATAGTTGATCGGGCAAATTACTTCAGCGCGTGTGAGAATCACCACGTTCGAGGTGAGGCAAAACGCGAAGAAAGGAGAGAAGCAGGCCTCACCTTTCACGCACATGGCGGTGTACACGAGCTCCCACGTATTTCACACTCTCTACAACACATGCACGAACTTGAAAAATCTTTTTGAGTTGAACACTCGACAAGTTTAGCAAGAAAAAAATCCTTATCTGTGAAAGCATTATTTTTGTAAAACAAGAAGTGATTACGCGTGCAGGACTTCGCTACTAGCCTGGGACCAGGCTCCGCATTGTGGGAAAAAGGAGAAAACATCGGTGAGCGAAGCGAACTGAGAGGGTTCCCCCTCCCCATCAGCGAGCGAAGCCAGCCGAGCGGTACCCTATTATATTTTTCCTATTTGACCCCGTTTTTGCCTTTTTTCCCCAATGCGGAGCCTGGTCCCAAGCCAGGCTACTTCGCTACTGGAAAGAATTTTTGTTTTAATCAGTGCCACAACAGAGAGTTTTGCGTTTTTTCACGGGAAAGTTAAACTGTAAAGGCAATATAAAACGTTTTTCCTCTAGCTATTTGGTTAGCCTGATATAAACACTCGAGGGGTTCATAGAATTCTCGACAGTTATGCAAACCCTCAACTTCGTCTCCGGTTTTGCATAACTGTCTCGAATTAATTCTCCCAACCCCTCTCATGTTTATATCAGGCTATGCAAACACGGAAAACGTTTTCTATTGCTTTAGGGACCGTTCATGATTTATGGGGATTTGGAAGGAAGCCATTAATTTTCATCCAAAACATTTAGGGGGGGCATCAAAATTCAATTGGTACTCTGTATATTTAATATGTAACCTGACTGATAAATAAATTTTGGTACATTTTAAAATACATTGAAACTTTATTTGCAGTTCTGGTTGAACATTAAATCAGTTGCAACTAGTCTCCAAATACTATTGTTTAGCATTTACTTAATTTCATTTCATGATTTAACTGTATAAATTGCTCTATGAAGTAGATGTATTCTTTTCTTTTTCTAATACTATGATGCTGAACTTTAAGGTCTCTCTTGACCGTATTATTCACAAACGGTTGACACGCCCGGAAAAACTAGTGCCTAGTCATGAAAGCGAGGCGTTATCGAGGCGTTGTACGGTAAACAAAAATTATAAATGAAGACTTTCAGTGAACTTGCAGAGTGTCTAGCAAGAATTCTACCTAAAATAACTTTGTACGGGACGTCTTTTTAAATACAATTACGTGGAATGTCTTCAGCCTTAAATGTTTAGTACTTATGCACCTATCAATGTAATGCCGGCGGGGGGGGGGGGGGGGAAGGCAGGGCATAGGGTGGGGATTTGACTTTTTTCAAAAATTTACAATCAAATTCCCTGCCCACGGGCAAATCATTCCAGTCAAATGCAACCAAATTTCCCCACCCCAGGCTGCACATTGGTGTCAATCCCAAAGCTGGCCAAGAAAGGCGCAATAAAAATATCTCCAAATAAAACTCTGCAATCTTTTATAAATGTTGCTGCATCACCAAAGATACATGTTCCTGTTACAGCTGCAATTATATGTTTTAACCATAATCCGTGTTACACTGCGTAGAATACATAAAGCTTTAGGAGAAAGCTCACATTTTGTAAGTCTAAATATATCGTTCTTAGTAAAGGGTACAAAGAAAGTCACTTTTATAAGTTTACAGTGATTGTGGCGAATGAGCCATACACTAATCAATTGTACTTGCAAAAATCGACTTGGTTTCTCTTTACTTCCGTTTACTTTGATACCACAGTATATTAAGAGGTTCAATTGATCAAAAACACGCTAAAACAAACGAAATTTGAAGACAAAACAGTGAAATCCACTTAGCCTTCGCTTGTTCTCATTGGCCTCTATGACTTCCTGATCTTTTCAAACCGTATGGCGCATGCGTGAAGCGTGGAAGCGTGAAACATATGTTCGGTCTCAGTCTTTTTCGTCCGAGTCGGCAGTCAAATATCTCCACGTCGGGCGAAGAAAGATTTAAATATCCCCTCCCCCCGGGAGAACAAGATCAGTTAAATGCCCTACCCTAGGGACAACAAAGACAATCAAATCCCCACCCCATGCCCTGCCCCCCCCCCCCCCCCGGCCGGCTTTACATTGATAGGTGCATTATTTCCTGTTTAAAATCAAAAGGGACGCGTATATCTTCAAGGAAACAGGATGATGGCCAATGACTTAATGTAACCTGTAAGGTGTTTTGTGTGTAAACAATCTGCAGTAATCTGATAACCTCATAGCCTGAATTTTATCCGATTGCTTCGAGTCGTTTTCTCCTCTCAGCAACGTCTGAATCGACCAGCCGTTTATGCCGTCCAATGACGTCACTATTACCGATATACCCGAAAACCGAGTAGTAATTTTGATTGGTTGTCTAAACATTCGCATAATTATGTACTATAATTATGAGAAAAAGGATCGTCGCTTGATATTCAGCGGATCGCATCGTGGCATGCTTGCGTGGGGTTCAAACCTTTCGATAATCTTTATCATAAACAGCAAAATTGTCCTTGTCTTCGAAACTGAATTGCTAAATTAAATTGAACTGCCAATGAAGAATGATTAGGGAGCCGGTCGGTACTATAGGTTTTTCATTTGTGGTTTCCGCAATGATTTTGTTTATACGAAGTTTCTGAGACCAAATATATGTCATGTTGTCACTCGACCTTCTTGCTATTTTCACCGTCAAGTGTAATGATTCTGTTAGCTTTTCTTTCTTGTTTCCTTGTTTTCATTTTTCTTCGTTAAGGACCAAATATAGCTTCTTTTCAATCAGAGGAAATTGTTGTGTTTTTGAACTAAGTTTTCCGTGTGTGTATTTATTTCATTGCATGATTGCGACCGAGTTTGAATTACAACCGGTTCAGAGTACTACATGCAGTTGATAGTTTGAACGTTAAAATTACGGTCTAAAAGAGTAAAGCAATTCTGTCAGCTGTTCTGTATCAACTAGACATTTCCAAACGATATTTCTTGGTTTGCCACTTGAAAAGTCGTGTTTTACTTTTTGCATAATTAAAGCAAACTGACTAGTGACGTCACTAGACGGCATTAACGGCCGCTCGATTCAGACGTTATTGAGGGAGTGAACGACTCGAAGTAATCGGATGACATTCAGGCTAATAACCTCACAAGTTTTTGATCTTGCATTTAACTGGTTTTCCAAACTTCAAGACACTCCAGAAATTGCAAATGCAAACACACCTGTGATCTAAATTTTACATACTAATATAATGCAAAATGCCTATGAAAGCTGCCTTTCATCAGTAGATTATTTTGTTGTTTAAGGAATCACACTACTTAGTAGCAATGACCCAGCTTTACACTGGCAGCCAATTATTATAGCAGAGATTTTGTCGAATGGACTATTATCCCGGCCTTTTGTCTTAAAGTGAGAGTGAAAATGAAATGGCTTACAAAGGAATCATAATTGAGGAGCTACTGCCTGTGGGAGTGATATTTCATATACCACTTTCGTTTTCTTTCCAAGTTTAGCACATACCACCCAGTGCCGGATTTAGACCTTGAGATAAAGGGTTGGGGCGGAGGGGGGGGGCTGGTCATCCAGACCCTTAGAAAACGGGGCCCCGGTCTTCAAAAAAGTTCTTTTGGCCGTTCGGGCCTCAGTTTAGTCTAAAAATAAGGGGGCGGCCCCCCTGGGGCCCTCGCCTAGATCCGCCACTGCCACCAGAGGACAAGGTTAAAACAAAAGGTGTTACCAGTACTGATAAGATAAACAACTGCCACATGTGGGTGTATGTCTGGAACAAAGTAACAGTACAATCTTTTCAAAGTAGGTTGAATTTGATCGTCCGGGTGAATGTAGTCCTGAATAGGACTGTTGTTGTTGACAGTGGCTGACGTTTCGACAACCTTTGCTATCTTCAGAGTCAAAGTGCGTTGTATCACGTCAGTTGATGGTGTTATACCCTAGTTATTGATCTGCTTGGTCAATTACGTCGTGATGTTATTGGTCGTTGTGATGTTTGTGGCTATGAAAGACTCGTAATCAGTAATTGGTGCGTTTCGATCCGTCTATTGTCACAGTTAAACAGTCGTCTATTGTTAATCAAATTGTCAGTCCTCCAGTCGTTCTCTCGTAGTTTTAATTGATCTCGTCAGTAAGTCGCTGGTAACTGTTGTCTACGATTCAGTGGCGTTTGTTCTAAGTTAGTCAACCAACTTTCTAAAGTAAGACGTTGATAGTAGTCTGTAGAATACGTTATACATGTCGGAGAGTTCCAGTTAATTTGATGTTTCGTCTGTAAATGGTGCTCAGCAATGTGATTGTTGACGTCACCATTCCTCGTCGCTCGTTCGTGTTCGGTCAGCCCCATTGACCTTGGACTTAGCTTTGAAAAATGCACGATTATTTACTTTCAAGTTTGACAAGAAGTACTGTCCGATACTTCTCTCTAGCCGTTGATCTCAGTGTCATTTTATAGATATCTATGTATATGTTGTGGTTTAATTTTATTCTTGGTTTAAATTTTCTTTTCTTTTGTTTCAAAATAATCATCATACATTACCAACCCAAAAATATTAGATAATAAAATTTAAACCAAGGATAAAATTAAACCACAACATATATATGTATGTCTGTATTCACATTTTCCTTAGGATCATATTAGCGGAGCTCCCACGCGCGCGCAAAGCGCGCGCCTAGGCGGAGCTCCATAGCTAAGGTAATCTACCCATCCCAGAAAATTTGGTAATCACGTGACCGTAAACCGACCGCCCGCCCGCCCGCCGTCCGTCCGCACCACAGGAAAACCAATGTTTACTTTCACACTTTCTAACAACTTTGGGAGCCCAGGAAGCCCAGGAGGAAACCATGGATAATAGAAAGACTGGATAGGAAACTGGCTGACGCGATCGGTTCCAACATAGTGGGAAAATGTGACGTCACATTATCGAGAGCCATTCAACCGCTAGCTTACATCCGACGTTTTGCGCGTCTTACTTTTCATCGCATATTTCATATCTCTGTCTTCGACTATACAGATTGCCCATGTTTTGAAGTAAAGGATGAAGAGGACTTGCTCTTGGAGAAAACAGTTAGATGGTACAAAACCGGTAGAGGCAAAAGACAGAGTAAATGATTTTGAAACTTGTGAGAGCGAAGAATGACTCCAGCGCCCGATAATTTTATGCACCAAACGGGAAGCCTAACTACATAAAAACTATGCGAAAAGTTACATGTATACAGCTACAAAACACCTAAAAAAATGCACAGCCTAATTCTCTACAAACCACAAGAAAGCCGGAAATAATTTTAACTCTTTTTATCACGGTTTTGACGATTTCTTTTCTGCTTTTATTGACAAGCTTAGCGGGTGTCGAATTTTATAAGTTAACAACCCCTGACAAAATGATTTTATTAGCGGTAAAAGTACCCAGCTCAAACAAGCATTTAATTTTCCCTTCAATTTTATTTACGGACAACCAGTGACAAGAAGCCGTATTTGAGAAATGTAAAAAAGCGGGGAAAAGCTCACAGCAGAGAAAGGAAATTTTTCTTGCGGACCACCGTGGAAACGCCGTTTCTAACTTTTTCAAATCAATTTTCATAGTGAAGCAAGTTGTTTTGTTGTTTTCAGGTATAAATGTACAATGACCGAAGGTACTTTTCAGTCAGCAGTCAGGTCTTTGAAAAAGCAAACTACAACGCTTTTAAAAATGTTATGTAAAACGGTTAATTGTTAACTACTAGAATACAACTGAGAAGCAAACTCTCCTGGTTAATAGTAGAACCTTCACTTCCTTTTCACGAGGAAACACCTGTATTCCATAAGCCTTATTAAAACTTAGAAGTATACCGGGGGTATTATCTTTGAAGTACTGACCTTTTTTTAGGATGAAACAAAGTTTAAGTTTTTGTGTAGTGTTAATAATATGGATAGGGAATACTGTAAATCACCTCTGAAATAAACATAAACACTGTCTCCAAAGAAATATAGAAGCTACTTATATATATAAAAAAACAGTAACATCAGGGGTTAAGGGGTTTTTGTTTAGTCTGAGGTAAGTGGATGAGGGATTGAAAAAATATGACTGTCTGGTCACATTATCATGTTGCTGAAAACAAAATTCATACCCTAAACAAGTATAGGTATTATGTTTTATTAATGTGATTTAGAATATATCTTGCTTTGGATCTCTAAAAAAACCTAATACAATAATACATGTAGTGCTAATCAAGTCCATCTTTGGTTTGAAAAACAATGTGATTGAGATATAGACCATTTCAGAGAAGAACACTAACCAACTTAAACACATGACTGTAGCTAATACAATCATTGACCCTCAAACACAGTTAATTTGTCCAACTCACAAAGAAGTAATAAATACACTTCAGAGGTGATAAATAAACCTTCTGATCATAAATAATTTAGATGCAACCTTCTGGCTCGCATGCATGACAAAAGCAAATTTGTTGTTGTTTAATACAGAAAGATTGATTGATTTGTGCCCTCTCAGAAGAGTCCTTGACGACAATTTTACTGTCTTCATTTACTATGTGTGTTCAGCAAATCCTACAATAAAGACAAACAAAAGGAAAACTAAAACACTGTTTAAAAAATAACAACAACGCTTAGGAGCCTAAACGGAGGACAAAAAATGTCAGTAGGTGTTTTCCCATTGATGCAACAATTATTTATAGTTTATGTAAGGGAAAAGTACAAAAATTATTCGAGTCTCTTCAGTGCCTTCGAATACAAGCTGCGAGGAGTGACATGAGGCGATTGTATTCACTGGATATGTAATTTAGTAGTTTAATTATGAGCCAAATTAACATACTGCTTTACGAACAATCACAGGGTTAATCTAGGATATTACTTGAGCGAAACAGTTCTCAACACAAACTAGTCTGCCGATTGGAACTTTACACACCGTGTGCGTACACTTGCTCGGCGCCAGCTCCCAATGTAGTTAGTTTCAGCCATTTTCAATCGAAATTTATGGCTGAAAAATACCAGCATTCAGTCTGTAACTATGCCTATGCCACAATTCCATCCTTAAAACATCTTTCAATCGTAGTTAAGAACAGAAACAAGAAGAAACCTTCATAACAAAGGCGTCCCAAAACAGTCGCCAAGTGTACTAAATATGGCTCTGCTAAAGTCAATTTTTGGGACGCAGTTTTCTCAAAGACAAGGACAAATAACAAATAACAACAACAAGAAGTGCCTACCTCGAAGGTTCAAGTGTGGCTTTGAAGGATCGCCATCGCCGTAAGACAACAAACCAAGGGAATAACGCACACCAAAAATTAAACTACCACTAAAAAATCCGAAAAAGAACAACATGCAGGCAAAGAAACCCTACATTTCGACTGGTTTGCGCCACATTTTCGCCATCGTTTCGTCACAAATTTCCACTATGATGGAACCATCTAACGCCATCTTGGAGCACGAACCAACCAATCGGCGATAAGAAATCAGCCCACGTGACATAAGTTTCCTATCCAGTCTTTCTATTATCCATGAGGAAACTGATTGCACATCAATAATGTGATCAATTGACAGCTGTCAAAACAAGGTATCCGCTTACCAGTATCACCTGCCCGTATCGCGGCCTCAGGTGTCGACCCATCGAGGTCGAGTACTTTTTTGAAGTTATCCGCTGACAAGTTACTGGTTTTCAGATTATCTCAGCCTCAAGTTTATTATTTTTTTAAATTTATATGAAATATGCTGTGTTTATATCATGATGGCCCCGCACTATTAAGAGTTTGATTTCAAACTAACCATGGACGCGAAAATTCAGTAAGTTATTTAACAATACAGGCGAGGAAGACCTTTTCTTACCTAGGTCACGCTCTACGCCCAATTTTTATGCTCTGATTGGTCAAAATTTGACAGGTGAGTTCATGCGGAAAATTTACGCAGCATCTTGAAACTTGTTTACTTTGACAGCTGAAGCTGACAGAGTTTTGTGTAAACTTGTGATGTTTTTAACTGTCTTTTTCCACTGGATGTACAAAATGAAATACAGCTGCTATCAAGTCTGTTATTCATGGCTAGTTTGTTCATTGGTTTTTTGGTTGAGAGATGCGTCGCTTGTCAAAGTCGGAAATCCGATTTCGGATGGCATCGTTTTCGTTTTTCGCCTTGCTTGATGCGTATTAAAGAGGATACAAAATTCTCAAGCGACTCTCGCGTTACTTTATAGCTTTTACGAACCGCATCTCGAAAGGTAAGCCTGAGTAATGATTGCATTTGAAGTTTTTTTTTTATATCTAATTTCATGTAGTCGAGCACAATTTATGCGGCAAGTTTATGCACGTTTCACTGACGTTTGTAAGATTTGAGACAATGAACCGACCTAATATCAGGTTTGATATAAGCTTACAGGACTTAAAAGAGCCTTTAGATATATTTTCTCACCGCAAATAGAAGAACACGTTCCGAAGAATATTTCGTTATAAATTTGGCTGTACAAAGAAAACTTTGAGCGATTTTCTTGCCTCGAGTTCATCTTTGAGAAAAGCAAACACCGCAAGGCCGGCTTAAAACATAAAGTTAAGCTTTAAGACTCAGGATTTTTCGAAACGCTTTAATACTTATCTTCGTGAATGAAAATTGTTGTGTCTGTAAATGTTTAACCGAATTATATTTGTTTTAGTGATTGTTAGTAGTCTCTCTTGCAATTTAAATCGCTGTGCTGTTTGTTTTCAGTCGTTCATGAACATCGCTTGCAGGAGTTATCTTTTTGCCGCGCGTATCAAACGCTTTTCAAGATTACACATCGTTATAAAACCCTTAAATAAAAAAAAACAATAAATTATTTATGTTGAAGCACAACTCTTTTAATGTTCACTGCGCTCGAGGTTTGTATGATAAATAGTACGGTTTCACCTCAGATGTGATGTGTAAAAAGTATAAAAGGTTGGTTTACATATCCCCGGATTTGTTGGCAAGATTTTATAAAGTAAACTTGTCGAAAGCAAAAAATTCGGCCTGATTTGTTTTCCAAGAATTTGTTTTCCAGGTATAATTCACTGTGATCAAGAACCATTACGGCTCTTGAATGTGATCGAAGATGATTGCTATGTTTTGTTTTGTTTTTGTTTTTATTTTTTTACTCCATCCTTTAATACATTAGTTGTACAATAATAATACATTAATTGTACAGTAATACAGTAATTGTATTCAATAATACAATAGTTGCTTAACCTACGTGCACATAATAATAATAATAATAATAATAATAATAATAAAAGAAGAAAATTAGAATGGAGAAGGGCACATTATAGTGAACTAATGGCCCTTTAACAAGATTGACTTTATTCTTTTGTAGTTTTGTTTTTCACAAAAAAAAAACACACACACACACACACACAATGCTTTACTCGAATCTAAAAATATTGATACAGCATAATCTCCTTGATCTAGACACGTAGAGATTTCTTCAATGAGATCAACAAGACAGTCCACAGTGGTACTGCCTGGCTTAATTAAACCCATATTGAGTATGAGTAATCATATTTTCAGACAAAAAATAAGATATAAGTTGATTATAAATACATTTTTCAAAAACTTTACTTAATACTGGAAGAACTGATATTGGTCTATAATTATCGCACAGTCACGGAACGTGATCCCTGTTTAAAGATAGGAATCACTTTAGCGATTTTTAGATCATCAGGAAAAGTTCTTTGCTTGATGGACAGATTAATTATATACGTTATATACGTTATAGGCCAACTCGATGTAAGATGTTTCACTCTAAAATCACTTAGCCTTTCCCATATGAATTTCCCCTTAAGTTAACTGATTTGTGGATTACAAGTTTATTGTTTGATTTATTATAAATAATAAATTTATTAATGGGAGCTTCGCTTTTAGCCCTGGCTAAATCTATATATTATGTAAATTAAGGCTTGAAAAACCACTGCAAAATCCGTGAACGATCAAATGAATGTAGCGCAACGTTGGATCAAATAAGATCAGTCGAAATAGATAAAAATAGAAATGACTGCTGAAAAGACTGATCAAACAACGTGTAAAAAGGATAAGATATTCGTGTTTTTTCCTATGAATAAACCTGATGAAGACTGGTATTGGCCATTCGAAATATTGTATACCTTAGCCTTTTTCACGTTGTTTGATCAGTCTTTCAAGAAGTCATTTTGAATTTAATTCTATTTTTATGTAGCTTTATCTAATCTATCTAGTCATAATCACGGCTTTTGCTGGTCTGCTAAAAGTCCACCTCTCGTAGTCCCTACCTCAGCGAGCGACCGAGCAAACGACGAAGTCGCGAGGTCGACCTTTAAATTGGCATAACCAATCAGGAAAAAAATTAAAAGGACTCTTAGAAAGTCATGATCTGTTAGATTTATCATAAAATTTGACTTAAGAGTAAAAAAAGGACAAAGGCAAATAGAATTAAAAAGGTTCTTTTGGGATATTTTATTATACATGGCATTTTCGTACATTTCACAAAACAGCATTTTCACTCTCAAATTTAAATTCATCGAGCGCGGAAATTTTTAACCCAAAGCTGTTATCCTTTTTTTCTTGGAATCACCTGCATACAATAAATTGTACAAGACAAAGGCATCAATTGTTGCAATCACCTGCAACAGCAAGGAGCGTGTGCATCACATGATTATTACATCAACGAATCCGATCACGATGTGTGTGTGTGTCACGGCCGACATTTCAATGTAATCTTTAGAACGGAACTCAGTTTTATCAGAGTTAACATTTCAGCATTTTGAATGTGATTTCAAAACAATGTGTTTAAGATCGCAGATATCGGAGCGTTTATTCAGCCGTGTTACAATTTGTTATACCGAGATTAGTTAGCGGTAAGAAGTTCCGATCGCAATTAACCTTAGACGGGAAAACGAAAGCTGATTAAACAATAGTTTCTTGAAGTTTCCATCTCTTATGAACTTCGTGTAAACACAACCTAGAATCAGGATTAATTAGTCATATTCCGCGTAATAATCTAGTAAGAGTAACTGTAGTGTTCTCAGCTGCTTTACCGTCCTTTGTAAGACCCCGTTTTTTACTAGGACAGTATTACAGTAGTTTTTTTTTTATTTTGCTGTGAATGTAATTTTACATGAAAGAACTGCCGAACATAACATATGAACAGTGTTAGGCTATCCAGACCACATATAAGCAAGCTTGTACACTACAATTTGAATTACCTCAGTCAGTGAATTACCCCTACTGCGGATTACCTCTTTAAGTTACCTCAGTGAATTACCTCCAGTTAAGGCTCATATCTATGTTGAAGTACTTGAGTTGACTACGAGTTAACTACGTGAGAAGATTAAAAATATTTGCAGTTCCAGTTCTGTCGAAGATTATTTTGCTTTGCTCTACCGAGGCGAGTTACTAACGACCCTGTAACTCTGGCATTGTTTGTAACGATGGTCACGCAGCCCAGCGAAATGTCCTACCGAGCTTTAGGCCCATTCAGTCCTTAATCAGAACCTTTATTACCCGTCTATTTATTCAGACAACGCCGTTCATTTTGTGAGAGTTAAAGACAAAAGCCACACTAAAAACCAGACATCACAAATGACTAGCCTACCTTATTTATTTTTGCCAACAGCCACCCTGTAGGCGTTTTAACTTTCGTTGCAGCTAACACCTCGGCAAAGACTTCCACCAACTGTTGGGTGAGCCGTCTTATAGATTATAGGTTTATAGATTTTGGTCCTATTTAGAAAACAAAGAATACAGACTGCTTTAAAACAATTCTGTATTATTTTCTCTTGGTATCAGTTAACTTAGAAAACCCTCAAAGGAAAACCAGTACTATCTTCCGAGAACTCTGCTGTTTTATCTCTTTAGGAATTTTAAAACACCAAAAAACACTTTTCCATATCGTAATAGGTTACTAGCATCAGTAGGGATAATATAAAGAGCACATAAAATCGAAAGCCGAAAATATGAACAAGTTCTCAAAGAAATCACATGTTCATCGACAAAACGCTCAGTTACGTAAACGAATTTTGGAGTATACAATAAGAACGCTCCGAGTTGAACTTCTCTCCGATGGGAAAAGTCGCAGAAACAAGCAACTCAAAATTTTGTACATTTAAATAGGTGACTTGACTTTGCAGAAAGGCATTTGGAAAGTTGTAGTGAGGAACCGGCCGCGATGAAACAAGTTATGGCTTCTCGAAGTTCGCGAACCTTTAAGGCCCAATTTACGAACTTGAAAGAACGGGTCCAGTTTTTCATTTATGACAGCAAAGTGACTCTTCGGAGAAGAACATTTTATATTAAGATACAGATAACTGATTCGGTGACTTGAAAAGGACCCCGTAACCATTATAATTGCAAAATCCACCCAGTGCAGTGTGTAGGAGCTTTACTTTAAAGAGCTGTCCAATACCGTTAGACTTCTACATTTATTATAATTATATCAACTAGAATTAAAAATTGAGACTATAAGGAATTCCATATAGAAAGTTTAGGCTTTTTTACTTTTTCTTGGAATCGCTTATACACTGTATGACAAAAGAAATACATTTTCTACGAAAAGGGTAAATTGTACCAAAAACGAATTATACTGCTGTTTTTCAACTCAGTGACTGCGAGCAGAGGTTTCTCAGCATTTAGCGTTTCTGAGAAACCTCTGCTTGCTGGTGAGAAAAAAAACAAAAGCGTCTCCCACCCCTGTGAACTAATTAATCTCTTTTATTTGAAATTCTGCGAAAAAAAAAATTTTTTGTCTCCTGCAGGGCCTTCTTGTCACTTGGTTGAAAAGCACAAAGTACTCCAGCACCTGTCAATCATATGATTATCGTCCAACAGCTGGCTAGAATTTGAGGAGATAGTGTGCTTGCCAACAACGATTGTCGTTATTTGCTTTCATCGACAGTTCGGCACAGTTACCAACTCTTCGAACTCTCAGGTGAGCTATAAAATTTTTCTCTCTTGCTGCAAGTAGTTATTTCCACTTCAAGTTGAGCGGCACCAAAAGATCTGGCTTGTTTTCGGGCTTTAGATGATTTTCTAGCATTTTGCTCTCTGATCGAACTGAGAAAACCACGTTCACGTCATTTTTGCATAAGTTAACTTTCTATACCCTAAGCGCAAAGCAGATGTATCTAGAACTCTTCCCAAAAGGAGTTTCGATCTGACAAGCGGTTTTATATACCACGAGTAATGGATAGTACTGATAAGCCATCGAAGACACCTGTGTCTTCACTGGCAACTATTTCAGGGAATAGTGTGTTTGCCAACTACTAAACATAACGTTTTTTCTCTTTCCGTTGGAAGTTCACTCTTCTGTGACCAACTCCACGAGCAGTGAGATATTAAAAATTCTTGTCTACAGCTTCCGCTTCGGGAGAAGCAACTCCGCTTTTGTTTACCATCCTCCCTGTTAACTTTCTAAGCCATCAATTGAAAGCGAAAGCAGCCGTGCTGTATTTTTCAGTCTGATTAAGCACAATCTTTCAGCCACGGATATTATCATCCGATATACCCTCACTGAGCCAGGAAGGGGTTTACATACTTAATAATCGTCAGTCAGATTAACTGTAAAAAATCTCTAACCGAACATATTGGAGGAGAAAAATGCAAAAACAAGGGGCCAGCGCGATAACTAAAGAGAATCCAACCATATCTCAGTACCTGCTGCTGCGCAGTTCATGGATTTACATTATTTTGTTGACTGATGGCCAAACCTGGCTTTGTTGGGAATGATTGTGGTTGAGGTGGTGACTGAAAGAAAAAGGGTAGAAGAAGTAATGAGGCCCAGCTGTAAGAACAGCCAGATTAAATCGGAATTTACTTGAGTTATAAATCGCCGGCCATGTAATAATAATAATTTATTATGAGTAAGCTTAATTAACGAGCCATCTATCTTTTTTAAAAGCGCAAAATTTCAACGATTCACCACTGTGTCCTTACTGTAAAGTAATTATAATACCATAGACTTTAAGAACTATCACCGCTTCAAATAGCATCATTGAACTTGTTCATGAAGAAAATTTTCCCTTATGTGTATATAAACTTAATTTATTTAGTTGTGAGGGCATAAGAAACTGAAGGTATCCGTATTGCCCAGGCGGTGTGCGTCACGACCCACAAAGGTTCATGGGTAAAACTGTTTATGTGCCTCATTTCAATCGTGACACGGTCGAGTTCGCATCTCGTGAGGGACATGGATCAAAACCCGGGATCAAAATTCTGCTTCCTTTTCTGAAAAACATTACGGAGGAGAGCGATTTGGAGAATTTTCAAAATCTCATACTGGCCTTAGATGCTTGCTATTGGCTTCATATGGTAATTTCCATAAGTTTATCGTGATTCGGAGACGATCGAAGGTGCGATTTTAGCCGATTTTAGGCGGCGATTTCCTGCTTCTCAGAAGATTTTAGGTACTGTTTAGTGCTGTGCTTGTACGTATATTTCTATCTCAGAAGAGTGAAAGAGATCTGTAGTTCATACCTGGATTTGCTTAAATAAAATATTCGTCCATTTGAAAGTAACGTTTGATGGACTTTATTAACCGGACAAGGAGGGGGAGCGCAAACAAATGCTAACAAAGAGCAAGGTGAGAAATTTTGCATCGTCTCTCATAACAATTTTATTTTCATCGACAATTTTATATTATTTTGCAAACAGTGACTGTTTGTAATCCTTATGAGCAAATAAATCTTCTATAGGCAAGGGAAAAACAGACCAAAAGTAGCGCTCGAACAGCTACAGCACAATGGGAATTTCACCGAAGCTACGGCCGCAGAAATAAACCACAATCTTGTCTGTACGTTCATTAAAGTGAGTGCAGTGTATCGATTTTGTTATAAACCTAACCTCACAGTTTTAAAATCCTGTATGATGATGTCTAGATCTTCGATAATGGTCTTGTGTTTTGGTAGAGATTTATTCATTCGCGTTAGTTTACATGAAGATTTGCATACACATCGCACACACTGCATACAAATTATTTTAAAGACACGCTTTCAGTTTCCGCACTGGGTTATGAAAAATGTTTTTTTTCCAAAGTTTATCACAATATTCAAACTTATTTACCTTTACTGGTTTAAAATGAAACAAGCCCTGGCTGGATTTTGCGTTACTCGCTTCACGTCGGCTTTCGCTTCGGCAAGCTAAGTTTCTCAGCCCGTTTCCCGGGAGTTGTGCTATTTGGCTGAGAGAATGTCTTCATTCGAAGGCAGTTTCAACGCCTCATAACGGGGAAACTAAAAGGGGTAGACCCGGGTAGACCCCAAAATTTACAAAGAAGAAAGGTTGAAGTAACAAGTTCACCGAAATAATCCGATAAAACCGCTAACAGTAACCAGCAATGAATCCAAGAAGAGCGGCGAAAATAACACTCAAATCATCATGGCGGCTTGCACATGACCGAGCAATTCAAACTTGTCACAAATGCTCAAGAAAGCAAAATATTTAAAACTAACGCAACTGCTAACAAGATTAAGTGTTCCAACAACTTTCCACGGCGGTATGGTGTTGAAATTACCTACACAAACTTGGAATAAGGCGAAAATTTCACCACATATGCCTCTGAAAACAACTCTTTCCAAGCGCGAAAATCACTCTAAAAATGACGCATTCTGATTGGTCGAATCTCGTGACGCACACCGCCTGCGTATTGCCCATCGTGTTTTCGCAAAACGGCGGCGGGAGGGATAATATCTCGTTACCCAAAGTGCGTGCTGCTGAGAACCAGTCGGCAGAAAATAAACACTAGCCTCATTGTTCTGGCAAAAATTGAGACGCATTTATTACAACTTGATGACAAGTATAGACCGGTAATCGCATCTGTATAGGGGAAATTAAAAATCAAATCCGTGACATAAGAAAAGGATTATAACGTCTCGCTCGGATACTGCTTGACGTGCTCCAAAAGTCCCATACAATTTGCTGTAACAACGTTACAGTAAATTGTATGAGACTCTCCAGGAACTTACAGTTCAGGCGATTTGTGTCCCCTCATGTGATTGGAGAAGATTGTAGCAAGAGTTATTCGAAAGCGAAAGAGGTCCGGTCGTTTGCGTTGTGTGTAGACGAAGCGATTCGGAAAGCCATATATAGATTGTCAACAAGGGGAAGCGAAACGCAGTCAGGACCGTGGTTTCGTAACAGACTGTAACCGTTGTGAATAGGCATCATTATCATTGTTCTTCTTGCCGTTTTGTTTGGAAGACTAGGTGTTTTTATACCTGTTTCTGTATTGCATGTTATTGTTTTTCATGTAATAATTTATGTTGCGATCTTGTACATGAATTATCCTCGGTATGTGCATTTTCAGCAAGTTTTGTAAGGGAGTTACTGATGTTAGTTACGTTGCTAGAGGAGGTGTGGAAGGAACTGTACGTAATGAAGGTGTTGTTGTGGAGGAAAAAAGGAAGTGGAACTCATGAGATCTCGTCGTACTCAATTTATTTATGACAGAAATTATAATCGAATTGGATTACAGCCACGAGGTCATGCACCTAGCAGATTTCCGGTGAAGAAATTAAGATGTCTGTAACATAAAAGGAGAAAAGTAACGGAAGGTTGTACGGAAGGGTATATGGAAAAATATCGTTTCTTACTATTCCTCGACATTCACAATAAATCCACAACCACGACGCCGAAGTTTACGTTCCATAGCGTCTTGTCCCTAAAGGTTTCCAAGAAAAAGGTTGTAATGGGAAAAAAGATCGTTGTACTGTGTTTGGATTAGATAATAATCGCCTTTTTCCCGAGAAATATCAGTGAAGTTTTCTTTTTGCCCGAATAGTGACCGTAAATACTGAGCGAGTGACCCCTGGGCATCCTATAATACTCCTTAGATCTAATTAATTCGGGCGCCATATCGGTAAAAAGGTCTATTGAGAAAGCTCGAACACGAAATTATAACTTACTGAAACTGGGGAGAGCCTTTTACTTTCACGTTTTTCCCCACTATCTGAGAGCCTCGAGCAGGCTATGACGTCCGCGTCCTCGTTGCTAATAAGCTCGCTAATGTCAAGATATCAAGTTGGCGGATAAATAAACAAGTAGGTGGGGAATCTAACAGCTATGGATTTCTTTTGGTTCTATTTTTCTTCTGTTTTCCTATGCGACTAGCCGGGGCCACATTCATAATAGCCGGCTCTAAATGACAACCCTGTCTAGGTTTCATACATGTGGTTATTGCTCATACAGATCTGTTTAAAGAACAATTTCATGGTGTTAGTGTTGTTTCGCTACCCCCGTGAAAGAGTTGAGGGATTTATTTTCATGAGCAATTAAGATGAAAGGTTATGAAAGGTCATGGTCATGAAAATTTCCCAATTTTTTTTTTCACATGCCCTCCGCCCCCCCCCCCCCCCCCCCACCCCCCCAACACACACACAAAAAACTCTCTCCCAGATTTTAGCTTTTTCGGTTTTCTCTGTTATTCCTTACTTCACGAGATTGTGCTTGCTATGAAGACAATATTTACAATTTCTAACTGACTACAGAGAGCTGTTTATCACAAAGCTCAAATCAAAAGAAAGAGAAGTCAATTTCGGATCTCCAAGTGATAGCTCGCCCGGAGCGTGTGGCATTTGGCATCTTCTTCATCTGAATCGCAGATTATGCAAGAATGACATCAATTGAGTTATCTCCCCCAGAGTTAATGCCATCACTGTCATACTCACCATTGTCTCTTTCATCCGTTTTACCGCTTTCAGCACTTGCCCTGTTGTCATTATGTGTAAATGTCCTGGCATTTCTCAGTGTTGGTTGGCCAGCTTTGAGAGGACTCGTCTGCTGCAAGCAATGTCTTTCAATTACCTTTACTTACTCACTCTTGCTGCTCTTCAAATGCTGCTTCAGCCCGTGGTGGTTTAATTATTTGCTTAGTTCTAGAACACATGGCTTTTTAATCTTGGTTAAATCCTCGCATAGCTCAGTCCTAGGATAATCCTCACATGATTTATCTTTTGCTTCCCTACTTTTCCTTACCTTTTCTTCTGCTCTCTTTTTCCTTTTAAATTCCAGCACTTCAAGATGTTAAAGATAATCCAATTGACACTGTAAATCTATTTGCAAACAGAGCAAGGGTTGTCGGGTTGGATAAAACCAACCTGCTACTTCCATGGTCTTTATTTGCTTGGACCCTTGGCTGCCAGTCATCTGGATCACGCCCTTCTCTTGGGGTTTGCTGGTGGAGAGGTAGTGGTATTCCGACAGGCACGAATTGTCAGGAACTGGTTTAGGGAATCTTTTTATTGGTGTTCCTGTCCATTCACAACAAAAAGAACAAATCTTTCGTACTTTTTCTTGACAGGACAACTTTAGAAAATCTCTGTAGTTCTCCCCCTCCTCATAGAGTTCATTTGTAAACTTTTCAATCGGTACGAAGTAACAGTGGCCTGGAACAGAGTCTTTCCTTGCTTCTGCATTGTGATACTGAACCAAGTACGAAGTGTTGTTATAAAACAACTTACAAGCAAAAGAAGCTACCTTTCTAAGTCGGCGGATGGCTGTTCAAAAAGGGCGAGCGACTTTTCCACGCCATGGTACCAGCTGAAGCTTAGTGATGGAGAAGACTGAACTTGTCCATCAAAGAGCACAGAGGAATGGTGGAAAAGTTGGAAGTTATATTGAAAAATGTGAAGGAATACGATTTCAAACTCTTTCAGTCCAATAGGCTTGCTTTAAAAGAGGGCGAAGAAATTGTCCTCAGTAAAACATATCAAATGTATAGAAGATAAGTTGACGAAGGTCACGCAGGACATGGAAGCACTGGAAAATAAGAAGAGAAGTTATGATGGCATATTCAAGGCCACAGACAAAGAGCACTTCAACAAAAGGAGAAGGAAAAAAGAAAATCGCAGAAATTCAAATGAAAGAAAGAGGACGCGTACTGAAACCAACGTCCAACGAGTTTATGGAATCTGTGTTGAAAACCCGTTAGGAAATGATCTTCCACAAAGCCTTGTGTAGCCTTCTAGCCTGGTAGTCCCCGAAGAGTGTATCAAAGTTGAGGATGTTGCCACATCGTTATTTGCTATAAATCGCTCAGCTCTTTGAAGGGAATTATTCCAGCAATTCTGAAATAAGCGAAGTCACCACCAACCTTTAGCAAGAAGTCAGACTGGGATACTATGTTTACACCTTCATGTGCACTAAGAAGAGTACACTCTTACTGAAAGCATTTCTAAAACTGACTCCCACAGCAGCACCAGCGGCGAAGAAGAGTTCGACGACAGAATGCCGGTGAAAGTTGTATTAGACTACAACGAAACCTAAAAAAAAGTCTTTTATAATAGTTTAAAGTTCATTTTAGTAGCTACAAATATTTTTTGTCGTCAAACGTTATTTTAAAGCGGAAGGGAAGTTGGTCATAAATTTGTATCCTTTCTACTATGTTTGTTCTAGAGCGATCTTTTTAATATTAAAACATTATGCCATTTCAAAGTATTGCTAAAATATATCACGTGACCTCTCCCTTTTCCTTTATTATTTTGGGGATGCCCCCGCCCACCGAAAGCCGCTTTTGTTTTTGTGATATTGCCCTCACCTTTACTAGGCGGAGTATGGTCCTGATCAAAATTGTATTATACTGATTTATAGAAAATTGATATTTCATTATGTATTAACTTCAACATAGGAATTGATTTTTTCTCCGGTTTATAAACCTGTTTTATGCTGAATTTAGTGATTTCTATTTCAAACAGTTTGGTAACGTCCATTAAATGGACTTTGAGCAATTTTTACTCCAAGTCAATCCTGTCTCCGTGTTCGTTTTTTTCGTAGTAACAAGCGCGGGAAATGCATCCTAATGACAAAAAGCCAATAACTCTTATTACCGGAAAAAAACACATGAAAGACAGATTTGGCAATTTTTTAATCATTTTCACTCTCAGTTTATGTAAGGGTATGATTGCGTCCTAAATACTTAAGCTCTGTATTGTCCCGAATAACAAACTTATCACTACTGGGCAAATACTTAAGCAAAAGAACCCAGATTCCCTTTCCATCATTCATTCATTTCTTTTGCCATTAACCAGAAATACAACAACAATATACAGAAATACATTAAAGATAATATACAATATCCCAACTAAATTATTTAGAAGATCAAATGGGAGTAAAGGCAAGGAAGCCTATAAAGAAGCCGAGGGCTTATAAACTGTAGGCTTCCTAGAACTATAGGGTAAACCATTCAAGTCAACGGTACTGAATGAAAATTTGGATTAATTTAAAAAATAAATAAATAAATCGAACCACCCATCGAACGTTAAACTCAGCACAATTTTAGGACGTTCGTTATTAGCAATCAGTGTCATAATCGTACGCAATATTACAGTTTATATAATGATGTCATTGGCATCTCATGTAAGTCTTTGCCAGGTGTCATCAGCCAAGCATAGTTCTGGGCTGTCTGAACCTTCATGACATGGCTATATTCTTCTATAATTGCAGACTGAAAAAGCATGGCATCATTGACTGGAATCCTACTTGACGTCTCCGGTTCCATGCGTTGTAGCATTGGAAAGGGTACTGATGAAGAAGGAGGACCATGGGCTCGTTCGATCTTTGAAGTTATTGATAACCTTATCAAATACGATATTTCCTCTGATAACCATGTATTTGCAATAGGATTTGGGGCTAAATGTGGTGAGGAAGTATTTGATATCATAGGAACTCTAAAACAGATTGCCAAGAGACAAGATAATGTTGCTGAAGGGCCTGCCACAAATGAACACATAAACCAGATTTTCGATATATTGGAGGGGGCCGGCGCACGTACAGTCCGCAAATGGGCGGCAGTAGAAGTCGTCAGCGAAGCATTAACGGATAATTTGGCTGTCGTCTTTCGAAACAAATTAACATCTGACCAGCCTTTTCTTAAGGTGTTCGTTGAAAAGTGTCTACCACCTGCTTGTCGTGACTGGCCTGAATACAGCACAGAGCTAGATCCACAACAGATCACCCCTACACAAGCATTGGGAGCTTTAAAGAACCTAGCAATAAACTTTGGGTTAAAAGCGGGGAAAAGTGCGTATGCATCGTTGGCAACCACTTTTAGGACGGCTACGGTAGCAGAGGTCAATCAAGTAGTGGAAAAAGCCAAAGTCTATTTGCTGAAAAAAGTAGATCGTAATTCCATTTTCAATGTTCAAGATGCCTCAGATGTTGTGCATGGATGCGTCGATGGAAAAAAACTCACTAAAGAAAGGAGTCGAGAATTATTGCAGAGAATCGAACCTTACATTTACGGCAAAACGCCTTTTTTTCGAGCGATTGGAGAGGCAATAGCACTTTTTCATAATCCAAAGTTTTCAAGTCACAAAAAACTCCTGTTCATCTTGTCAGACGGAATCCCAACAGATTTAGTGACTATTGGCCCTGCAGAGATAGATCGCGTGATCTCTAGATTTGCCGAAGCAGATGTGACCGTAGTGAGCTGCTATATCACTGACTCCACACGGATTGAACCCAAACGACTGTTCAGCCAAGAGAAACCTGACTGGGATCTGGCTGCAAAAATCATGCTCGTATTGAGTTCCAAAATTCCAACACAATCCCTACCACGCACAATGTTTGTTAAACGTGATTGGACTATCGATCACACCAACAATGAAACACACTTGTTCTTGCAGTTAAATCATCCAGACAACGTGCGAGAGATCTGCGAGGTGGCTCGAAATGTCGTTTGCTGTCAAGACGCGCTATCCGACCTTCTTGCATCAGTCGCTTTAGACCTCCATATCAACCAAGATGTGAAGTGTTATAAAGCAAAAGGGAGACTAGGGGCAAACTGCAGTGTGAATGCAGCTGCTACAGTACTTCATTTGTCCATGAAAAGAATTCTTGGACGAGAAGGCGGATATCCAAATGTCTACAAAATAAAAGAAGAAATTATGAATCGCTTTGAAAGTGACCATGACCGAGAAAATACCATCCATGTGCTAAAGGAGATGTGCCCCAACTACCGCCTTCATTGCCAGGAAGTCGACTTCAAGGGAGCCATGAAAGCAGTCACTTTAAGTCGGCCAGTGGTGGCAACATTTAGGCTCACTGACAATGAGTGGGATAGTTTTGAAGAATTCTTTAAAAGAAACCCAAAAGGCATTTTGACGAAGGAACAGATCAATATAACAGCCCGTCCTCCGAGAACTCCTGACTATGGCCATGCAGTTGTGTTAACCAGCTTCGACAGCGAGTGTTTACGACTGCTGAATTCTTGGGGAGAAGACTGGGCGGACATGGGATTTTTTAGAGTGCAGAACGCAAACGTCCTTAGATTAAAATTCATCGACGTTTACTGGACAGAAGAAGATTTGACAAAAGAAGAAAAACGCTGCTACGAGGAACATGGATCCAACGTTGTCAGGAAATTAATGAATTCATTGACGAGCCTTCGACAAGCTAAATACAAGTGCCACAAATGCAGTGAGTGGTCGCCGGTTATGGAGTTTACCGGAACCCTGTCACACGCAAAGTGTCCTAAATGTGGCGATGTGTTTTCTGCAAAGAATGCCCAGGAAGGGAACATTTTGGCTCTAAACATTTATCTCACTTCTTTAAGCAGATGAGTTACCTGTCGTTACGTAATTCTAAGGATTTTTTAGAGTGCAGAAAGCAGACGTTCTTGGATTGCAATTCATCGACGTTTACAGGACAACCAAAGATTTGACAGAAGAAGAAAAATCCTATCACAAGAAACATGGATCCGAAGTTGCCAGAAAATCAATGAATGTATTTCCGAGTCTTACGCGAGCTGGATTTAAGTGTGCCAGATGCAGCGAGCTATCACCAGTGATGGCTTTTACCGGAAGTTTGTCATGCACAAAGTGCCCCAAATGTGGCGATGCGTTTTCTACAATAAATGCCCGGGAAGGGAACTTTTTGGCTCTGAACATTTATCTTACTTCGTTGATCAGATGAGTAACTTGACGTTGAGTACTTCTATAATTGAAGATCCTTAAAAGGGGAAAAAATGACTCAACTATGCGCTTTTAACCATTATATAAAAAATCGAAAATAGTGTATAATCTGCATATCCTAGTTCTACAAGACTTCTAAGCCCTGTCGTTTTGATTTAGCAATGTAAGGTGTGACCCATGTTCAGAAGATTTAGATATGATCGACGTTAGTTTCTGGGGGACTGGGTCGAGCTGTTGAACTGAATGGACGTTAAAAATCGAGCGCCGTATTTCTTTAGTAAACAAATGGCTTAAATAATTCGTCTGCTAGTCAAGGCACAATGAAAGAGAGCGAGGGGGACGATGAAGTGGGTCACAAACGAAACAGAACCACAACAGGCTCCCAAACAGACGAAGATTCTTCGAAACATTTGGCGGAAACGCTCGAAGAGATAAACTGCAAGCTGGATGTAGCTTTAGCTGCAATAGAATTAAAGAAAACGCTTTTGTCTCGTTGCTGATCGTCCAGCACCCATCATTCAAAGACGTGTGAAAGAGATAGATAATTGTCCTTGGCTGAACAAAGAGATCAAATCAGTCATGCGTCAGCGGGACTACTTTCATTCTATGGCTAGAAAGACTAATCATTCCGAGGACTGGGATAGTCATCGTTGCCATAGAAATCGTTTGTCGAACGCTATAAAAAAGGCAAAGGTGGCTTATAATAGGCGCCTTATTGAGAAGAGTGTCATTATTCGAGCGCGGGCTCGATGGCACGAACACGGTGAAAAAAGCACGAAGTATTTCCTTAATTTAGAAAAAAGAAACCATGATAAAAAACATGTTCGCAAACTTGCTATTAGTGGAGTTATAACAACGGATCCATTTGAAATTCTCGATGAACAAAAGCGTTTTTACCAAAATTTGTACAACAGTGAAAGAGGTGACGAGGACGAGGAGGACCTAAACCCAAACCTTTCATCTTTTTTTGGAAATTCAAATATTCCTCAATTATCTGAGGTGCAGATGTCATGCGAAGGAAGTATTTCCGTGGAAGAATGCTATAAAGTTCTAGATACCTTTCAAAGCAACAAAGCATCTGGGAAAAACGAATGAATTTTTGTAGACATTTTTGGCCAATAATAAGTACTAGCTTTCTGAAATGTGTAAATGAAACTTTTGTTTAAAGGAGAAATGTCATGTTTCCAAAAGCAAGCAATAATTACACTAATTGAAAAGAAAGGTAAAGATCTTTCCTCAATGAAAAACTGCAAATTGTAAAATAATTTCAATCTTTCACTGCAGCAATTAACACAAATTTTTCATCTCCTGCACACCGTGGCTCTTGCATTGAACCTTACGTCAGAGCTTTTCAGTATATAGTTCTTAATAGTATCCTCTATACCAATTTAAAACAGGTTACATTTCAAGCGATCTCTGCTCCTTTTGTACCGGGGCATCAGAGTCGCTGTATCATCTTTTTTATTTTTGTCCATTTTCAAAGACTTTTTGGTCCGATTTTGAATCTTTTTCGCCCCTACTCACAAACGAAAAAATATAATTATCACTGCAAGACATTATAGTAAGCTATAGCAGGAGTAGTGGCTATAAAAATTCCCTTCTCATCATCTACTTGATTATATGGTTCTCATTAGTAAAGTTTATCAGTGTGTTCTTAGAGTAAACAAGACATCGCCAAAGTTACATGGTTTTAAAAAAAATGATTGTGGCAAAATATGAAACTGAACGACTTATTTGCGTTGACAGTGAAACAACTGGCTTCTTTACAAGAAAATGGTTTATATCTCTTAAGAATTTTGTTTGAAATAGGTTTTCTTTTCTTCCTCCGATTGCTTGCTTAAATGTTATTCCTATTTGTCACAATGGTGTGACTAGTACTTAGATGTGATATAAAGTCATTGTTGTCTTAGTGATTAGTAGGAATTGTTTTAAGAACTACAGTTATTCATTTATTTATTTATTTTATTATTTATTTTTGTATTGTTAGTGTTCTTTTTGCCACGGTTGTTGTTTTCTCTGTCACTTCACGATGTGCGGCGGAATTTTATTATTTTTACATTTTGGAAAGTTTTAGAAAAATAAAGGCTGGCAAAATGATTAATTTCAGAGTTATATTCATTGCCATAGCCCATACACTAGAGAGTATACCTTTACATTTACACGATATTTACACACTCGTGGCTTTGTATCAGAGATTTCACTCGTTCCTAGCCTTCGCCGCAGACGTTATTCAACATCGATCTTAGCCAGAGTTTAGTTTAGTCTGTGACTCAGGCTAAATAGTTCGCTCAGCTCTAACACGTCATCGACAACTTTGCGTAAATACCGTGCATGCGCTTTTTCCACAACGTAGTTTACATTTATACCATATTCACCTCATTTCTTAATTATAATCAAGACGTTGATAATCAAGCTTTAATTACTATTTCGAGAGAAGCAACTTTAAAGAACAACTTGACCAAAGCATATATTGCTCTTCAGTTTATGCTAGTGTTTTTCGTGCGTTCTAATTGGCTGCTCAAACTCGGGATATCCAGTGCTAGTCCCCACCGAGCGAAGCTAAACTCGCGTAAGGCGTAGAACGGCTTTTCGGTTTGCTACCATTACAAACGATGAAATTTCACACATTAACTAAGAATATCTTTCCGACAATACCAATAAGGCGACGACATTTGGTTTGGCAGTTTTTAGTGGTAAAACTTTGTCTGTTTAACCTGAATTTATTCAACCAAGAAGATGCCACTGCATTTGTTTGGAAAGGATGTTTTAATGTTTCGCCTCGATCAGGCCTGTTAGCTCTTCAAGAAGGTTGAATGGCCCCGGATCGAATGGCATTCATGAAGAATTACACGAACAAGCAAATAAAACTCAAATGAACCGCTGCCTCATTTAACACCTTTTTCAAATATTGGCGGGAATATAAAAGATAGAGAATTATCCATGTGTGTAATGTCTGTCTCTGTCGAATAGTATTAAATAATGAATGCTTGCAACAAAAACAGCAACAACCTTATTTGTACCCTACATTGATTTACATGATACAAAAAAAATTAGATAAAAATATAGAGAGTACAGGCTACCCATAATAACCATTGAGGGCTAAAAAGATAGGGCAGCCTTACCTAAGTTATTAATAAATGATAATATTAAAGGGTCAAGTACCACACACCACACACTGCTACACAAAACATTCACAAAAAAACTAGTGGAAAAAGAAAGGCAGCAAAAGAAAGCTAAGTATACCAGTACTAAACAACGGAAAGCCAAAACTTGCACAAAGTTGTCTGATAATTTATATTCTGTTTCATCCACTGACAACAACAACAACAACAAAACTTTATTAATAAACAAATAAACTTACAGAAGTATTGCCCGCAGCTACAACCAGTCGCAAAAGTACTTGAGACACTGTACCGAATTTTGGCATGTAAATGGCTTGTCCATGATCTTGTGCTTGTGACCCCCTTCCACCCCTTATCAAAGTTGCTAGCAATACAAGACCATGCTCAAAACTTGGAGGAACAAATTTGAATGGAAGGGAGGAGGGAGGTCAGTATTATATTTCACAGACCTGTGACCAGGAGCGATTTGAAGCAAGAAAGGTCATTTTTTGGGGGGAGTGTCTCAACAGTTTTGCAACTGGTTGTAGCAAGGCTATTCGAGGCGGGACAATGCGTGCAAAATATAAAAATAGATACTAAGCCGCTATTGACATTATCATTCTCAGCAGAGGCCTGATTTAGCTCAGTGGCTAGGGCAAATTAAGAACAAGGTACTTGCCAGTCAAAGCCTCTAATAAACACTGCTGCTTACTGAAGGGGTTGTGTCAAAATAGCCCCCTCCCTACCCCACTAATTTTGGCCCCCAGACCTGATCCACCCACCCACTGTTAGGGCAGTCCCTGGGCTATCCAGCTAAACCAACCAAGACGCCAAGCTCCCTAACTTTTTTGGACAACGGACTGGCCTGGTGCCGGGTTGTGCCCAGCGCCAGGCAAAAACCTAGTGGCCACGTTTTAACGAAATCAGACGGAAATAATTATTGTTAAATAATATTATTATTACGGCCTCATATTTTGCGCGTTTTCTTGACTTGGTAAAATTACATAATAGTAGAATAATAAATAACAACATTGATCCTTCCTCAAGTGTGAAATATAAGTATGGCGATTTTTACACTGTACATGTATTCAAAGAGGAAAGGGATAATGTATAATTGTCACCTAGATACACAGCCTGGTGATCTGGGGCCATTCAAAGATGTTATTCAGTAACATCCACTGAAAGGTCCTTTTCCCCGCGGAGTAAGAAGAGGCTTGAAACATCAAAATATCCTTTAAACGGAGGCAGTGGTATCTTCTTGTTTGAAATGATTGGAATCAATTGAGGAATGATGGAAAAAGTGGGAACTGGGGACAAAACCTCCCAGTCCACCAAAAATCAAACAAGTCGGATATAGACGATCGAAGTACAGATGAATCACATATTAAACTTCGAGGCGAGCGTGACGTCATACGTTTACGAAATCCGACCGAAGATAAGAGGGCATTTCGATGGATGTTAACCAGTGCTGACCTCATTGGTTTGGGAAACCAATATGGCAGCCGTGACGTCATGTGAAAGCACTTTGTAGCCTGCGTTGCAGCTGGTCCATGCTTCGTGTAGACCATTAGTATACACTGTCGGCAACGCAGGCTATTTTAGTACGCTTAAGAAAATGCGGCAAAAGATAAAAAAGGGTCAGTTAAAAGGTTGTAAATTTGCTATATCAAGATATTTTCGTGTTAAAAAACCTGAAAACAGTGTTTTGCGGGTGAAATTTGAATTTCAAAATCAAAAGGTTTTATTCTGTTGACTCCTGTTTTTCTTGGAATAACTTGCATATATAAATTGTGGAAACATCAATTGTTTCAAGCACATGCTGATAATATTTTGCCAGCAATTCCACGTAACCGTTACTTACTTTCGTTGCCAAGGACACTCCGCTATAAGGAGTAGGACTTCCACAAACTGCACGGTAAGTTATTAGTTGTTATCCTAGACTAATAATTGCCATCTCGGAATTATTGAGAAAGGAGAGGAAAGAGACTCCGCTTCAGTGAACTTCTGTAACGGCAAGAAATTTTTTCTTGGTATCAGTTCAATTAGGAGACCCTAAAAGAAAACTCGGCAGTACTTTCTTCAACATTATTTTAAAGATGGTTCAATCTGATTAGGAAAATTAAAATCCCACAGACAATTTTCCATTTCGCAATGGGTTTCAAGCATCGGCATTATTGATAAAGAGGACATAATAGTGAAAGCGGAAACTGATATCAGTGAATGAGATTTTCCACTTGCAATTGTTTATCGAAGAAAACATAAGGCGACGGAATTAAGGATTATACCGGCAATCAAGCGCCTTTTAGTTTGGCATCTTGAAAGTGATGGGGAAAGTCGCAGGTAACACCGGAATTCTGTACATTACAAGTGACTTGTAAATTTCGAAAGTGAATTAGTAATAAGCCTGTTGCGATAAAAAATAAATGCTTCCCGAAAATCCCCATTCGATTAAGAAAAGAACGGCCCCAGCTTTTAGTTCATGACAGGAAAGAAAATCTGAAATTTAATTTCTAGATAACTTATTGAATAGCTTGAATATGGTATCGTGACCATTTGCAAGATCCTCGCCAGTGCATGTTAACGAACTTGACCTTTGGCTTAAATAAGTATTTTAGCCGTCTGATACCTTAAGACGTGTACAGTTACTAACAAGAATTAAAACTAAAAATGAAATCAAAATAAAATATATTTTCCACTCGAAAGTAAATTCATAGAAAACGTATTGCATAAGTTGTTATTTTTTTTCTTGGAATCGCCTATATTACACATAAATACATTTTCTAAGAAAGAACCATAATCAAATTTTACAATTGCCATGGCAACGATCCCCACGCCTCAGAGCCAAATGCATGTTATGAATGAAGATGTCGATCAGGGCATTAAAAGACGCTTAAGAGAAACCTAGGCACACGAAAGAGCACATCAAGAAGAATTCTAACAGGTATTTTGTCGAACAATTCAGAACTTGTAAACCTAAAGCCGAAATGAATGCCCTAAACTTTTCACTGCGTGGAGTTCTAGATACGATGAACAAGTACTACTCAAGATTGTGAGGGTAACTTATTACTTAATGGATAATAACACGGTAAACTGGTGAAAATGGGGAATAATTTCACCCGTCACCATCATATGAATGTCGTAGTGGCGGGAAACGTAGGTTAACAAATATTAGAAGGTTTATCATTTTGCAATCGGGAGAGGGCTTAATAACGATAGTAGTGCGAACTTTCTGGTGAAAAAAATATAAATGAAGCTTTCCGGGTGTCTCCTTTTAGAGCCGGGGAATACGCCAACAACTTTAAGTCAAATCTCGTCCTCAAATCTAAACGTCTCTAATCACTTATTCAGCGAGGAAAAGGGAATAGACGAAAGGATTGTAGAATTATTTAGTTGCGTATTTAAAGTGAACAAATCCTACTGGTATGACTGGCTTCAGAACAAAGAAACAATAAGTCGGCATGTACTTGACTGTTAAGTAGTATAGTTATTTAAGTAACAATGATGAAAACCAAAACTATCTTACTAAAAATTATATAAAGCCCCCTTCAAATATAGATCTTCAATGAATCTTTCTAATGTTATTTTACTAAACGTTCCATTCTTTGGGGTGCGTTCTCTTGAGCGTATTTGTTACAAATCTTTTGTACCGTGATTTTTCGACAACATAATTTCAAGCAGATCATATAGGCGAACATAAATGATTTCTGGGGTTTATTCCATTTATTCTTCCGAAATACTGTCAATCGAACACGCCTTTAGGGGCACCAGTGTCAACCTGTCCTCCAATGTCTATAATGAGACATTATATGGCTTTGTACAGTCTTTGTAGTCACAGTTTCGGCTTTTACTGGTCCGTTTAGACTTGCTACAAGTCAACCTCTCGTGGTTCTTTCGGTACGCGAGCGAAGCGAGCGTCAAAGAGGTCGCGCAAAGACCAAGCGAACTACAAAGTCGCGAGTTCTACCTTTAAAAAGGAATAACCAACCAGGGAAAAAAGGAATGTCGCTATGGTCTGTTAGACTTATCATAAGAAATGCTGGTTTCACTGTTACAAAATAAATACATTTTTTAGGAAGAGGGTAAATTTTGCAAAGCACCAATTATTGCTGTTTTCAGCTGACGTCAATAAGGCGGAAATCGAGCCTAGAAGGACACCCGGGTGGGAAAAACAAAAGCGTTTCCCACCACTGTGAACTAATCTCTTTATTTAAAATACTGAGAACAAACTCTATTTTTTTTGTCTCCCGCAGGGCCTTTGGGTCACTTGGTTGAAAACCACCAGTGTTCTCTAGCACCTGTCCGAGAATCCTATGATTGTCGTCCAATGGCTGGCTAGAATTTCAGGAGATAGTGTGCTTGCCAACAACGATTGTCGTTAACTTGCTTTTATAAGCAATTCAGCACTGTTACTAACTCTTCCAACTCTTTGGGTGAGCTATAAACATATTCTCTCTTGCGATGGATTGAAACAAGTAGTTATTTCCAGGTTGAGCAGATCAAAAGTATTTTTTTGCTCCCGCTTTCGCGGTACCATTTATGTACCTGACCATTTATCCTCTATGTTTACTCAGCGCAGTACGTCAGGCTATGTCTTAAAGGACTCTACGAACAAATTGAATGTCCCTTTACCAAAAACCAACTACCTAAAAAGGAGCTTTAGCCATAGAGGTGCAACTCTCTGGAACAGTCTGCCCTGCAATCTTAGGCAAGAGAAATCTCTAGATCGTTTTAAGCAATTGTTAAACTTTCATTTTAGTTAAATACACGGCATTCATGGAAAACAGGTATAGTTTAGTGTAATTTTGAGTAGTATTTTTAAGAGACTCTTTAGATATGTATTTATTATTATTAAATATTGTTATGTAGTTTATATTTCATAATTATGTAACAAAAACCTGATGAATTTTTACCGTGTCAAAATAAAGATTTGAGATTTGAGATTTGAGATACGTTTCTATTATTTTGCTTTCTGATCAAAGTAAACTACCTTCATCTTCGAATCAGTTAACTTTTTATACCCTAAAACGAAGTATCTTGAACTGAAAAGGAGTTTTTAACATCATTTTCCATCACCAGTCGGTAGAGGTAAATAACATTAACCATCGCAGCAAGAAAAATATGTAGGAGTTTAGAACTCAGAATAATGAATAATCTCTTATTCAGCAACCATTAGGCAAAAGGATTTACTTTCCTTCTTGACTGCACAGTAGCTCTTCAAAGAAATTTATTTACCTTATTACATGAAATTTTTGTGGCACGTTAATTTCGCGAATTTCGTGATACAAAAATCGCTAATTCTGAAAATTGAAATGACACGAACAAAAAGTGTCGCGAACAGAACATGACGCGAACATTAAGTGACTCACATTATGTTAATGATCGAGAATGAACGAGTTTATTACCCCTGAAACGTTTACAAAATCACATTTTTCACTGTTCTGAGGTAATGTCTCGGTCATCCTCATCGCTACTGTTTTCTATCTCCTCTCCAACAACACTTCTTTTAGGTACAGTGTTCAAACTGTCCATTAGTGGCTCACTGTAATGCTGTTCTACTAGATGCTTATCTCTCAATGGCTTCTGTGTTCTTTGAAGATGTTTCCATTCTTACTGTCGCCTCTACTGGAATTTCCAAACCTCCTTGAAAAAGCGGTGACGGTCGAAAGCGTGCATCTTTTACACTTGATCACGAAGACATCGGAGTGTTGTTAGATCTTGTCACTGTTGACATTTAGTCCCGCTGTTGCGTTTTTCTTAATTTTGGCGCTAAAAAAGAATTGTTCCTTTGGTAAAATCGTTTTATTCCATTGAAGGACATGTCAAATAACATTGCCAATGAAATGTAAATGTGGTACTAAAAAACGCGAAATTAAAGTGATTCAAAATATAAATTTTCGCAGAATCGCGAAATAAACATGTCGCGAAAATGTGATGTAATAGGACCTAATAGGGTAAATAGCTTTGACTTTAACGAAGAGAAGTTTTGGTTAAAGTGTCTTTGCTGCTCTCTCTTTAAAACAGGCGCCCCTGGGGTTATTAGGTCCTTTACGGAAATCTGAATTATTACAACTGTTCCCTTTACCCACCTAACTAAAATCATGCCGCGATTTATACCATCTCTAGCGATCTGGGGACCGTTATTCAGGGTTTTGTCATGTCTAACGACGAACTGTTCACATTTGAGATGATAAACCTCTGCGACGTTCCCTAATTTTACTCACGGCACTTTCTTGCCAAGGGCCAATATATTCAAGACAAAGCAACCCTTTCCTTCTCTCAAAAATTAAACTCATCACAACATCTTTTACAATAACACTGAGAATAGGCTTGATGCTGTAAATGAAACATTATGAAATGCTGTAGTTAGTAGTGTTCTGTCCTGCCTTGTAATATATGTTAACAGAGACAGATTTAATCCTGAGACTGCAATTACGTATATTTACCAAGATAATGAGATATGGTTCTTTTTACTTATATGCACCAGATAAGCAAGACAGACGTGGGCAGGAATTTATACAGTCGGTTGTTGGTAGTTTTGACCACGAATGACAATATAGATAATTCGAGTTCAGGAAATTTCTTGAATACCGAACACCGGCTTCTTGTCATTGACTTTTTTATAAGCAGTACGTGCCACGATAATACTAGGCAATGACAGTTTACTGAGGTCATTGGATTCCAATCAGTTCATTATATGTCGGGTCTCATTAAGCATGGTTCTGTGCTTTTTCAGCGTGTATGAAAATGCCTACTCTCTTTTAATTGCAGACGAAAAAATCATGGCATCATTGACTGGAATCCTGCTTGACGTCTCCTGTTCCATGGGTGGTAGCATTGGAGAGGGTACTGATGAAGAAGGAGGACCATGGGCTCGTTCGATCTTTGAAGTTATTGATAACCTTATCAAATACGATATTTCTTCTGATCACCATGTATTTGCAATAGGATTTGGGGCTAGTTGTGGTGAGGAAGTATTTGATATCATAGGAACTCTAGAACAGATTCCCAATCAAGATAATGTTGCTGAAGGGCCTGCCACAACTGAACACATAAACCAGATTTTCAATATACTGGAGGGAGCCGGGGCACGTACAATTCGCAAATGGGCAGAGGTTGAAGTCGTCAGCAAAGCATTAACAGATAACTTGGCTGTCGTGTTTCTGAAAAAGTTTAAATCTGACCAGTCGTTTCTTAAAGAATTCGTCGAAAAAATTCTACCACCAGCTTGTCGCGACTGGCCTGAACAGGGACTGCCCCTCCAATTAGGGGCAGCAATTGTTGCTGCTATGATTTTTCTACCCTTGGCAATACCAACATTCTTCGCTGTACGGCACGGACCAAAAGTGGGGAAAAACGTGTATTCGTCGGTGGTGACCAATTATAGAAGGGCTACAGTAAACGACGTCAAGAGAGTTGTGAAAAAGGCCAAAACCTATTTGCTAAAAAAAGTAGATGTTGATTCCATTTTCAATGTTAAACATGCCTCAGATGTTATGCATGGATGTGTTGATGAAACCAAAATCACTAAAGAAAAGAGTCGGGAATTACTGGAGAGAATAGAGCCCTACATTTACGGCAGGACGCCTTTTTTTCGAGCTGTTAAAGAGGCAATAGCACTTTTTCAAGACTCCAAGTTTTCAAGTCATAAAAAGCTGCTGTTCATCTTGTCAGATGGGGATCCATCAGACGGAAAAATTACTGAAAGCAATAAAGGAGTGATCTCTAAATTTACTGAAGCAGATGTGACCGTAGTGAGCTGCTTTATCACTGAGTCCACGCACATTAACCCCAAACGACTGTTCAGCCAAGAGAAATCTGACTGGGATCGGTTCGCAAAGTTCATGTTCTCATTGAGCTCAAAATTGTCAACACAATCCCTACCACGCACGATGTTTGTTAAGCGTGGTTGGACCATCGACATCACCAACAATGAGACACATTTGTTCTTGCAAGTCAATCATCCAGACCACTTGCGAGAGGGGTGCGAGGTGGCTCGAAATGTCGTTTGTTGTCAAGACGCCTTATCCGACATGCTTGCATCCATTAATATAGATTTCTATATCAACCAAGAAGTAAAGGACTATAAAGCAAAAAGAGTACAAGAAGGGGAGACCTGCTATGCAGAAGCAGCTGCTACAGTGCTTCACTTGTCCATGACAAGAATTCGTGGACGCGAAGGTGGATGTCCAGATTTCTATACACTAAGAGACGAAATTGTCAAAGAATTTGATCCTAAAAATTACCCAGACGGTGTCCCTACTATCCGTGTGCTAGAGAAAATGTGCCCGAAGTATCGCCTGCGGTGCAAGCGAGTCGACCTCAAGGGAGCCATGCAAGCAGTCACCTCAAGTCGGCCAGTGGTGGCAACATTTAGGCTCACTAACAAAGAGTGGGATAGTTTTTACAATTTCTATGAAAGTAGCCCAAAAGGCATTTTGACGAAGAAGGAGATCAATATAACAGCCCGTCCTGATAAAACACCTGACTTTGGCCATGCAGTTGTGTTAACCAGTTTCGACAGCGAATGTTTGCGACTGCTGAATTCTTGGGGAGAAGAGTGGGCAGAAATAGGATTTTTTCGAGTGCAGAAGGCAGACGTTCTTGGATTACAGTTCATCGACGTTTACTGGACAGAAGATGATTTGGAAGAGGAAGAAAAAACCTATTTGAAGAAATTTGGATCCATCAATGCCGGGATATTAATGGAATTGTTGCCAAGTCTTAAGGGTGCTGAATACACCTGCCCCTTTGGCGAATGCAGCAAGAGATCGCCAGTGGTGGACTTTACCGGAACTTTGTCACACGCAAAGTGTCCCAAATGTGGCAAGGAGTTTTCTACAAAGAATGCCCAGGAAGGGAACATTTTGGCTCTTAATATTTATCTTACTTCTTTAATCAGATGAGTTTTCTAACTAACTGAAGACTCCTTTAAAGAAAGGACATACCCCGAAAATGATCCCCATTTAAGGGTTGGGGATCATTTTTGGGGTCGGGATCATTTCGGGCGTTGTACAGATACCCCATCACTGAAATAATTCGAGATTTCAGTTTATCGACATGCGCGTTTTTACTTAGATATATTTTAAAAACGTTGATAGAAGTCAAATGTATATTCTGTAATTAGCAAAGCGAGGTGTGACCCAGAAATCGAAGTCAATTTTTGTAGAATAATCCCGACCATGCCGTAAAATTTAGAAGTGGCATAGGTGTGAGGGTTTTTTTTATATATAAAGAGCAACCAGGCTCGTGCAGAGATTGGCATTTCAGTGGCGTAGCTAACAATTTTCTTATTTTTAAAACAGCGTTTTAGTTTTCCTTTTGTTTGTCTTTATTGTAGGATTTGCTGAACACACATAGTCAATGAAGACAATAAAATTGTGGTCAAGTATTCTTCTGAGAGGGCACAAATCAATCAATCTTTCTGTATTAAACAGCAACAAAGTCGCTTTTTTCATGCATGAGAGCCAGAAGGTGACATCTAATTTATTTATGATCAGAAGCTTTATATATCACTTCTTAAGTGTATTTAATACTTCTTTCTGAGTGGGACAAATTAACTGTGTTTGAGGGTCACTGCATGTATCAGCTACAGAGTCAATGGTTCGACGTCCGAGCGTCATGTTCTGCAGTTTGGTGTACCCCAGGGATCTGTCCTTGGTCCGCTGCTATACTCCTTGTACACCTCTCCACTGAGTGACATCGCCAATAAACACGGGTTAAGCTTTCATTTTTATGCTGATGACACGCAGCTGTATATTACTTTTGAGACGTCATCCCTCAATGAGATGAAATTGAGCAAGAGTAAGTTGGAAGCCTGTGTACAAGAAATTGATACCTGGATGCTTTTGAATAAGTTAAAATTAAACAGAGAGAAAACTGAGCTTCTTTTGATATCATCTTTACACCGTGCTCGACCTCCTTTGTTACGTCTTGATGTCTGTGATGAGAGTGCTGACTTCACCAAAAGCTGGCAACATTGGAGTTATTTTCGACGAATATTTGAGTATGGTTCCTCAGGTGACAGCAATGTGCAAATCAGCATTCTATCATCTCCGTAAAATTAGCCTCATTCGTAGACATCTTACCTTCGATGCAGCCCAGCTTCCGGTTCACGCTCTCATTACATCAAAGCTTGACTACTGTAATTCGTTACTATATGGTTTACCCAAGCACGTGACTAAACAGCTCCAACGTGTGCAGAACGCTGCTGCTCGAATTGTTTTTCTCTCGCCCAAGTTCTGTCATATTACACCTATTCTTATGAGTCTCCACTGGCTCCCAGTTGATCTCCGAATTGAATTTAAGATACTTATCATTACCTACAAGACTCTCCATGGCCTA